>JAUPFV010000003.1:34431993-35031993 GCA_036936605.1 Limnanthes douglasii subsp. nivea
TCTACATCAAGAACCACACTGATATGTAAGTTCAATGAAGGAATACCTAAAAGACAACAGTTTCAAGCTTTTCTTGAATCATTCAGGTTCAAGGGTGCATTCTCGTACGTAACAATTGACTCTAGGCAAATTCTAGTTGAGTTTTCAGTTCTGGCTTACGCTGGTAGGCTTTGGGTGACAAGATTTTGGAAGGTTGATGGTAAGATGATGCGGGTTGTGAAGTGGTGTCCGTTTAGCACTAGAAACTTTGAGAGTCCAATTGCACTTCTCTGGGTTAGACTTGAAAAAGTGCCAGAATTCATGTACAATAGTGCTGTGATAAATGAAATTGCTTCATCGTTAGGTCTGGTTCATCATGTTGTTATCCCTGAGGTAAACATGGCAAACTGGAATGCATGTTTTGCATTGGTGGAGATTGATGTCTCAAGAGTTCTTAAGAGGAGCCTGAAGGTAGAGTTTGGTGAACTGTAAGACATGTCATCATATTGGGCATGAATCTGATAAATGCAAGAAGAATATGTCTATGGACTCTAAGTTAGTGATAGAAAGAGTGGATGATAGTGTAGATGGAAAAAGAAACAAAGAAAGCAATGCTGTTATTGAAAGAAATGTTGCTCAACAAGATTCTTTACAAGAGATTGCTAAATCTGATAAGTCTACAAAGGTTGAAGCATTTACACATGTTTACAGGAGAAAATTAAAATCAATCGTTACTAAGAAAGATAAGTCTTCTGTGTCTTGTCCATCCACGAACGTTGTTAGTCCAGTAAGGGGGAGAGCAGCTTCCATTAACGATCCTGATATCATTAGTGCCCTTCAGCATCTTGAGGAAGAAGAGAACTCTTTGGGCAGGTTACAGGCTTCTCCTCAAGGTGGTAGGGTGGAGAGCTACAATCCTTCACCAAGAACAAGCACAAACGATCCTGATCAAGATTTTGAGACTGTAATTACAAGAAAGATTAAATCTGCTAACAGAAATAGTAACTCAAACAGACTGTCAATAAGTTCTCTCAGAAGGAGAGGCAAGATCCTACAAAACTCAACATCTGATAATGATTAAGCTCCTAAGTTGGAATGCAAGAGGTGTGCACAACAACCCTACGATTGCTAGGCTTAAGTTCATTATTCAACAAGAGAAAGTTAAAGTTGTCACAATTCAAGAGCCTATGGCTTGGACTGATAAGTTGGAACTAGTCACTAGAAGAATTGGGTTTGACAAGTGTGTTGCTAACATATCAAATAAAATATGGTTACTTTGGGCTAGTGAAGTTAGTATATCTGTGATTGATGATCAAGACCAGTTTTTACATGTTGAAATTAACCATGCTGACTTTACTGGCTGTTTTACTTCTATTTATGCAAAAAATTTGAGAATGCAAAGGAAGATGCTCTGGAATCAGTTAAGTAGTATTACCTGTGATATGCCCTGGATCCTTGCTGGAGATTTCAATTCCACAAGATGCCCTGATGACCAACTGTGTTGTATGAATTTTGATGCAAATGGAGCAGAAGACTTCAATGACTTCATAAGAAACAACAACCTGGAAGTGCCTGGATATACTGGATCACGTTATACCTGGAGCAACAATAATGTCTGGAAAAGATTAGATTGGGTTCTAACTAATCACAATATGCTTCATGGTTTAAGTTTACAGGTTTGCCACATGGTCAGAACTTGTTCTGACCATGCTCCTCTCCTACTTTCTATTTGTAAAGACACTTCTCAAAACTCTAGTACCAAGAAGGGCTCCTTTAAATTCATTAATGCTTGGGCCAATCACCCTGACTTTATGAATTCAGTAAGTTAGAATTGGTCCAAGCATTGTAATGGAGATGAAAGTACAGTTTTCTGGTATAAACTTAAGAGATTGAAGAAGTTTTTGAAAAACTGGAATTACACAACTTTTGGAAATGTTTTTAATAAAGTAAAAGAAGCAATGGTTGATGTTGAAAACTGTGAATTGATTCACCAGCTCACTAAAGATAATATTTCAAAATCTAATCTTTCAAAAGCCAATAGCACCCTTATCCTTGCTTTAAAAGATGAGGAGAGCTACTGGAAACAAAAATGTTCTAATTCTTGGCTACAAGATAGTGATGGTAATACAAAACTCTACCATAGTTATGTAGCCAAGAAAAGAAAGAAAATTTTTATAAGTGGAATAAAAGATAAAGATTTGTGGATTACTGACCAAAGTGGGATTGCTTCCTCTGCTGTGGAACACTTCAAGATGATCCTTTCTAATGTTTCTGAAAATAACAATACTATTAGTTATGATGAATCTATTTTAAATAACATACCTAAGCTTGTTTTAGACAGGGATAATAGTGAGATTGTTAAGCCTACTACAAAGGAGGAAGTAAGAGCTACAATATATGAGATGAAGGCTGATAGTGCACCTGGAACTGATGGGTTCAATACATTTTTTCTTTAGAAATGTTGGGATATAATTTGTGAGGATCTATGCAAAGCATTAAATGCATTCCTTTCTGGTAGTCCAATTCCAGAAGGAGTTTTTGCTACTGGGATTGTTCTAGTCCCTAAAGTGGCTAATCCTATTACCTGGAATAGCTACAGGCCTCTAAGTATGTGCACTATAGTGAACAGATTACTCTCTGCTCTCATTAATAGGAGATTTTCTAGTGTCCTTCCTAGACTTATATCTAGAGGGCAGAGTGCATTTGTCAAAGAGAGATTGATACATGACAATATTTTAACTATTAAAGAGATGCTACACAATATTAGAAGAAAACCATCAATAGGAAACATAATTTTACAGCTTGATATGACAAAGGCGTTTGACAGACTGTCTCACACCTTTGTCATTCAAACTCTAAGAAGATTTGGCTTTTCTGAAGATGTTCTTTCTTTGGTTAATAGTCTAATATCCAAAGTAATGATATCAATTCTAATTAATGGAACCTGCTCAGGTTATTTCCCTCAGAAAACAGGATTGAGACAAGGAGATCCATTATCTCCCTGTCTCTTTATCCTTGCTGAGGAAGCCCTCTTAAGGGGCTTGGAGAGCTTATATGCAAAAAATAATAAAATGCAGTATTATGTTAAGTCTGGGTATATCTTACCTTCTTTAGCATTTGCAGATGATGTGGTCATATTTACTAACAGTGCTCCATCATCAATTAGAAGCTTGAGTGACCTGCTAAATCAATATCAGAAAGAATCTGGACAATCAATCAATGCAGAAAAGACGAAGATTATTACCTTATCTAGCTGCTCCAATGCTAACACAGCTAGAATCACATCAACCTTAGGGTTCAAGACTGCCAGTGCTCCATTTAGCTACATGGGCATCACCATTGCTGGAAACAACAAGGGGAAGCATTATTCTTCTCTCTTAGCAAAAATATATAACAAAATTAACGATTGGGGCCTGAAGAACTTGTCTTACAGTGGCAGATTGTCACTTATAAGACATGTTCTTCATCCAATAATATTTTTCTGGATTCAAAACAGTGTTATACCAAAAACTATTTTAAACAAGATTGAAATTTGCTTTAACAAATTTCTATGGAGACCTAAAGTAAATGAACATGCAATTCATTGGGCTGGATGGGGAAACCTATGCAAGCCCTTTGAAGAATGAGGCTTGAACATAAAGCTTTTGTCTGATATACAACTTACTTTTGCCTATAAGCTATGGTACTTGTTTAGGAAAGGGAAGACTCTATGGTCTGAGCTTATATCTAACACCTATTGCAAAAACAGTCACTCACTAATAGCTAAATGTAGAGCTAGTGACTCAATAGTTTGGAAGAGCCTTTGCTCTGTTAGAGTAAAAGCTGATAAATTCATTAAGTGGAAAGTTGGACAAGGTAACATGGATTTCTGGAGAGATTCATGGCACGAAATGCCTCCAATAATAAATGAACAGAATTCTTGGTATCTTCCAGCACAGGTCAAGTCTTTTTGGACAGAAAATGGTTGGAACCCTATTATCACATCCTTTCTTTCTCATGATCGATATCAACACATAAGTAGTGTTAATATTAATCATGATCAAGAAGATTATTTAGAATGGAGTCTGTCAAAAACGAAAAAGTTTAGCACAAAAAATACATGGGAAAACATCAGAGTTAAAAGTTGTAGTTTTTTCTTTTTCAAAAAGCTTTGGCACAGATTTATACCTACTAAGTTCTCTTTTTTAAGCTGGAGGATACTAAATAGCTTCGTTCCTACTGATAACGTTCTTACAAAGAGGCATTTCAATATTGTATCTAAGTGCCAGTTTTGCAGCAACTGTGAGGACACTACTCACCTCTTCATTAGTTGCTGCTTTGCCTGGCACTTATGGAATTGTTACGGTATCTTATTCAGAATTCCAGTAAAGAGACACGTGAACTGGAGACATATGCTACTCGTTTGGTTTAGTGGAGCTAAGGGAAAATTTCATGTTACACAGATTGTTCCACAATTGATAGTGTGGACAATTTGGTATAACAGAAATAACTCTAAATTTGGAAAACCTATTGACAACTTCTATAAGGCTGTGGGTAGAATTAATTGATTTATAATGGGTATAGACTCTAAACTACAACCTAAGCACTGGGCTCATGTTATGGATGCAGGTGGAAAACTTGGAGCTAGCTCCATTAGCCAGAGAAAGGCAACATACCTGGTGTGGAAGCCTCCTGCACAGGGTAGACTGAAAATCAACGTAGATGGTGCCTCATGCTACACTGGAGAAGCTTCAGGCGGTCTTATCGTTCGAGACAGCCAGGGAAACTGCATCATGGGAGCCGGTTTTCTCTTTGGGAAAATGTCACCACTCCAGGCAGAGAGGAGAGCGTTGTTGCAAGCTCTGCTCCTTTGCAACAGGAGATGATGGAGTGCAGTGGACATTGAGTCGGACTGCCTCCCATTGGTTCTCAGTCTCTCACATGGAGATGAAATCAACAGGAAAAATGATGAAGTAATCAAAAACTTAATTCACCCAACTATGAAAATCAACCACATTTCCAGATTGGAAAATGTGGCTGCAGATTGGGTGACTAAGTGGGTTCTAGTGGAAAAGAAGAATGGATCTTTTGAAAGCCATGAAACCCCAATACCCCTTCGTGCGATCCTGACATTAGAAAGTTTGGGTATTGGGTACATAGACCCGGGTTGAAGGAAAATCGGTGGAAAAGCTTAGTTTGTGAGGCTATGGATGAAATGGCTACGAAAATAGAGCATGATTGAAGTTTGGGCTATGGTGATTACAGATGGAACAAAGACTTGGGTTGGTGAAAGAGAGAAGACAAAGGAATGGAAAGAAATTAGGGTTTCTAATTTACGAATTTTTCATGAATTAGGGTTTTCTAGTCCTAATTCAGATTGCCTTGTATTGGGCCTTGTCTTCATTTTGGTTGAGTCCAGTTGTTATGGGCCATTGTAACTGGTTGAAACTTTTGTTTAATATAATAATATCTTTTGCAAAAAAAAAAAAAGATAGGCCGATCAAACATAAGGGTAAAGGAGTGCTTAGACCGGGTTTATCACGTGTTCCTCATTCCATTTTAAAGAAATTTGGTAATGTCGATAAGGGCCCTAAAGGAAAAAGATTCAAAGATAATCTTGCCAACCTTCACAACTCTCCTTTCAAGTCATCTAAACCCATATCATTCAAGGCCAATCCCATTAGTAACTCTAATTTAAATTATCGTCATATCTCTCATTCCTCATCTTCTTATGCTAACATTGTTATGGGTTACATTAATAACTGATCCCCTTTGGTTATTGGTCTTAGGCCTATGGAATTAGATGGAAATGAGTTTATTATGAATGATTCCGCTTTGGGTTCCTCAGATTTATAGAAAGCTTGCCTTTCGGGTTATTTTCTCTCTCAACCTAACAATATTTCCTTACTTAAAGCCAATGTTGAATCTATGTGGAGAAAATATGGTCTTATGGATTTTAAGCCTCTTTCGGAAGGTTATTTTCTCTTCAAATTTGGTTCGGAGGAGATGGCTAAAAAGGTTTTAGATGGTTCCCCTTGGCACTTTAGTGGAAACCAAATGATTCTAAAAAACTGGGAACCGCTTACTCCACTTGTCAAAGACCCTCATACTAAAGTTCCTATTTGGGTTAAGGTTTTTAATTTGCCTTTGGAATTATGGACGGCCGAGGGATTCAACAATATTGGATCGGTCATTGGGACTCCTCTGTTTGTCGACAATCAAACTGAAAGGAAGGATAAACTTCTCTTTGCTCGCATTTGTATCTTGATTTTGGTGGGTAAAGAAATCAGATCAGAGCTCTCTTTAAAGATTCACGGCAAGCTAATTACGGTGAATTTTGAATACCAAGGAATTCCTCCCCAGTATGCTAATTTCATTGTTTTTTGTAATTCTTCTCGCTTTTGTAAGAAATGCACTAAGAAGACTCATCTTCTTTGTACTCCGATTACGATTCCTAAGGAATCTGATCCCTCCGAGCTAGTTCCGGAGTTAGATTTTGGTCATCATCTATCCTCCCTGAAAGATGCCACGACGGTCGAAAGTAGCGAGGAAGTTGATTCACCTCCTAAAAGTCTTCGATCATCTGAAGCCATAGCCAGTGGTACCAAGGATTTATCCTCCGACAAGACCATCGACTGATGCACTGTAAGTTAATTTCCTTATGAATATTGCTTCTTGGAATGTGAGAGGACTTAATGATCCTGTTAAACAAAAAGTGTTACTAATTTCATAGTTAGTAATGGTATCTCCTTGTTAATTTTAGTAGAAACTAAAGTCTATATATCTAAAATAGGTTCTATTATTAGGACTATGGTCCCCTTCTGGCATGTCATTACCAAGTATTCATCCCATCATCTAGGTAGAATTTGGATTATCTGGAACTCTAGTGTTATTACTATTTCTAGATTATCCCAATTCCCTCAGTTCATTCATTGTTTGGCCAAACATCACAATTTTAATGCTTCCTTTAGATTAATGGCCATTTACGGTTTCAATGACGCTCCTGATCGTTTGAACCTTTGGAATGATATGATCGCCACCTCTAATTCTCATATGGAATCCCCTGGGTCTCCCTTGGGGATTTTAATGCCATTCGTCATCTGGGGTATAGATTAGGCTCCTCCAAAAATTAGTCATCTTCTATAGACGAGTTCAATAATTGTTGCTGTCTCAGTGAGCTTCGTGATCTCCGATCCACCGGATTTCGTTTTTCTTGGATTAATAAGCGGCTTGCCAATCCAATCCTTTCAAAAATTGATCGTGTTCTAGTCAATCCCGACTGGGACGATTTTTCCCCCATGTCTTTCGCTCACTTTGGGTATCTCCGTTCTTATGACCATACCACTGTTACTCTCAACCTTGGTCTCCCCCGTCTAAGTCGTAAGAAACTTTTCAAATTCTTCAACATGTGGAAAACCCATCCCACCTTCAAAAGCATTGTGGCCAATAGCTGGAAGCTTCCCACTTCTTCCACTGGTATGAGCCTTGTCACTCATAAAATCAAGCGTCTTCAGCAAGAAATTGCTAACCTTAATCGCAAGGACTTTAGTGACATTAGTACTAGGGTATCAAATGCTCAAAACAGTCTATTTAATGCCCAATCTAATCTTTCCCTAGATCCCTTTAACCATGCCCTTGTCACCAAGGAAATTGAGGCTTTCACGGCTTTTATCTTTCTTAGTCTTGCTGAAAAATCCTTTCTTAAGCAAAAATCTCGAGAGAACTAAATCAAGCTTGCTGACAAACACACCAAATTTTTCCATAACAGTATTAAGACCCGACTTTTCCACAACAAAATTATTTTTATTAATAATGACCAGGGTAACACCGTTTCTACCCTCGCCAGTGTCTCTAAGGTCATTGTCAAATAATTTAAGGACTCTATTGGAACTAGGCATCCTGCCGGTTACCCGGGATTGGACAAAGTCTCTTCTCTTCTTTCTTCTAAAATAAAAGACATTGATAAGTCCTCAATGATTCGCGAGATCACCAGCGAAGAGATTAAGGCTACCCTATTCTGTATTGATAGTAATAAATCATTCGGTCCCGATGGATTTAATTCAAGTTTATTCAAATCCACATGGAAATTTTTTGGACGTGACATTTGTAATGGCGTCCTTGAGTTTTCCCACTCAGGAACCCTAAACCCTGTCTGGAATTACATCTCTATTGCTCTCATTCCCAAGAAGGAATCCCCCTCTTTGGTTGTGGAGTTTAGACCTATTATTCTTTGTAGTGTGGTTTACAAGATCATCTCTAAGATCTTAGCTAACATAATCAAGGATTCCTTCCCCTATCTGATTGATAATTCCCAATCTGCTTTTGTCTCGAGAAGAAACATATCTGACAACATCCTCATTTCTCAAGAACTTCTCAGAGGCTAGCATACCAATTTTAGAGGGAAAAGAGTTGCCCTCAAAATTGACCTTATGAAAGCCTTTGACAACGTTCGTTGGCATCTTATTCTTGACATTCTTGTTGCTATGAACTTCCCTGACTAGATGATCACTTGAATCATCAACTGCATTTCCACTCCCTTTTACTCCATTAATATTAATGGTGACCCTCACGGTAATTTTGAAGGTAGAAAAGGTCTCAGACAAGGAGACCATCTCTCTTCTTTTCTCTTTGTCTTGGTTATAGAAGTCCTCGCTAGTATTCTTAAAGAGAAAAGTAACAACACAAACTTTCGATTTTATTAGAAGTGTAAAAAACTCAAAATTATTAATCTCTGCTTTGCATATGATCTTATGATTTTCTGTTATGGTGATGTCAATTTCCTTAATCTTATTAAAGAGGCTCTTGCTGACTATAATTTTTTTGTCTAAAAGTCAAATCTTTATGTCTGGCATCAATAACCCCCTTCGGTCTGAACTTCTCTCTATTATGGGGTTCCTAGAAGGTTCACTCCCCGTAAAATATCTGGGAGTACCTCTCCTCATTGGTCGACTTACCCATTCAGATTGCCGCCCCCTTCTCCATAAGCTTTCTGCTAGGATTGACTCTTGGAATTCCAAACATCTTTCCTATGTAGGCTGACTTCAACTCATCAAATCTGTCTTATTTGCTGGTCACGTTTATTAGTCTTCCATCTTTATCCTTCTCTCTAGGATAATTAAAGAACTGACCCAAAACCTTCGTCGTTTTCTTTGGTCGGGCTCTGCCATGAAAATCCATGGTGCCAAAGTAGCTTGGACGACCATAGCCACTCCGCCTAAGGACGGCGGCCTTGGGATTCTGGACTTTAAAACCTGGAATCAGGTGGTCGTCCTCAAGAATATTTGGTGTATTATTAGTAACAATAATCAATCTATTTGGTGTGAGTGGATAAAAAAACGAAAAAAATAAAAAATAATAATTTCTAGACTCTCCCTATTGGTTCCTCCCCTTCTTGGATTTGGACAAAAATTATTCGTCTTCCTCCGTTGGCTGCTAATTTATACATGGTAGCTATTGGCGATGGTTCAAGTACTTCTTTCTGGCACGGCCCTTGGCTCCTCTCGACCACTATTGCTTCGCACTATGGTTCAAACATCATTGAGGACTCTAGAATTGGGAATAACCTCAAGGTTTCGGATATCATTCTCGACGACCAATGAAATTGGCCTTCTAGCATAAGGTCTGCTAAAGCCAAGAACCCTAATAATCTCATCGAGATTAGTAGAATCATCATTTACTTGTCTCCTCCTAACATCGATTCCAATGACATCCCTTATTGGAATACGAAGGTTGACTGCAACATCTTCTCTATCAAGGACACGTATAACGCCATTCGTGTGCCTGCCCCAATCGTGGAGTGGGCCGGGTTAGTCTGGAATAAATTTCACATTCCCCGTCATTCCTTTATCTTATGGCTTGCCATCTTAGGAAAGCTTTCGACCATAGACAAACTTCTCAGATGGGGTTTAAACACCCCACCTGATCGTGTCTTATGCAACTCTGAATCAGAAATCATCTCTCATATTCTCTATGATTGCAGTTTTACTCAGAGTCTGTGGTTAAACATAAGTTCTAAACTAGGATTTCCTTTTTCTTCTGAGAGTTGGTAGTCTTGGATTTGTGAGGCGTCAAATTGGTCTCATTCTTGAAACCGGTATATTTTGCGTACTTGCTTTGGTGCGATTATTTATCACGTATGCAAGGATAGAAATTCAAGAATATTTGATTCCTCTCCGTCCACTGCTTCATTGGTTTCTAACCGAATCTTCTTTGATCTCCAGTTCAGATTCCAAGGCTCCAACTCCTTTACCTTATTTTTATACTGTTCATTTTGTGCAGGTCCCCCAGATGTCCCATAATGTCTCCCATGCTGCGGAGTTAGTCTGGATTATCCCTTGTTGTGCTGTAGTATTACTCTATGTTCATCTACGATTATTTACTTCTGCTACTTTACTCTGTTTTTTGTAAGTTTAAGTATCGACTTTTTATGTCGACTGTATATCCTCGGAGTAGCCTTAGGTATTTGTATGAACACATTTTCTCTTTATTTAAAGTTTTTTTCAAAAAAAAAATACATAGAGATATGATAATTTTTTGATTTTTTAATTTTTATCATTTACATTATTTATTAAAAAAACAACTTACTTTATGGCCTTAAATTATTTGGGCTCTAATTTGTTAGCCTAAAGCCTAAAACTTGATTCCCAACCCATACCTCCATACCATATGTGAGTTTGTATACGGAAAATAGACGGTCAAACAAAGCTTCGAAAAACACAGTCGTCACTCTTCTATACATCTTCCACCGTTTGATCCTCCATTCATAGCCTCTCTTCCATCCATCATCAAAACTAACTTTTTCGAACTTCAAAACCAAAAATGTCACCATGATATAGAAATCATAAAAAAAAAACCTCAATTAAACCCCCGTTCTTTAACACAAACTAGGTCGACTCGCCTAAATCCATCTCACGATAGGTATTCTCTCATTCTTTAGTCTATTTAATTTTTTGTTCTATTTTTTTATATGCAAAGAGAAAAAACGTCCACATCTGAAAATCTTTTGTTAGCTTCAAATTTGTCACAGTCATTTTGTTCTTCACATTCGAAAACAAAGTACTAATCAATCAAACCTTTATCGGAATATGATAAATTTGAAGAAAAAAAAACTAAAAAAAGTTAGGGTTTTCACCTCAAAACCCAAAAAAAAGTCGAAAATCTCTTACAAAAGAAGGTGTGGAGTCGTACAATAATGAATATTTCTACAAAGACGAGTTTCAGAAAGGAAAATATAACATAAGTGGTGTACTATTATTTCATTTAAGACCGATATCGAAGAAATTAGATCGAAGGGATGTACAGTGAACATAAAATCGAGAGTTGGGATAAAAGAAGTAAGTATAAAGGATAATGTTTACATGTATCACACGCCAGCTGGTATATATATATATAGAACTACATTTATTTTTAGTCTATGAATTTCTCTTCCCCATGATTGCAAAATATCATTTTTAAAAATTAGGTTTAGATGAAAACTCTTACATTTGCACAATTTTAGGGTTCCCAATTCAAATTAAACAATAAAAAATTGTACCTTCCTCGCCCGATATGAATCAGAACATGCCTACTTCCCTAATAACCATCAATCAGCCGAAGTTCAATTATGATGTATCCCACTAGACCAAAGTTGAAATTTGAAATCAAAATGAAAGTGACGAACAACGATATCCGATTCCGCGAATGAGTTTTTTTTTATAACTCAATTTCATTCCTTTATTAGAAACATTTGAAAATACTAAGACCTAATCAAAAGGTTTGAAAAATAAAAAGAATATATTACAATTAAACCAAAAATTTAAAAGATGATGCCGTTTTGAAGCTCCGAAGAACAAAAAATAGTTAGGTTAGAGCGATTCATAAGCTGAACCACCATTTGCGAATGAAACCATCATTGAAAATCAGAGCTGAATGAAGAATACTTGGAGATAACCATTAGAGATTCAATCTAAGGTGCCCAATGCCAAAACTCTCTAACAAAGTGATGGCTTTCAACGGAATCGGAGAATAATCCTGGTTAAAGTTCATAGCATGTCTGTTTTTAAGAGTTTGTTTCGCGGTCCAGCCCGCAGCTGAATTATGTTCTCTATATATGTGTTTGATCGACATTGAAAATGAGATCAGCTTCCTGCAACATTTTATCCGAGGATCTAAGAACCAGGAAGCCTTCCCGTAAAGAAGAAGACCGACCAATTTTTTTGAATATGTTTAGTGTCCAAACTCGTAATGTTCATCATCCTGCAGATTAGAAGCCCATCGAGAAGAGCCCTGCACTTAGCAACTAAAGGAAAGTTCTTCCCATAGAGGCTTATGAATCCAAGAATAGTGTTCTCACCGTGATTTCTAACAATACCTTATCCAATGGCTTCTCCAGAAGTATCACTAGCCTCGTCGGTATTAAGTTTGAATATGTTAGTTTTGGGGTTTTTCCATTTAAGGAACAATGGAACTCTACTATTTTGAGGTGATTTACACATGCCAGGCTTAGAGAAGATTGAAGATATTATCCCCAGTGAGAGATTTTAAGGAGATTTGTATTATCGAGACCGATAAGAATGTAAAGGAAATGGTTGATCATGGTGAACTTGTTGGCTTTTTTATTTTTGTGTTTCATCTTGTTGCGAGCAGACCAGATAACCCATAAAATGATTGAGGGCATGATTATGCGAACGTCACAAGCTTTTGAGGTAGACCAGTACCAGGATTGAATGAGATGAGATAGGGTCATGTTTGGAAAGATGTGCAGCTTGAAGAAAGAACTAAATAAAACCCAAATAGCCCAAGACTGAGAACATTGGATGAGAATGTGATGCGTAGTTTCTTTATTGTTGCAGAACCGACACTTTGAAGCCAATTGAAAGTGTTTTCTTTGGAGGACATAATCGGTAGGAATCCATTTTAAAAGAGATCTCCAGAGCATAAAAGAACACTTTCTCGGGGTGATATTGTTCCAGGTCTTTTCAAAAAGGTTGGATGAATTAGCTTTCATTTTTACAGCTTCCCAAGTGTCTTTAATGTTGAATATGCCATCGATAGTATGAGACCCATGGATTGTGTCTGGATTATAATTGAACGTGATTTTCAGAATTTTGTCAATTTCAAAAGAAGTAACATTGTTGCTGAGTTTATTCATGTTCCATGTCCTTTCAGTCCGGAAAATCATTACTTTATCTCTATGAACATCTCAAAGCCAGCTTCCATTATCAGTAGCATTGCAGTGGATGAAGGGCTTTTTTAAGCACCAATGGTCTAACCAAAAATCTATATTCCCACATCCAGGATTCTAGTAAATAAATTTTTCAGCAGTGTCTCTGATCTTCCAAATTATGGACCAGAGTTTAGATGTTTTAAGAGGGAGAGAGGCTAGAACATGATGAGTGTTATAGCAGTAAATAGATGAAATAAGTTTGGCCCATAAGGAGTTTTGAGCTCCAAAATTGAACTAAAGTTTCAAAGAGAAGACTGTCGACAAATCTTCAAGTTTCCTGAGATTCACACCACCCTGCTTATGCGGTTTGCAAAGATTTTTCCTATCTTGTCCAGGTAATAGTGTTGTAATTCTTTTTTATTCCCCATAAGAATTTGTTAAAAATACTTTCAACCTTTCTGATTACAGTGATAGGCAGAGTTGTATGTTGAACCGAATAAATGGGAAAGGCATAGAAGATGGTTTAAATCAGAGTCAATCTACGTGTAAAAGAGAGAGAGAGAGAGAGAGAGAGAGAGAGAGAGAGAGAGAGAGAGAGAGAGAGAGAGGTTTTGTCCCAGTCAAAGATTCTATTCCTTATCTTGGAGATCATGTCTTCAAAATTGAAAATTCTGGTTGCAGAGTAGATGAAGGATCCCAGATATTTGAAAAGTAAGTTTGTATGATTAAAACCTAGAATTTTCTCCACAACATGGACTCTCTGCATTGTCATATTAGAGGGAGCAATTATTTTAGACTTACTATTGTTGATGAATTACCCCGAGACTCTTTGATAGTGGATAAGGAATTCATTTTCTGATTAATTGCAGAGACTGAGCCATTGGAGAAAACTATAAAATCATCCGCAAAGGCCAGACAATCAATGTGTAACTTCCCTCTGGCTTTATATCTTGAATTAGGATTGTCTTCAGATAGCTTTTTAATACCTCTGATTATGTATTCCTCAACCAAACTAAAGAGACTAGGAGAGAGATAATCTCCTTGTCTCAGACCTTGAGTATTGCTGAAATAACCTTTTAATTCACTGTTGATGATGATAGATGAGTGAAGATTTGATATACACTTATTCATCAAAGATAGAACGTTAGTGTTAAATCCAAACAGAGATAAGATTTGAAGAAGGAACCTGAGATTTAGTCTGTCGAATGCTTTGGTTATGTCAGTATTTAGAATCACATTGTTCCCCTTTACTTTTGAATTGAGATCATGGCTGAGTTCCTGAGCTATCATTATTGGCCCATGTATGTTTCTGACTTTTACAAAATCTCTTTGTTCATGAGAGATTAGCTTAGGCATGATATTTTCTAGCCCGTTGTTGATTAATTTAACAATAATTATGCTTATCATAGTCGTAAGACAAATGGGTCTGAACTCCTGCCAAGTGTTAGGATGATCTGTCTTTGGCATTAATAAGATGAAAGTGGCTTGAATGCCAGAAGGAAGAGGGCATCCTTTGAAGAAACTCTGAATAGCCTCACATAAATCATCAGAGATAACATGCCAACAAACTTAAAGAGTTCACCATTAAAGCCATCAGGCCCTGCTGCAGAGACATAACTAAGAGAGTTAATAATGCTCTTGATTATTTTAATCAGGAATCGATAGCATGTTTAAATTTTCTTCATCAATGACAAGGTTAGGAATTAGATCCCTTAGAGGATTGGAATCATAGTCATTCTTGTTGTCAGTTAAAAGGATTTGAAGAAGCTAACATCAAAGGTGTTGATTTCCTCGTGAGTATCAAGCCATTTATCTTAATCTTTTATTCTATTAATTATGTTCTTCTTAGCTCTCATTTTGATAAAATTGTGATAAGTGACATTATATCTATCACTATCCTTCAACCATAGAGTGTGAGACTTCTGTCTCCAGTAAGATTCCTCTCTATCCAGTAAAGAAATATGAGAAATGTTGGCATCCTCCAATAGAGCTTTATTATGAGGACTCTGAGAGTTTTGATAATTCATCTCTCTGAACTAATTTTGTCCTCAACATTTTTAATGCATCAAACACGTTCCCAAAAACCATCTTGTTACAATCTCTCAAAAAAAATAAGTCTTTTTTTTTGTTTAAACCAGTACCTTTGAAGAAGATTACTAATTGTATCTTCAGCCTAACTTTTTTTCAACAAATTCCATAAACTCAAGATGCAGAACCCACATGTTTAAGAATCTGAAAGAGGATTTGGTCTTTTCAAGATTAGATGTAATAGATATAGAGATTGGGGAGTGATCCGAGTAGTTTTTGGAAAGGTGGTTTACAACAGTGATATCAAAATAGTTCTCCCATGGTGTGTTAAGCAAAACCATATCTAACCTTTTTCATTTGCTACCATTAGACCAGGTAAATATTGAACCATTGAACCCAACATCATGGAGATTACAGTCCATTATCACGTTACTGAAGTCTTCAATACTTCTCATGTTTATAGAGTTACAGAATAACTGCTCATTGATGTTTGTAGTTGCATTGAAGTCTCCAAATATGATCTACTCTTTTAATGGATCTTTGACAGCCCTGAGAATATTCCAAAGAGTCAATCTGTGGTCCCTTCTACATTTTCCATAGATCACAGATACTCTAAAATCCTTGTTGTAAGTAATATGGTAAATGTTAATGTGAAGAATATTTTCATCGTTTAGGAGAATATCAAACTTGAATTCACTATGCCACATAACCCATATTTTGTTGTTGATGTTTTTAGTAAACCCCATGTAGTTCAGATTGTGAGATATCTTTTGAAGATTAGAAGAATGGATAATGGGTTCCTGGATAGCTACAAAACTAGGCTTGATAAATTTGATTAACGATTTCAGCCTTGTCATAGGGTTCTTGTTACCGATCCCTCTTACGTTCCAGTTGAGAATGTTTACAATCATTTAATGGAAGAAAAAAATTTGGTAGCTCTTTTGATCTTGATTAGTTTAGAAGAGACTAGTCCAATTGTATTCCAGTTTTTTATTTTCTTTTCTTTATTTCCTTAATTCTTTCTTAACTCTGCTTCCTTTCTTGTTTCATGAGCAGGAGATCCAATGAGGCTACCAATATTGTCTTTGGAATGAGATAAAGTGGATTCAGGAGATAGTTTCCTGTCAAATACAGATTTTCTGTCTATCACACGAAGAGCCTCAATAACTTTAGATTTTCTAAAAAGTGAAGAAGAGCTTGAGTTTATGAATCTTGAATCAACTTCTTGTTTTTCAGTAATGACTTGATCATTTCCAAGGTCAGCCAACAGAAATGTAAATATTATAGTCTTCATTCTGATTAGTACTTTCAATTCTGCGAAAGAGTTTGAGATATATTCAATTTATTATTTTCTTTTCTACACATATTGCCGAATATATATATTTTCTTCCTCACACGTCCGACATAATACATATTTTCATTCATTATACCACAACGAAAATAATTTATTTCTTGAACCCAAATAATTATATAATTATATAAACTAGTCATAACCAAATTTTTATATATAAAAATATAAATATGAAAATAATATTAATTCAAAATAATTTCAAAAACTTTAATAATATATTATATTATAAAAAAATTAAACAATATTAAAAAGTAATGGGTCAATAACTATATAGAACCAAACATAGATTCTATTTATCATCTTAACTATTATTTATTATTGTGTGAAATTGACTTAATTTTGTTATTTATCATATACTATCCAACAGTTTTCTTAATATCCAATATATTTTTATTATTTTTAAAAATTTAATCACTTTCTATTCAAGTACGTAATATGAAATCAAAATTGAATGAAAGTGGGAAATACAAACCATTCCAATATAAAATGCAAAACTAAAAATGAAAATATAAAAAGCGAAATTAAAAAAAAATACAAAACGGATAATTTTTTTTGGCAAATAAAATATTGATATTACTAAATTGAGATCGTTTACAACAAAAGGGCTCATAATAGAGACGAAAAGAAGAAGATGACTAAATTGAAAATTGCAATTTAGTCTAATTCCCAAATCTAAGGAACCCTAGATTCACTGTCGAAACCCTAAAAATCAGCAACATCTAAGGCTCTCAACAAGGAGAAGCTAAAAACACCAACACAGACAGCGCAATCCAACACAAATCTGAACAAACGCCTCTTCAAACAAGACGGGAGCATGATTGAAAGCTTTACTGAAGAGAGGGCCAGGAGATTAACCAGGGTCGATGTAACCTATTCTAAGGCTTTCGAGCGTAATAATGGTGAGAAGAAGAGTCAGAACATCAAGGGATGTGAAAGATTTGTTTTTTGTGTTCATTCAAGATCTACTTGGTGATCCAGTCAGCCGCGACATTCTGAGATCTCGAAATATAGCGAAGGTTCATTGTTGGTAGAATCAAGCTCCGACTTATGGAGATCATGGGAAGAGAGACAACATTGCCAGAGGACACAATGTTGATAAGAGTCAAACAGTCTGACTCATTATCAACATTGTGCAAGTTATTTCTTCTACAAAGAATCAGAGCCTCCATAAGAGCTTTCCACTCAGCATTGAAAGGATCCAATTTGCCAAAGAGAAGGCCAGAGCCAGCAATCAAGTTACCGAGATCATTCCTCACCAAGATTCCACTACTAGCTTCGCCAAAGTAGCTACAAGCACCGTTAACACTGATCTTTACTCTACCAGCAGGAGGAGCAATCCATTTCAGGTATTTAGGCTTACTCTTTCTGTTGTTGATAGTGAGACAGCCTAAGGCTGCACCTGCATTGGTCACACAAAACCAGTGATTAGCTTTAAAAGTGTTATGAAGTTCAGTGATCTCTTCAGTAAAGCCTTGGATTCTCTTAGAATACAATAAAGGATTTCAAAACTGAAGAGAAAGAATATGATGGGGAAATGATCGTGAGCTCTAAGAAACAGAACATCTTCTCTTAGAAACAGAGTGCCTTCTCCGGCAACTGTTCTCTTTGATTCTCAGCCGCTTCCGAATTCCCTCTCTAGATAATTTTGGGTTTCTTTCCTCTGATCTCTCATAGGCTTTTCTTCCGATAGATTCCCGCTCTTTTTGGTGGTTCTCTGTCCGTCATCAAAATCTGTTCAGGCTTCTATTTTTCTTGATTCAGCAAGATTTATGGCTAACGATATTTTCAACGTCAATGAGTTCCCTCCTCTGAATGGAAAGAATGAAAAGAGCTCTTTTCTCTCTAGTACAGATAACATCAGCAAAAAGAATGACAAGAAATCATTCTCTGAAGTCTTGAAAAATTCTACAGAGAGTCATTAATATACTCTTGACTTTATTGAGATATGTGAAGATCACAATGTTATTCAATACTCTAAATTAACAAAGAACGATCTCCTGAAACAATCAAGATCAACAATAACCGGTAAATTCAGTCAAGGAATTCCTAAACGAGCGGTGTTTCAATCATTCGTTGAGTCCTTTAAATTTAACGGATCGTTCACATACATCACCCTTGACTCAAGACAGATTCTTATTGAATTCAGTTTATTGGAAGATGTTGACAGAATTTGGTCGAAGAGTATATGGAATGTAGATGGAAAAATAATGAGGATCATAAAATGGTGTCCTGATAACAGCAAAAATTTCGAATGCCCTATTACTCTGCTTTGGGTGAGATTTGAAAAACTGCCGGAGTTTCTTTACCACAGATCCATAATTCATGACATGGGTGCCTCATTAAGATTAGTTCACCAGATTGTTGTTCCTGATTTTAATAGGGCCATGACTAATGCTTGGTATGCCCTTGTCGAAATTGATGTGTCCAGAATGTTGAAAAGAAAGACGTGGATATGGTTTGGTGATCAAGAAGGTTGCTGGATTGGTGTTAGTTACAAAAATACTCCAAAATACTGTCACAATTGCCATCATCTGGGACACATTGCTAAGGAATGTAAAAAGTTTGCTAACAAAGAAGATGCTAATGACAATGTTATTAATTCAGAAAAGATTGAAAGCAAAGATTTGATACATTCCGATTCTGTTCAAGAAAGTTCAACAAGCTCTCAAAACCCAAAGTTAATCTTGTTCAGCCATTTCGTAAGGTCTACAGAAGGAAATTGAAATCAATCATCACTGCCAAAGATAAGCCAATGGAATCTCACAACAATGCTATTCCTACAAGCCCTGAAAAGGGAGACCAGTGCTTCCAAAAAAGATCTGGAACTCATAAGTGCTCTTCAAGATCTGGATCAGGATCATAATTCTGATTGCAGAATTATTGACTCCACTTCTCCTAACACAAAGAAATATAGGAATTTACAAAGCTTCTCCCAAAGACGCTCCCCCCAAAGACACCTCTCCTGATCAAGACTTCAACACCTTAGTCAATAACAAGCTAAAGTCTGCCAACAAAAACAGAAGTGTCAAAAGGTTAACTATTAAATCTCTTCAAAAAAGAGAGAAATCCAACAACAATTCTCTATATGATAATAATAAAGCTTGTTAGTTGGAATGCTCGTAGTATAAATAACAATTCTACCTTCTCTACATTAAAGTATATTATTGATAATGATAAAGTCAAGGTAATTTCTATTCAAGAACCTATGGCTAGGTTTGATAAAATTGACAGAATTGCTTATAGAATTGGTTTCAATAACTATGTAGCTAATAGTTCTAATAAAGTTTGGGTCTTTGGGATAATGATATTAACTTAACTTTTATCATTGATCATGATCAAGTCCTCCATATGGAGGTTAATGTCTCTACTTTTTCTTGTTATCTAACATCTGTGTATGCCAAGAATAAAAGAGTACAACGTAAAGAGCTTTGGAGCCAGTTGATTAACATACCTAATGAGGACAAGCCCTGGATTCTGGCAGGCGATTTCAACACCATTACTTGCTCTAATGACCAGCTTAATTGCTATAATTTTGATGATTCCAGTGCTGATGACTTCAATGACTTCATTAGGCACTGTAATCTTGAAGACCCTGGTTATGTTGGATCCAGATATACCTGGAGCAATCACAAAATCTGGAAAAGATTAGACAGAGTTATTATAAATCACAACATGGCTTCTTCAATATTTCACATTCAGGTTTTTCACATGGTCAGAACCTGTCCTGACCATGCTCATCTCCTTATAACTCTGTCTAACTCTCATGGTAATTCCATCAATTATAATAAATGTAACTTCAAGTTTATCAATGCTTGGATTAATCACTCTGATTTTATTAAAGATGTGAATCTTAACTGGAATTTGCCCTGTAATGGTGATACTAACATGGTCTTTTGGTTTAAGCTCAAGAGACTTAAAATGTTTCTCAAATGGTGGAACATCAACAAATTTGGCAACATTTTCAGCAAGGTCAAAGAGGCTATGGATGATGTTTCTAATAAAGATCTTATTCACCAGCAGGTCAGCAATAATGATTCTAAAGCTAACTTATCTAAGGCCAATAGCATGCTTATTCAAACGCTCAAGAATGAAGAAGGTTATTGGAGACAGAAGTGTTACAACACTTGGCTTAATGAGAGTGATGGTAACACTAAGCTTTACCACAATTTTGTTTCTAACAAGAATAAAAAGAATACTATTATGGGTATTAAAGATAATAGTATATGGATTACTAAGCATGATGATTTTGATATTATAGACTCTTATCCTTAATAACATTCCTAAACTTGTTAGTGACAGGGAAAACAATGACATTACGAAGCCTACAACTAAGGATGAGATGTGGAACATAGTTAATGCTATGAAGAAGGACAGTGCTCCAGGCACTGATGGTTTTAACTACTATTTTATTAAATCTTGTTGGGACATAATCTATGTTGACCTTTGCTAAGCTATTAACTCTTATCTTAAGGATAATAGTATTCCAAGTGGTGTATTTGCCACTCGGATTTATCTCATTCCTAAGGGTCCCAACCCTATTTCTTGGAACAATTTCAGACCTATAAGCCTCTGTACTATTTTAACAGCCTGATCTCTTGCTTAATTAACACCAGAATTTCATTCATTCTACCTAATATTATATCTAAGTGTCAAGGAGCTTTTGTAAAAGATAGGCTTATTCATGATAACATCTTAATCATTAAAGAAATGTTGCACAACATCAATAGAATGCCATCTAAGGGTAGCATTATCATGCAACTTGATATGTCAAAGGTGGTAAGAATAAAAGTCGGATCGAGAAAGTAAAGAACACAAATGACCACAGAGAGAATTTTAGGTAGTGAAAGTAATATTTTGCCTCTGATTATTTCATAGGTGACAATTACCTACCCAGCCTCTTTAAATAGGCTGAGTAAGTTAGTTAGAAGAGTAGTTACATATTGGAATATTTACAGCCCAACCCCTATATCTCTTATAATGCTTAATTAATCCCTATATTAATAGAACTTATCAGTTTAGTTCTTATTAATTACATTTAGGTCCCTAAAGAATATATTTCCTTATCAGTAGCCCCCTTAGTTCTTATAAAGACAGTTTTATAAGAACTATTCAGTCTTCAAACATTACTCCAAGTGATAACTTGCAACTTCACTTCGAATCTAAGAATGAGTGCAAATAGACGTCTCTATTCACTTCGAATCCACCAACTTGAGATACAACCATTCTTTCACTTCGAATCTTCTGACTTCGAATCTGCTAACTTAGAACACAATCTTGCCTCCATTTCGAATCTACTGACTAGAGATGTAACTTTACTTATGCTTCGAATTATCTGACCCCTATTTGAAAGATTGACTAGACCCTACTTGATAGGTCTGTGACACAACACGTTTTCTCCCACGTTTCACATTCCATCCAATGAGAACAACTCACTGGTTTTGCCTCTTCAACTCCTCAACGTCATTTTTTTCAACTATAAATACTCAGTTCCACCTTCACTGAGAACTTTTTGGATAAACCACTTCTCTCTCAAACCAATCTTCATCTTGTTCTTCATCAATATCCATCTTCATCTTCTACCGTCTTCCCAGAAACACCATTCCTCCATTCATAAAGAACAATCTCCCAGATTTACATCTTTATATGAGAAGGTACCCTACTTACAAAAGACCTAAACCTAAAAATCAAAAGAAAGCAAAGAAATCTCTATTCCCTGGTTCTAGCAACCAAGTATTTGGAGCTTACGATTATCTTTGTATTTCTCAAAAAGCTAAAGAATACAAGGCTGCTGGGTTAATCTACAACGGACCTCATTCTTCCTCTACCACCTTCAAATACGGTAACTTCGATCCCAATCTTGTTACTTCGTCTTCACCTTTAGCTTCAAAACCAGAATCTAGCCAAGAACCTTTTCCTCCTCGAAATCAACCTACTTCTCCACCACTAAGACCTCATCGAAAATCTAAAGGTGTCACTTCTGACGAACCACCAACTGATAAAAACCCACAACCCAAATCACCTATCCTACAGTTCGAAGCACCTAAAAAACTTCAACCCAAATCACTTACCCCTCAATCCGAGGTTGTTAAAGTTAAACGTAACCACAAATCAACCTTTCTAGCAATGGGTGACGATGCTGAAAACTCTTCTCCTCCCCCACAAGAAGTGGTTGACGCTACATCAGAGAGTAGTCAACCAATTCTTGTGACTCAAAATGAGACTCAAATCCGAAGTCATCCTGATGAAGCCACTGACGAGGACAACAACAAAGAAAATGATTCTGAAGCTACTGAATCTGATGACGAAGAGGAATCCGAGGCTGACGGGGTGGTCCCTCCGAAGAAAATTCGAGGGAAGAAACCTCTCATTACACTCCCCGAGGATGTTGCTGCCTTGGTTCAAGAATATCTTGAATCACTTTCTCCTCGGTACATTCTTGCCCTAAAGAATGTATCCTATACTTACTACCTCGAATCAGAGAAAGAGGAACTCAAAAAACTATGGGGATTAACAGATAACATGACTCTTCGACTACCAGTAGAAGGAGAAACACCTCTGAGCTGTCAGAAAGACGAACTAGTAGTCTACCCTGAGCTCTTCAACTGGGGACTTCGATTTCCCCTCGATCCAATGATTGTAAGGTACTTCGAAATTCTCAAGTTGTGCCCCACACAGGTTACCCCAAACCAACTATTCACTTTATTCTCCGCCATTATGGTGTCGAGGCTAGGAGGCATCCCCCTCGAAATTGAGGACTTCATCTCACTGACCAAGATCTCAAATGGGCCAGTCTTACCATTCTACTACCTAACACTGGAGGATGATCTGAAGATTATCGATGACCTCCTCGAAGCTGATAAATTTTGGAAACAAAGTTTTGTCTTTTTATCAGGAGCTTGGGAAAATGGCAAGGAGATTTCCGAGGACAACCCCTCAAAACTCACTCTCACCTGGAGAGATAGCAGTAAGTGAATTATTATTATACTGTTAATATTTCCTTATCTTATTACGCTTAGTTGAATTAACGAAGTCGATTTTGCTGACTATTTACTCTTTTCACAGAAATTCCGAGGAGATTCAAGAGTCGTAGAAAAGCTGCAAAAGACATCTTCAAGAAAATGGCTGAATGGGCAGAAGAAGCTTGGGGAAATAGCTTTCACTCAGCCTTCCAACCAATCAACTTCGTCAACAGCCATCTGTGGCGCATAACCTTGGGAGCTGACTTCCCTGAAGATCCGATGTCCCCCCCAGATCCCATCATAGCAGTCCATAGAATACTCGCACCAGATGGGAAAACCTACCTTCCTACCAGGAATCGAAGTGACAGTCACCTGCCACTGAAGAAAAAGGGAAAGCTAACCCTAAAAAAAGCTAACACAAACAAGGCTAACCCTTCCAAAACTTCGAAGCGTGCAGGGAAACGAAAAATGCCTTCATCTCAACTTCCCCCAATATCCGAAGAGGATGAACCTGCACTCAAAAAGAAAAAGAAAGAAAGTAGCAATCCAAAGAAGAAAAAAGGCAAGTCCACTACTCCTCTGAAGAAGAACGAGGCTGACATGCTCGAAGAGGTTCTGGCTTCCGAGGTGCATGGGAAAACTTTTGTTGAAGAAAATCCTTAAGGGGGACTGGCACTAGGAGACAGCCAAGAAGAAGATTACCTTAACCTTGAAAATCTCAATTTAAGCGGGGATTTTGCGTTTACTAGTGAAGGCTCTCAGCCTACCAACATCATCCCATCGACTCCTACTGTGACTGCCTTGGCTTCAATATCTAACGCCATTGTTCCTGTCTGTCCTCACTCATCAAACTTGCCCAATTCAGACAGATTCGATGAGTTAACTTCAATTCTCCAACCTTTTACAAATTTAAGTGCTGCAGCCAAAACATTATGTGAAGAGGTGAACAATTCACATACTCAACTGGAGCTCCTTGCACAAAAGTTAATCAAGAGCAAAAAGGAAACAGAATCTGAAAAGACTTCGAAAAATAAAGCACTTCAAAATTTTGAGGCTGAAAAAGGAAAGCTTCTTAAAGAGCATAAAGAAGAAATCGAAGCCCTGGAGGCTTCTCATCGATTGGCTTTGGAAAATCTAAAATCTCAACATTCTACTGCTATTTCTGAGGCAAAGAAAAAATCTACCGAAGCTGAAGATCTTGCTAAGAAAACTCAGAAAGACCTGGAAGATTGTCAAACTCAACTGACAACGCTTCGAACAGGATTCGAGGCGGAAAAGAAAGCTGCTGTCAAGAAAGCCGAAGCTGCTGTTGGTTCTGTGATGCTTGATGGTATTAAGAAAGCTCAAACTGATACAGCTATCGACCTTCTTCGAGAAATCCATGCGGCCTATCCATGGTTGAATTTAACAGAATTTTGGAAGCAAATCCCAGAAGGAAAACGTCCAAAGGAAGCATTCGAGGCGCCACCAAGCTCCTCAGAAGAAGATGACGCTTCAGATGAATCATCGGAAGAAGAAGATGATAATTAAACAACAATTTACATATGTCGCATTTGTTTTTTGCGTGTTTTAATTAAGTAGTTTGTCCTTTTTTTTTGTAAGCTTCAAATTTTATCCAATGAGACAAGCAACTTAATATTTCAAATCTCTGGTGCACTTATAAAATATGATACTTCAAAAAAAATTAGATGCACTCATAAGACGTGGCACCTCGAAATTTAGATGCACTCATAAGACGTGGCACCTCGAAAATTAGATGCACTCATAAGACGTGGCACCTCGAAACTTAGATGCACTCATAAGACGTGGCACCTCGAAAATTTGGTTGTTTCTTCAAAGCTATTGCTTTGGAAAATTATTCTTAGTCAACTTTCAAAGATGATCAGTCTTTGCCAAGTTACCAAAATAATAAATCACCCATCATACTAAACAACCAATGGCCAAAAGAAATTTTATTAAAAACTTGAGAATAGTTAACCAGACACCTCGTTAAAACCTTTCTGGGCCAACAGATAAGGAAAGAGTATGTCTGTTTTACAAAAATTCGAAGTTCAATTTTACTCACAATACAATTTCAAATGCTCTATATTCCAAGGGTTCTTGAGCATCCTCCCCTCGCGATCAGACAACCTGTAGGAACCTGGCTTGACCTTCATTTTGATTTTATAAGGACCCTCCCAATTCGGAGCCAATTTTCCGAAGTGCTTGTCCTTAGTATGAAGAAATACTTTTCGTAATACTTTATCGCCAATCTTGAAATCTCTCTTCTTCACTTTAGCATCGTACCTGCTTCTCATTAAGGTCTGATAATGAACCACATTCAAATGTGCCTTGACCCTCTTCTCTTCTAACAAATCAAGTTCAACCCTTCTAGCTTCATCATTATCTGCTTCGGAATATTGCAATAACCTGCCCGTTAACATTTGCACTTCTTTGATATTCCGAGGTGAAGACATTGATATCAGAGCCTTCAACTGTTCTGGGTCCACTTCGATTCCTCTTTCACTAATCATGTACCCCAGAAACTTACCAGATCGAACTCCAAATGTACATTTTTCTGGGTTCAACTTCAATTGTATGGCTCTGAGATTCAAAAACGTCTCTTTTAAATCATCGATGTGTTCATCGTCACTTTTGCTCTTAACAAGCATATCATCGATGTACACTTCGATATTCCTCCCTATTTGTGAAGCAAACGCCTTATTCATCAGCCTCTGATATGTTGACCCATCATTTTTTAATCCAAACGGCATCACTCTATAACAGTGTAAACCTCGATCGGTGATAAAAGTTGTGCTTTCTTCATCCTCTGGATTCATTCAAATTTGATTGTACCCTGAGAATGCATCCATAAATGTCAAGATTTTATTTCCAGAAGTTGAATCCACCAACTGGTCAATTCGAGGCACTGGAAAAGGATCTTTTGGGCAGGCTCTGTTTAAATCTGTGAAGTCTACACACATTCGCCATTTTTCGCTCTTCTTTTTCACCACCACAGGATTAGCTGTCCACCTCGGATAATTGGACTCCCTGATATGCCCCATCTTATACAATCGATCTACCTCAGCAACTATGGCCTCAGATTTTTCCAACGAAAAAGCTCTTCTTTTTTTAATTATCGGCTTGATCTTTGGATCCACCGCCAAGCTATGACATATGATATCACTTGGGACCCCCACTACGTCCTCGGACCTCCAAGAAAATACATCCAAATTCTCAGACAAAAAGGTTAACAATTTTTCTCGCATTGATAAAGACAACAGAGTCCCAATTCGAAGTACCCTGCCATTATTGAAAATATATTCTTCTATTTCTTCATTTACCACCACAGAACTCGGGGTTGACCTCGGATCATCAATTCCCTCATCTGTACCACCAGAAGACAACCCCCCAAACTGCTAATTCTCCATCGGATCATCAGTACTTTTGCCACGTAGTCTAAACGCAGCAGCGTAACACTCTCTTGCCACCTTTTGATCACTTCGAACTACGCCGACTCAATCCTCGATCACATACTTCAAACATTGATGAACCGTAGAGACTATAGCATACATTTTGGCCAACCACGACCTTCCAAAAATAGCGTTGTAGCTCGATGGACAATCTACCACCATAAAAAGCACTTGCACTTTCTTTTTGAAAGGCCCCTTTCCCAAAGAAATCTCCCCTTCGAACTCCCCTATCACATTTGTTGTTGCGCCAGTAAATCCAATGATAGTTCTCTCTGACCTTTCAATTCGAGGTGGAGCAGTTAATCTATCATATGTTGATTTGAACAACACATTAGCAGAGCTCCCAGTATCAATCAGCACTCGTCGAATCTCCACCCCACACACTTCCGCTCCTATGACCACTGCATCTTCATGTGGCCCAGTAATTCCTCTCAAATCGTCCCCATCGAAAATTATAAAGGGGACATCCTTCTTGTTGCTTAGGTGTGCCGATGCTCCTCCTTCAATTTGACGCGTTAAATTCACTATATGTCTCTTCCTCGAATTATTAGTGTTGTTAGTCATTGAATCTCCCCCAAATATTGTCAGTGACTCAAAGAAGGCACACAAATCTCGAACACGTCCCTGACGCATCGGCTCATCCACTGACATCAACAATAATCGACTAGGGTCTGGGTCGACATATTCCGAAGCCACATCAAACTCATCACCTGCAGCATCTAAAATCATCAGTGCAGTTTCCTGCTTAGAATTAGGATTACCAATTTTCGGAGTTGCAGCTTTAGCATTCTTTTTGACATACTCCAACAACTTTCCATTTTCTATCAGAATCTGCATCTCTTTCTTCAAAGCAATACAATCATTTGTATCATGCCCAATATCCTCATGATACCTGTAGAACTTGTTATTGCGCTCCTCTATTGGCCTATTAATCGCTGGTGGCTTTCTGAAATTTACTGTTCCCCTGGTTTTCTCATATATCGAAGCCATACTTTCAGTCAAATCCGCATAATATTCTGGTCTTACCCACACATTCGATCTGGATCTGAATTGTTGTTGATTATTAGAATTGTGTTGATTATAACCCCCTTGGTACGAGCTCGAAGCTCCTCGGTTAGGAACGTTTTGATTACCCCTCGGGCGCGATGAGTTATTGTTCGAAGTGTTCACTTGGCTATTCCCTTTCTGAATAGTACTGCCTCCTCCTCGAACCCGCGTCGACTCTTCGACCTTGATCTGATCTTCAACCTGAGCCATAAGAGCTCCAAATGTTAACGCCCTACGCCTTGTAGTCTCATCTGCTAAATCTCCTGGCAACAATCCTTGCCTAAACGCCGCCATAGCCACCGCCTCTTCACAATCATCTAGTCCAGCTTTTGTTGACACAAATATTTTGGTATAATCCTTTAACTTTTCTCCCACAGCATGCTTGCATTGTATTATTGTATCCCCATTAGCCCTCATATCTTTGCTTCCCACAAACTGTCTTCGAAAAGCTGTGTAGAAGCCTCTAAAATTTGCAATTGACTCTTTAGGAATCTTGTTGTACCATTTTAGTGCAGTTCCCTTGAATGTCTGAGAGAATGCTCTACACACCAATTTATCGTCGTCTTCGAAATTAGTCATGTAGTTTTTGAATTGTTCTATATGGTCATCGGGATCTTGAGTCCCATCGAACTTGTCAATTTTGGAAATGTCAAACCGCCTCGGAAGCGGAACAGATCTAATCTCCCTAATCAATGGTGAGTCCCTCCAGTCGACTCCTTGAACATATTGGTCTTCGTTTCTCATCCCCACAGTAGCATATAAACTTGATTCACCTTCATATTTCCGAGGCGAATATTTCCGAGGTGAATATACTCGCCTTTCCTTTTTTGGCCTTCCTTCCTTATTCACCTTAGCTGGCCGGAGTTCATGTTCTGCTCCTCTTGAATGGCCTCGAGAATATTCGTACCTCGGTGTTTCATCTGACTCCGAATTTTCGAAATCCTCTTCATCACTAGAGTCCACATACTGCCGCTTCTGCAATTTTCCCTTTCTTTTTATTCCACTATACTCTTTTTTCCGTTCAAAACGTGCTTTACGCTGTTCATATTGAACATCGCCGTCGTCATTTGACGGATCCGACTGATCATCTTGATCGCCTCTTGCTATTTTAGACCTAAGTCTATTGCCATGATTATTTTCCTTCTTTTTTACCAGTTCATCAAGCTCTGCCACTTTTCTTATCATCTCATTCATTTTACCTTCGAAATCGAATTGGTTTGATTGAATTGGAATTGACTTAACTGCCTCTTGCAGATCAGATTTCAATGTTTCCATAGCCTTTCGAACAGATGGATTGTCACCTTCTTCTGAATTCATCTCCGATCAGTGAAAAACTAAACAAAATATTCCAGAAAACGAAAAGAAACTCGAACGAAAAGCTTCAGAAAACGAAAAAACTCGAGACTCGATTTTTGATCTGTCGATCAAGGTATCTTCGTCCCCCTCTTTCTAGCGCCAATTTGGTAAGAATAAAAGTCGGATGGAGAAAGTAAAGAACAAAAATGACCACAGAGAGAATTTTAGGTAGTGAAAGTAATATTTTGCCTCTGATTATTTCATAGGTGACAATTACCTACCCAGCCTCTTTAAATAGGCTGAGTAAGTTAGTTAGAAGAGTAGTTACATAATGGAATATTTACAGCCCAGCCCCTATATCTCTTATAATGCTTAATTAATCCCTATATTAATAGAACTTATCAGTTTAGTTCTTATTAATTACATTTAGGTCCCTAAAGAATATATTTCCTTATCAAAAGGCATTTGACAGAATGTCTCATGCCTTTGTTATCAATGTTATGAAAAGGTTTGGGTTCTTTGATAATCTTTTGACCCTTATCTATAACCTGATATCTAAGGTCATGATTTCCATTCTTATTAATGGTTCTAGCATTGGTTTCTTTCCTCAGAAGAATGGATTAAGACAAGGAGACCCACTGTCTCCATGTCTTTTCATTCTTGCTGAGGAAGCTCTCTTAAGAGACCTCTCAAATCTCTTCAAGTCCAACCAAAACATGAAATATTATCTTAAATCTGGCTACATCTTACCTTGTCTTGCATTTGCAGATGACATAATAATCTTTTCCAATAGCTCTCCTTCTTCTATAGACAACCTGTGCAAGCTGTTGGATAATTATCAATCTGCCTCTGGTCAAATGATAAATAAGGACAAGACTAAAGTTATTACCTCCTCAAGGAAAGCTCAAGCTGCTAACTCCAGGATCAAGTCTTCTACTGGTTTCAACATTGACCATGCTCCCTTCAATTACCTGGGAATCAACATAGTTGCAAACAACAAAGGGAAGAATTATATTAATCTTATGGCTAAAATTCATAATAAAATTCAAATCTGGGATATGAAAGCTTTGTCTTTTGGGGGAAGGCTGTCCCTTATTAAGAATGTTCTCCATCCTATAGTATACTATTGGATGCAGAACAGCCTTCTCCCCAAGGCTGTTATAAACAAGATTGAATTGTGTTTTAATAGATTTCTTTGGAGGTCCAATTACAATGACAAATCCATTCATTGGACCTCTTGGAGCCATCTTTGCAAGACTTATGTTGAAGGTGGTTTGAATATCAAACAACTGTCAGATATTCAAAACATTTTCTCCTTTAAGTTGTGGTTTCCATTTAGGAAAGGTTCTTCACTTTGGGCTGACCTAATGCACCATACTTACTGCCTTAATTCCCACCCTACCATTGTTGTTTGTAAAACCACTGTTATAGTCTGAAAAGACTCTATTCCATTAAAGACCGGGCTGACCTTAATTGTGACTTGGAATCTTGGCGTGATGCCTAGCATAACATGCCCCCCATTACCAGTATATCTGAGTCTAATTCATGGTATCTTCCTGCTAAGTTTTCGACTTTCTGGAAGGATGATAATTGGGACACCACTCTCCTTAACTTCCTGCCCCATGATCGTATCAAGCACATAAAAAGTGTCAAGATAATTCATGACCAGGAGGATAAGATAGACTGGAAGCTCTCAAAAGATAAAACTTTTAACACCAAACTCACTTGGGATGCTATTAGACTAAAAAACAATAAGCTCAACCTCTTTAAAAAGATTTGGAACCATTTCATACCAAAAAAATTCTCATTTTTAAGTTGGAAACTGTTAAATTTTTTTGTCCCAATTGATAACATCCTTGCTAAAAGACATTTCACTTCTGTCTCAAAATGTCAGTTCTGTTGCAGTTGTGAAGAGAAAAATCATCTCTTCATCAACTGCAACTTTGCTTGGTCTCTTTGGAACTATTATGGGATTCTCTTTAAGATTCCCCTGAAACGTTTTATATCCTTAAGTCATATGTTCTACTGTTGGTTCTGGTTCTCGAACTGCAAATTCCATATTACTCATCTTGTCCCACAAATCATTTGTTGGACAATATGGTTTAATAGTAATTGCAGTAAGTTCAATAACACTCATGATGATTTCAAGAGTGCAATTGACGGAATCAACAAAACGGATAATTAAATGAACCCAAAAAATATATATTATTTTTGAAAAATAATATTATTCACGTTTTTTTTTATTAGTGATAAAATTAGATACATTTAGTATGATCTTTAAGAAAATTAAATACATACTATAAAAGGCTGGCTATATATATATATATATATTTTCGGAGGGAACCCGCAACCGCTACTCCGAGTGCAATGAGTGCGCACAGGGTAAACCCTCGGTCTGACGCGATAGCCTGCAAACCAACGCCAGAAGGTAAACCACATAAAGTGACAGACTCAGCCGAGAAAGTGTATGTAGAGGGACTCGAACTCATGATCTTTTGATCATAAGAATGTCATACTCAACCATATATAGGTGGAGTGGTTTTAAAATAGAAAAGAAAAAAACAGTCCATTTCCATATTAATAACTTAAATATTTATTATAGTAATATATAATTAAATTTGGTCTCATTTTCTACAAAGTTTTAAATTCTGCAATATGTAATTAAATTGCGGCCCACATGCTAGGTTTACAATATTGTAACCGGCTCGTAAGGCCGTAATCAAATGGGTGCTTATCTAATTCCACAACAGATATGTTTATACGTATAAATATGTATATTGCAATCCCGTTAGGTTGTATCTGCAATACATTAACTTTCAAATTCAGATATGGACCCTCTCTCTGGGGATTCGTCTATGCCGCCTTCTCCCCCCGTACCCATCAATATAGTTTTGAAAAAGCAAAAGCTCGATTTTGATGTATCGAACGAGACGAAGGTTGAGAGTTCAGAGGAGAGCGACGGCGAGAGCGACGGCGAGAGCGATGGCGAGAGCGACTGCGAGAGCGACGGGGAGAACCAGATATCCGATTTCGCGCGAGAGTTTATGGAAACAGAATATACCGTAGAGCAAAGGGCTGAGAGCAAGGCAGCTTACAAGAGATACAGTGCCCAGGTCGAAGCAAGCGATGTAAGGATGCTTCTTGATTTGTTTCTTTATTTATTTGAATGATAATCTGGATAGATTGTGATGATCTATCTATCTATCTTGATTGATTAATTGATTTACATAGAATATAGAATATAGATTGCCTGATCTATCTATTTGGTGTGCTGTTTAGGGCTTTGATGTTGACGACGACCCCAACGTTAGTTTCTTGGGGAAAATTACTCCGCTTCATCTGGACAAAACCGGTTGTCCTGCCGAATACCCTACTTTTGGAGACTTCATGAAACATCTCAGCATTTGTGCTCTGGACGAGTACAACAAAGATAAGGTCTCATTGTTAATTTTATTATATACATGTATAAACATATATCATCTGTGTTGAGATTAAATATGTGTATGTTTAGGAAGAACAATTGGTATTTGAGACGGTTGAGAAGGCTACTTATCAGCTGGAGATTGGTATTGATATTGGTTCTGTGTTTCGCATAACCTTCTTGGTTAAAGATACATCATTGCAGTCAAAAGTATTTCAGGCGAGAGTGGGGCATCTGATTCCGAGTGGTCGGATTGATGTTCAACTCTGCAGGCCTAAACATTAAAGCTTGGGCACAGCTACTCTTGGATAATGTAGTTTCTGAATATAGTTCACCAATCAGCACTAAATTGTTTTAGTTTTGATTTATTTCTTCTTAGTCATATGGAGTAGATGTAACATCCACCATTAGTGTCTTTCTTCTCTATTTTCTGGTTCCACCTTAACTTTAAAGTCAGCATCATCATCAGTATCAGTATGGAGATAATTTTATGCGTCCGTTTTAACAACTTTTTCTCACTCAAACCTCTCAGATGATACAAACCTTGATTAAATTGAAATATGATATTTGAGAATTACCACATTAAAAATATCAATCAGGCTAAGCCTGTCAACTAATAATCTCTTTCAAACTAAGATCAAAACTTCATACAATAGAATACCAAGTAGTAGAATTTCATATTGTATGATTTAGTTTCAATTTTCATATTGTATGATTTAGTTTCAATTTTTACGACAAGAATAAATTATTTAAAGTTTTTTTTTTCAAGCAAGTATATGCCAACTGAGTGACAAACCTGTTGAACACTTGCATTGACATAACATCCTAAAAGTGAACTTTTAGTTGATTACATAGAAAAGATAAAGAGAATAATGGATCTGGTTAAAAAGACATTCTATACAAGCTGAGGACCCCATTATGCTACTGCTTGATCGATGGATCATACAGGAACCCTTCTGCCCCGATATCAGTCAAGGAACGATTTAACGTATGGTTGTTTCTCATGGTCAGAATCACCCGTGAGAGGAACATGATATTTCTCATGGCCATAAATGTTGGATCATAAACTAGACCCAAATAATAAAGTCCAACAAAGCCCACTCAAAAAAAACCCATGCAGAATTTTCAGCTTACTATGAAAGCAATATTTTATTAGCTTACTATGAAAGCAATATTTTATTAGCTTACTTTGGAAGTCATACCTTCTTCGCTTACTATAGAAGCTAGACCTTGTTAGCTTGTTTTAGAAGCTCTATCTTATTGGCTTCTTTTGTAAACCTACCTTCCTATAAATAGTGGAGTCGCCCACCATTTTACTCTACCAAAAACAAGAAACTAAGAGAGAAAAATATTTATGAAAGAAAGAGGAACAAGATAACTCTTTTGAGTGTGAGAACAAATATTTCTCTTCTAGTGTTAGTGAAAAGAGTGGCTTGTAATATTTATTTCTATTTTTATCTTTATAAAATTTGTTTGTTCGTTTAAGTGAGTATTGTTTCATATTTATTTTCCGCCAACAAAGTGGTATCAGACCCACAAGCGCTATCCAGAATTTTGTTTTAAATTTTCAACATATTGAAAAATATGGCAAATGGTGTATCATCCTTCCAAGTTCCAACACTCAACAACAACAACTACGACAATTGGAGTATCAAGATGAAAGATCTCCTTGGAGCACATGATGTGTGGGATGCCGTAGAAAAAGGATTTGACAAACCCGAAGACGAAGCAAGCCTTACTCAAGAGGAGAAAACAAATTTTAAAGATTCAAGAAAGAGAGACAAAAAAATCTCTTCCTCATCTATCAAGCATTAGATGATGATGGCTTCGAAAAAATTTCAAGCGCATCTTCCGCCAAGCAAGCGTGGGAGAAATTACAAATCTCATACAAAGGAGTTGAAAAGGTGAAAAATGTATGTCTTCAAACATTAAGAGGTGAATTTGAATCCTTACATATGAAAGCGTCCGAATCTATTTCAGAATATTTCTCAAGAGTAGCAACCGTTTCTAATCAATTACAAATAAATTGTGAGAAGTTAGAAGATGTGAGAGTAATAGAAAAAAATACTTCGTTCGTTGGATTCCAAATTTGAGCATATCGTCGTGACGATTGAAAAAACTAAAAATTGGAGAAAATGATGATTGAAGAACTCCAAGTCTCATTATAATCCTATGAAGAAAAGCACAAGAAGAAGCAAGAGATCACCGAGCAACTCCTCAAAGTAGAATTGAAGGGCATGCATGCAAATCAAGGAGATGATAGAAACTAATGTGGCCGAGGCAGAGGCAGAGACCGCAGACGAGGTGGTTATCATGGTCGTGGACGTGGCTGGAATTGCAACAACAATAATTCCAACTACAACTATGAGAAACGAGAAAGCTCAACACGAGGTCGTGGAAGAACAAATCTGAAGTCGAGGTATGATAAATCTCAAATCCAATGCTATAAATGTCAAAGGTTTGGACATTATGCTTCAGAACACAGAGGTCCCAACAATAGAGTTGAGGAGAGGGCCAACTATGTGGAGGAGAAGACGAAGGAAAAATACATGTTACTACTAACATACAAACATACTAATGAAGGTCAAGAGTACACTTGGTATCTTGACACCGGTGCAAGCAACCATATGTGTGGGAAAAGAAGCATGTTCGTAGAGATCAATGAACAAGTTAGTGGAAATGTCTCTTTTGGAGATGATAGCAAAATATCAGTGAAAGGAAAAGGTAACATTCTTATTCGTGCAAAAGATGGTAGTCACCAAATAATTTCAAATGTCTAATATGTACCTAGCATGAAAAACAACATCTTGAGCTTGGGACAACTCCTAGAAAGGGCTATGATATTCATATGAGAAATTATAGTTTTTTTATGAGAGATGACAAAGGAGATTTAATTGCTAATGTTCAAATGTCAAATAATAGATTGTTTCCTTTGAATATTCAAAATGATTTTGCAAAGTGTCTTAAGGCTTGTTACAAAGATTCATCGTGGCTATGACATGTCCAATTTGGGCATCTAAACTTTACAAGTTTAGAGTTATTGTCCAAGAAGGAAATGGTGAAAGGATTACCATGTATCAATCATCCTGACCAACTATGCGAAGGATGTTTGCTTGGAAAGCAATTCAGAATTTTTTTTCCAAATGAGTCAGAATCAATAGCCAATAAACCTCTCGAGCTTATTCATACCGATGTGTGTGGTCCAATCAAGCCGAGCTCTCTAGATAAAAGTAACTTCTTTCTTCTCTTCATTGATGTTTTTTCAAGAAAAACTTGGGTATATTTCTTGAAACATAAATCCGAAGTCTTTGAAATATTTAAAAAGTTAAAAGCAGTTGTGGAAAAGCAAAGAGAAAATAAGATCAAAGCCATGAGATCTGACCGATGAAGGGAGTTCACATCCAATGAATTCCAAGAGTTTTGTGAAGCACATGGAATTCGTCGTCGCTTGACAGTTCCCAAATCTCCTCAACAAAACGGTATGGAAGAAAGGAAGATTAGAACAATCCTTGATATGGTGCAAAGCATGCTCAAAAGTAAGAAACTCCCTAAGAATTTTTGGGCGAAAGAAGTGACATGTGTGATTTACTTTTCTAACCGATCTCCAACAAGAAGTGTTTGGGGAAAGACACCACAAGAAGTGTGGAGTGGAAGAAAGCACGGAATTTCCCACCTGAGAGTATTTGGAAGCATAACTCATGTCCATGTACCAGACGAACAACGAACCAAACTCGATGATAAAAGCAAGAGTTTTATCTTCATTGGTTACGACTCAAGTTCCAAATGCTACAAGCTGTACAACTCAAACAGTAAGAAGGTTATGATAAGACGAGACGTCATAGTTGATGAAGAAGGCGAATGAGATTTTGGGTCTCATACAAATAAGTTCACATTTTCCCCCCAAATTGAAGAATTTTAAGATGGAGAATTGTAGCCCGATAAGCACACCCATGGAGTTTGAAGTCAAAATGTCCAAGTATGAAAAAGGAGAAAGTGTAGATTTGACATTATTCAAAAGTTTGGTAGGAAATCTACGCTATCTAACTTTCACGAGACCAGATATTCTTCATGCAGTTGGATTGGTTAGCCGCTACATGGAATCTCCTACAACAACTCATTTCAAGGCTGCAAAGAGAATCCTTCGCTATCTGAAAGGTACAGTTGACTTTGGCTTACTCTATTTCATTTCTAATGATTACAAGCTTGTTGGGAATAACGATAGTGATCGGGGTGGAGACATAGACAATCGAAAGAGTACTACTAGATTTGTATTTTTTATAAGAAACATTTCCTTCACATGGATGTCAAAGAAACAACCGATTATCACGCTGTCTACTTGTGAGGCAGAATATGTTGCTGTCACTACATGTGTTAGTCATGCAATTTGGCTTAGAAATATATTGAAGAAGATAGAACTAACACAAAATGAGCCAACTAAAGTGTATGTCGATAATAAGCCAGTCATCGCCTTAGCCAAAAATTCAGTACTCCATGATCGCAGCAAGCATATCGATGTTCGCTACCACTACATAAGGGAGTGTATTTCAAGAAAAGATGTGCAAGTTGGATATGTAAAGACACAAGATCAAGCTGCCGATATTTTCACCAAGCCACTGAAAAGCGAAGCCTTCAAAATATTAAAAAAAATACTAGGTGTCACAGGATCAAGTTTAAGGGGGAGTGTTGGATCATAAACTTGATCCAAATAATAAAGTCCAACAAAGCCCACTCAAGAAGACCCATGCAGAATTTTCAGCTTACTATGGAAGAAATATCTTATTACCTTACTTTGGAAGTCATACCTTCTTGACTTACTATGGAAGCTAGACATTGCTAGCTTGTTTTAGAAGCTCTACCTTATTGGCTTATTTTTTAGGCCTACCTTCCTATAAATAGTGGAGTCACCCACCATTTTACTCACTACCAAAAACAAGAAACTAAGAGAGAAAAATTAGAGTGAAAGAAAGAGGGACAATATAGTTCTCTTGAGTGTGAGAGAAAATATTTCTCTTCTAATTTGAGTGAAAAGAGTGGCTTGTAATATTTATTTGAGTGGTTCATATTTATTTTGCACCAATAAGAAATCCTTTGTTAAAGAAGAATACAGTTCCCAAGAAAATGAAAAATATGCCGAATTCGACAATCCTAGGCCAATTTTTTTCGGTCATTCATTTAAAAGGAAATTATTGTGTTCTTGATTCAGATACTTGTCAAATTTCCTTAATAGAAGTGAAGTAGAGCAGGAAGATCTTAACGAAAAGTTCTTATTTAAAGTTTTTACTTCAATGTTTTTGTGATACAGGAAAAGTTGACTAATTGAGAAGATTTATACTTTTTAAATTGTTTAATATGTTTAGCACTGTAAGATTATTAGGGAGCTTTTAAACTAACGTTTTTTTGATGATATTAACAAATTAAATAGTTCTATTTTTTTTGATATGGTTTTAAATTTTACGATAAATTTTTTTTTTTCATATGTTTGAAAACATTAAGTTAAAAACATATTTGTAGTCTCCAACTTTTTCGAGTTGGTTATAATTTTTAGAATAAAATATATTTTTTATATCCATTGAAAACATTAAGCTAAAAGCATATTTTTAGAGTAAATAAGAACTTACTAATTGAGAATTTTAGAACAAAATAGAGAAATGTAAAACTTGCACAATAAGGTAAGAGTATGTGATATATTTTTAATTTTTTATTGTTTGAAAAACTGTAACTTGTATCAAATTAAATGCTTTAAATATCTTACATTGAGAAGTTTTGAACTCAAGTAAACCAAGATAAAATTATTTAGAGCTCTTAACTTAATAGTTTCAAAAAAGATAAGAACTTGACTAATTAAGTGTTAGAGATATAAGGTGTAAGCTCATTAGTCCATATAGTTTTTCTATAAATAAGACCCCTTATATCTTTAACATTAAGAAGTTTTGAACTGAAGTAAACCAAGATGACATTTTTTAGAGCTCTTAACTTAATGTTTTTAAAAAATATAAGAACTTAACCAATTAAGAAGTTTTGAACTTTTTAACTTGGTTATTACTTACATGACAAAGTAAGATTACTTAAAGTTCTTAACTTAGTGATTTCAGACTAAACAAAATAATTACTTGACCAATGAAGAAAAATCTAGTTTTTAACTTGGTCATGACTTGCAAGAAGTTAAAATATGCAAGTTAAATTCAAGTTGTGAGGTATCAAACTTGTATGATAGTGTAAGATTATTTAGAGTTTTTAACTTATTGTTTTTAGACTAGGTAAGAACTTGACTACTTGAGAAGTTTTAAATTTTCTAATTTGGTTAAAATATGCATTACGATGTATGTTTTTTTGTACTTATAAGTTTTGAAGCCACGTAAGAACTTGAATAATTAAGAAGTATAAATATAGTTATAACTAATGCAATGACCCTAACTAATCTTGTCTGGTTATGCAATCCTCAAACTTATTAATGTTGTAACTTATCTATTAGAACAGATCGTCATATACTTTGTGGTGCTTTCAACATTGTCGATTATAATATAATTAATAAGTAATCATATAATTAGGTATCAATTTAATATATGAATTCCCTTCATGGAGTTAATTGTATAGATTACGGATCAATTTCAGATTCTGTGAAATATTGAATTCGAATATTGATAAATTAAAACCGAAGTATAAGTTTAGAGACTACTTTTTAAGGAAAGAAATAATAAAAGGTTATGGTCTCTAACCACAACATCTTAATATAAACATGGAGTACAATTAACAACTATACATATAGTATAAATAAGAGATGAAAAAGCTAGGCTATAAATTAAACCAGATTCTCTATAGAGTGGATTTTGCTTCTCTCTAACCTCTTAAAAAAAGAAACCCAATTGTAGAAAACTTTCTATTTGATATTAATTTTTAATTCTTAATTCCAATTCAACTAGGCAAGTAGTTGTACTGATTCAATTATAATACAACGAAAAGGAAATTCAACATTGTTGCTGGTTGAAAAATAAAAAATAATAAAACAGAATACAACCGTAACGAAGATCAAACCTTTAACCTTGTGGGTAAACACCATGATGCCTTAGAGAGTATAAAAAGCTCAAAGTATTAGTGGGCTTCTTCTTGTAAGTTTACATATTTTGGCAGTCTCAAACGTCTTAGGGAGATTGTTTACTTTAAGTAGGGTTTAAATAGATGGAACCCAACAAATGGTATAAGAGCCACCTTTAGAAATTCAAGTGATAGATTTTATGTTCTTCGGTGAAATGTATAAAGCATGTAATTTTTTTAAATAAAATATCCCCATCCAGAATTAATTACATTTTTCACTATTTTAAAACTAAGTAGTATTGTTAGAACTTTTTTGTTATGATATATCACTATATGATTGAGGACACATTGACTATTATCGTTTATATATTGATTAATAAATAATCGAATAAATAAATATTCAAGTAGTAGATGAAACTCTTTTATGGAGATAACTATGTAGAAATCAGGCCATATTCAGATTATGTGAATGCTTGAATTTGAATATTGACAATTTAAAACTAATCTATAAGTTTTCGGATTGATTTGTAAATAAACAAAAAAAATAGTGATATTAGAACTGTGATTTGGTCTCCATATCTCAATTGATTGATGAGGCTAATTGTATTGTTAATTTATTGAGAAAATATGCATTATTCAGAACCAAGCAACGAAAAGGTGATTGGTGCGGGTATGCAGTCTAGTGGACTTTTATACAAATAACATGAAGATGTGCATTGTGTACATATCTCCTCTCAAGAGAGTTCGTTTGACATATGCCATAAATGACTGAGACATCTGTCTCATAAAGTATTATCTTTCTTTCATGCAACAAGAAGTGATACATTTAGTAGTTTGAAGAATATTACTTGTGATACTTGTCTGCGAGCTAAACATATTCGTAGTAGTTTTCCTTTGATATCAAATAAAAATATTGATATCTTCTAACTTATTTATATTGATGTTCAGTGACCTTACCGTAAGTCTAGTTTATATGGTTTTACTATATTTAAACCATCTAAACTAGACGTATACTATATTTAAAACATCGTGGATAATTTTTTTCGTTGCACTTAGGTCTATTTGTTAATCTCCAAGTCAGATGTTACGACTATTCTCTCTCAATTTTATTGTATGATTGAGCGTCAATTTAATCGCCTCATAAAACTCGTTTGAAGTGATAATGAGATGAAGTTTAAATGTCTTCGTGCATTTAAAAAAAAACTAGAATGATACATGAGACTTCATGTAGTGGGACACCTAACAGAATGTGAGTGTTGAACGGAATCATAGGCATATTTTAAATATTGGGCATGTTTTATGGTTTCAAGCTTTATTATCTATCAAATTTTAGATCGAATGTATTCAAACTACTACTTACTTGATTAATCGCAACCTATCAGTTCTTTTACAAGGAAAAACTCCATTTGAACCGTTCTTTGATAAACCCCACCTATAAATCATATACAAGTATTTGGTTGTAGATGCTATGTTAATAATCAGAATCGTGGTGGTAATAAGTTTGCATAAAAAAGTACTCATTAAAGTTTATGGAATACCTTTTTAGATAAAAGAGATGGCGCATATATTGTTCGGTCACTGGCAAGATAATTGTCTCTCATGATATTATATTATATGTGAAAATGTTTTTCCTTTTCATGAATCCACTATCATTACAAGTCCTACACATACAAATCCATGTCTATATAGTGCTGATAAAGAGCCTATATACGTACCGAGAACTAAGACAGACAACCCAGTGGGGGTACACAAGCTACACTTATGTTGAATTTAGTCTCTAACCTAAAAATTTCATCATCTATTTCTGGCGTACAACAATTTGATTCGTCGATCTAACGCGATCTCGATGATGGCCAGCCGATAACCCTAGCCGATACAGCCACGTCAAACCCCACGAGACAGGCTTCGTTGATCCAGGTTGAGGATGAATTTGAATATCTTGGACGTGGATAACGGGTGAAGAATGGTAATTTACGATTGTGTGATTACCAGATATACACGGTTTAATGAATACTTAAGAGTTGTAAGTATCATTTACACGTATATATCTCATATGATAAATTCTTTACATAAAATTTTCATTGTTTCTCTTGATATAAATGTGGAACCCAAGTCTTATAAACAGGTTATTCAATCTGTGGAATGGCAGAAATCCACGTTTGAGGAAATTGCAGCTTTGAAGAAAAATAACACGTGAAATATGGTTTCTTTTCCTTTGAACAAAAAATCCTTAAGGTGCAAGTGGGTATACCTGATCAAACTTCACTTAGATGGACATATAGAAAGGTTCAAAGCATGACTTGTCATCATGAGAAACGAGCAAGAAGAGGGTCTCGATTATACTGAAACATTTTCTCCAGTTGTCAAGCTCACTTTCGTTTGTGTACTTCTTAATATTGCAGCTATTAAGAAATAAGAATTACATCAGATGGATGTTAATAATGCATTCCTTTATGGTAATCTGTAGGAAGAAATATTTATGCACCCCCTCTTTTCAGGACACTTGATATTATTTCGGCAACATGCCTACTTAGAGCTCGTCCTCTTGGGGCACCACTTGATCAACATCATCGAATATCCTTAGCCGTAGGATATCATCTTGCTAATATTTCTGCATATCATCGACTTGTAGGATGATGGGTGTACTTATCGGTCATTCATCCGAATATTTCTTATATAGTCCACACTTTGGCTCAATATTTGCAGGAACACATTATAGATCATTGGCAAGCTGCGCTTAGTGTGGTTTGATATGTGAAGGGTTCCTCAAGACTTGGTATCCTTCTTAGATCAGACAGTGATCTTAAATTCAAAGGATGATGTAATTCAAATTCGGTTGCTTTCCACTTACCTGACGTTCTTTATTTGGATGGTTCGTCTAAATTGGGGACTCCTCAATATCTTAGAAGACAAAGAAACAACATACTATTAATCTTTATTCATCTAAAGCTGAATATTGGTCCATGGCTTTTCTCACACGTGAATTAAAATGGTTAAATAGTCTTCTTGTTTTTCTAGGGATCAATACAGGTCATATACAAGTTTATTGCGACAACACTGCAGCATTGCATGTTATCACCAACCATGTTTTCCATGAACGTACAAAGCACATCGAGCTTGATTGTCATTTTATATGGGATGATAACATTCGTAGTCTAATTACACATTCTCATATTTCTACTCATGCTTAGTTGGCATATATATTTACTAAAGCACCCGACAAGAATAAGTTCGATGGATTTCTTACCAAGTTGGGTATTTCTCTCTTACATACGCCGACTTGAGAAGAGAGGGAGATAATAGAATAATATGCGATTGTTACAAAAATAAATATTTTATATTATGAGATTGAATATAATTATATATTATTATAGGACTTCAAAGTTATTACAGGATTATACGTAATTATTAGTTAATTTTAAAAATATTATAGGTAATTATTACATGAGACTAAAACTCCTATATATGTCTCTGTCTTTGACCACTATAAATACAATTTTAGAATTCAATAGGTAAATTTATAAATTTTATAATAGTTTATTTCTCTATTAACTTTAATTCATAAAATCCAATGTCTTTATATTTATATTTATATATATATATATATATATATATATATATATATATATATATATATATATATATATATTTTCACATGTTCAATGATAGATTGAGTATTATATTTAGGTGTCCATTATAATATTTTTCTCACTCCACATATTTAAATTGAGGTTTTGAACAGTACATCGTCCATCGACTATCACGTTTGGTGGCAGATAGTCCTTTGACTTTCAAATGTCCGTAGACAATCCTTGGACTATCGCGTTTGGATAAAATTAGTCCAAAAGATCCTCTGATCCATGAGTGGCTGCCACCTGTCACCATAGTCCCCAGAGTTTTTTTATCACCACTAGTCCCTTGAGTTTAGGTCAAACCCAAAACGTAGGAGAGATAAACTAAATGGACTAGTGATGATACAAAAATCCGGGGACTATGGTGACAGGCGGCAGCCTTTCATGGATCAGAGGATCTTCTGGACTAACTTTATCCAAACGCGATAGTTCAGGGACTGTCAACGGACATTTGAAAGTCAAAGGACTATATGCCACCAAACGCGATAGTCAAGGGATGATGTACTGTTCAAAGCCTTTAAATTGATGTCATTTTAAAGAACTAACACATTAAATGTACCAACCATACCAAGCTTGTCAACTAATAATCGGTTTCAAACTAAGATCTAGACGGAAAACTTCATACAATAAAAAACAAAGTCATAGAATTTCATATTGTATGATCTCAATCATAACTTTTAATTTTCATGATAAAGTGATATTATTTAAAGTATTAATTTAATGTTTTGAGAGATACAATAGGAACTTGATTGATTGAGAAGATTTATATTTTTTTAAATACTTTAGTATATGTTTGGCAATGTAAGATTATCTGAAGTTTTTAATCTAATGTTTTTGGACAATGTTAAATTTTAACCAATTAAGTAGTTTTAAATTTTTTGACTTGGTTTTAATTTTTATGATAAAATAAGATTATTTATATGGTCCGAAATATTAAGTGAAAAATGTATTTGTAGGCTAAATAATAACTTGACTAATTGAGAAATTTAAAACCAAATTATAAAAAAAAATATAAAACTTGTATAATAAGATAAGATTACGTAAATTTTTTTAACTTTCGTGTGGTTTGAGACTTATCGATTTGATTTTAACTTGCATTAAATTAAAAGTTGTAAGTGATCTTACCTTGAGAAGTTCTTAACTTAAATAAAAACATGAAGCTTTTTGGGTGTGTCACTCTCTTCGACTGTGGCAACAACAACAGCTAACAAGAATTCATCAATCTCATATAGTTGCTACTCGGTTCCAGTTTTGACGACACCCTTGCTTGTGCCTTGCTTATTTTTCTTGTCATTCGTGTTTCGATGACTGCGGGCTCTAGTCTAGGTGGGAAGAAATACATTATCGTCTGCAACCTTAAAATTTCTTTAAAATAGTATATTTTAAGAGGGAGTAGTCCATTGCTCCCAAGTTAACTCGCTTTCGAAGTTAGACTCCTAGAGATCGCTGTGAACTAAGTTAGTGGGAGTAAAACATTGATGGATGACATTAGACCATTTCTCTTTGTCCCACTGTTTTAGCTTATTGAGAGTAACCTTAGCATATTCCAAATGATGCATGTAAGGGTTCGAGATAGCTATAAAAAGAACACGATTAGAAACAAACCATGAAAATTTATATAAAAAAATAGGAGTTCGAGGGGTTACCTATATTTTTTCAAAACCTGGTAAGCATGCTTGGCTTACCTTGAGAGGTAATTTTATTATTATTCTCCTACCAACCGCTGGTGAAAAGAAATTGCATCTTCCATATCTTATCAGCCTCTAGCAGGTTATGTTGAAGAAGTAAAAGGAAATTTGAGAATTGTGAGACAACCCTACAATAACAGCGAATTTCTCCATTGACATTGGGATCTTTTTTAACACATATGTCATAATAAAGGACATCAAGGTAAACCAGGCATTTAGACCTACCTGAATTAGGTACAATCCTACTAAGCTAGAATAGTTCACGATCTTATCGTCCATGGGAAACCGAAGGCCCCAATTTAGCACATCGGGATAAATAATAGCTCCATATGACCAAAACTCTTAAAGGTCTCTCCTGATTGAGGCAATCTAACTTAACTTCTTTAAGAATCTCACTTTGCACGAATAACCTCTAATCTGGTTTGTTAAAATAAACATAAAAGATCTTGTCAAGGGCTAAAAGATATTTGACACTGACATTTGCAAAGTTTGGCCTTATGCACCCAACCGAGGATTGAGGGAGCGCTTGCGGGGGGCCTTGCCTTCGCCTTTTCCACCCCTGCTGCTTTAATTTTATAAATTTTGCTTTTTAACTGGCTTTGAAGTCTTCCTGATTTGGCCAGATGTCTCCAAAGGAGAGTTTTCGCTAATATCCTCAATGTTTTCTTCCATCACCTTCAGATTAGATCGTGAAGGTTTAAATTGCTGAGAAGTTGTGTTCTCCTCATTGTTTTGTAATTGGGGGAGATCATGAGTAGGTTTGGAGGGCTGAGTTGGTTAGGGTTCATTATTTCCTTCCCTGCTCGGATTCTGTGAGGAAGGGTTATTAAAAGGATGTTCTTGCTGAGCTAATCCCCACTCCTCTAAGGGATTAACACTGCTTTTAAATTGCATGGTCAATCTACGATGACTATTCTTGTCTAAGTCGGATCCCATTATTTTGAAAGTCGAATGACGCGTACGGCTAGTGGCTCATTGCGATTGAGATGGCATTGATGAGTGAATTTACGAAATGAATGACTGGGTGGTTGAAAATAGCTCCGATAAGACATTACGTTTGTTGTATGGAAAAATGCATGTGTAATCGACTGATTGAGTCAGCAGCATGTAACCCAACAACAAACCTAGCTTTCCTCTTCTCTTAATCTAATTTAGACAGATTCAACCAATCGTTCTTGGTTAAAGTATTTTTAGCGGTGAACATGCAAACACCAAAGTGTCTCTAAAAATAAGATTTGCGGTGGTTGAAGCGTTAAAAGAGAAAAGAAATATGGTTGGCGGTTGAAGTCGATAGTGATGATAAGGAAAAACTTCTTTCTAGAAAATAAAATTTCTCTCTGTAAAGTTTTGTGAACTAAAAAAATGATAATTTGTTTTAAAAAGGACCAGTAAAAGACTGTTGAGTTCACTTTCTATGGAACTGGAAGCGCTAGCAATAGTTATAATCCTTAGAGGAGTGAAAATGTTTTCAAATTTTGGCATGCCTCCCCTATGGTAAAGCAAGTTCGTGGCTCAAGTCAAATAATGACACGTGTCACAAAGTACGAAATGATGAAAACGACATTTTTGAAAACACTATCGGATAAGATCCGATTATGTTCCATATCAGATTTGAAAACAGTCAAAATTCATGATTCAAAGAGATATGACAAACTCGATTCAGATAATTTGTTAGTTAGCCCTCCCAAAATATCTCTGAGAGAACTAAGGGGGCTATATGATAGGGTGAGAAATCTTCGAGAAGCATAAATACGTAAAAGTAAAAAATATTCGAAGGGTATTTCTGACTTAGAGATGTTACCCTTTTTTAATTAAATCTCAATAATTAAACGTATTTACTTATTTATTTATACTTAGCCAAATAGGTTTTCTAAATTTTGGGCTCGGCCCGTATATATGGTTCGACCCATTAGACCCATTAGGTTAAAGTCAACCTATAAATATTTTTTGAGAATGCATTTAAAATGATGCAACGTTATCTCTCTAAATAATAACGGAAATGACTCAATTATCTCTCTACATTTTATCTTATATTTAATATTATTTTACACATTACCAAAATACCCTTAGAACATAATTTACTCTCAATAATAATAATAATAACTATTAATAGTAAAAATATTACTTTTCTTGTTGGGTAGCCGACATAACATATCTTTCGTGTCGTTAGGTAGAAAATAGAGTGTGAATAAGATTTCCAATTTCTTCTATGTGGTTAAGATGTCTTCTATTGTTATTATTGATTCTAGCATGTTTCATTGTCTTTTTTAGTTTTTTGTTATTTTGAAAAATTATTTGATTTTGTTAAATAGTTGGGATTACACCATAATCGAAATATATTTCATTTCGTTGTATTTATTTTGTTTCCCTACTATATGATTAAGGTTCTGGGGAGTAACTATATAAGTTGTCGCCCACCTAATTTGAACTAGGTTATTTTTATTAATAAAGTTATCAATTGCGTTGTTAGTTCTATGTCCCTAAATTAGAGTTTTCCTTTTTATATTATCGTCGCTGCATCACAATGGCTATTGAGTATTCAAGTTGAGATATTGCAACACCTTTATTAGGTAGAAGTTTAAAACTAGACTCTATAGATGTGTTAACCAGAGAAAAATATTTGATATTAACTATATTCAATATTTTCTCAATATAATGGGATTGTGAAATTGATATACTATTATTCTTTTGCTTGATCTTAATACCAAGAATTATCTCAGCTTCTTTCAAGTCTCTCATCTCAAAAATAGATGACAAGAATTTATTTGTTTGATAAACTAGATTTTGATCAGTTCCAAAAATCAAACTGTCATCCACATATAGACAAATCATAACTCATTTACTAGAAGCATCAAATTTGTTATATACACATTTTTCAGTTTGATTATGAATAAAACCCTTTGACAATACAACATTATCAATTTTTTTTTGTGCTTGTTTATACCATACAAACATTTCTTCAACCAACATATCTTGTTTTCACAACCCTGCATAACAAACCCTTCCAGCAATTTGATATACATATCCTCATTCAAATCACCATTCAAGAATGCAGTTTTCACATCCATTTGATGAACTACCAGATTGTATACCAATGCAAATGCTATCAAAAATCTAATAATAGAAATCCTAGCAACATAAGCATATTTATCAAATAAGTCAACTCATTCTATTTTTCTAAAACCTTGAATAACCAATCTGGGTTGAATGAGCCTTACAACAGCTCTACAGCCCTAGACTTTTAATTACTCATTATTGAAGGCTTTTTTATACCAAATCTAATATAGGGTAATCTTATTTTTTTAGTAGGAATTCTATTCAATAAATAATAAGTTGTTAACATAACCTCACCCCAAAATCCTCCACTCAAACCCGAATAAAATGACATATAACTAAAATTTCTTGTAAACTTTTATTATCCTTTTATGTTATACCATTTTGTTGTGGTGTATAAAGAGTCATGGTTTGATGTATTCTATTAGTAGACTGAAAATATCTCGGATCATAATATTCACCTCCTCTATGCGTACGTATATTTTTAACAAAATCGTTTTTATGTAACTCTAGTTTTTTTTTATAGATATTAAATTTATTAAGAGCTTCATTTTACGCTTGCAACAAATAAATATAGAATCTAGATGCATAGTCAATAAAAGTAATAACATAATTTTTATTTCCTAAAAGAGTAACATATAAATCACCATGTACTAGTTATAATATTTTAAAAACTTCGTTATCATTGAAATATTTTTTGGCTCTTAGTTAACATGGAAGTTTTACTTTTTTTTTAAATGATTTACATCAAATGGACTGTAATTAATGCTTTGGATATACATAAAGAATAATTTAATACATAAATAAATATGCGAGCTGTTCTACAAATTATTCTTCCCGCTAATTACGAAAGATTAATTTTTAAAATTAAAGTTAATTGTACACTATTATTCTCAACAAACATTAAGATTACCGATTCAAATTCAACAACCAAAACTTTATCCCCCTCTCCAACCTGAATTTGGTTATGCCTTCTTTCTAAATAACCATTAATTCAACATAAGCTCAATTTCGATATATCCACCAAGATTGAGATTAGAAAAATAGAAAGAGAATGACAACAATATATCCAATTTTACTCATGATTTTTTTGATATATTTAATTTATTATTTTTGTCTACACATATTACCAATATATAATACAACCTAATATATATCAGGGAATTGCTAAAAATACAGTCAAATTTATTCAACAAAGTTACCATAACTTCAAAAAATAATCTAATTCTCTATTTTCTCTCTATCTTTTCTCTTAAAAAAACCATAAAATTTAAAACTAAACCTAAAATTTAAACTAAATTTAAACTATAACTAAACATAAATGTATGTAAATAAAAATTAGAAACAAACATTACATCTCATATTGTGAATCAAACCCTTATCCTTACCCAGAGACGCAAAACCACCCAGTCCACAACGTTACCCACAGCCGCAAAACCACCGCTCCACAACCGCTCTGAAGACATGAAGACATTCGAAATCAAAAACCGCTTCAGCACAGTTGCAGCCGCTCCACCTACAACCACCAATCTAGTGAATCGGAAACCGGAAGAGATCCACCAAAGAGATTAAAAAAAATCACTGTAAGTTGATTTTGGGGTTTGAAAAATGCGTTAGTTAGGTTTCGGTGTCGATTATGGTGTATTTCGGACCTTACTTTATTGTTGGAACGATCTGAAAAAAGCTTGAAGTTTTTGTCACGATGATAGTGTTCTTCGTCACACGGGGACGATGCACGCTATTACTATGCCATCGTGTGGTGTAGGTTGATTACCCACGCTATAGCGATGGCGTGGGATTTTGAGCGTACGCCTCTCTACCGCGTACTCTCAGAGTACCACGCATATCGATGACGTGGTAATCAACCTATGCCACACATATGGCGTAGGTGGCCACACCCACGCCACCAATAAGGCGTGGGTATATGGACTTACGTCATACCTATGGCGTACTTCCATATACCCACGCTTTATTGATGGCGTGGGATGATCCGGTCACCGGAGTTATTTCAGACCGATTTATTCTTATTGGTTGGTGGTTTATTACTCGTTTGTGCTATTATTTTTCTAAAAATGCTTCGTTATTGACAATTGGTATTTCGTATCAACCTTGACATTTTGTACGTATATTACTTCAGGTTATGGATTCTGGTGGCGTTTCAGCGTCCATGGATGACTCCCGGACAAAGAGAATAAATAAGCGGACTAGGGTACGGGAAGCTGATCAGCCAGTTTTAGTTTCCGATTCAGCGGTTCCGATGGAGGCGCTGCCTATAGTTTTCAGACCGCGTGCTTCCGGATCAAGTTCCGCTTCTGCTTTCCGCAGACGACGTCATCCTCCACCACCTAAAGGGCAACCTAGAGCTCCTCATCCCTCCAGACTGTCACCGCTATTCGGTGAGGCGTTTATCTCCCACACTGCATACCGATAGGAGAGGTAATATTTAAATTTACCTATGACATTTTACTTTGGTTTAATTTTAATGTATACTAATATATTTATCTAATGTTTTCAGGAGCGCGAGATGCGGCTATATACACATTATCTCATCCATATAGCTAGGAGTTTGGTTGCAAAGAGTAGCGTACGCCTCGTAGTTGACACAAATCCTTTTGGTCGACTGATAAAGTCGTTCTATCACATGCACACACACTCCAACGTGACAGAGGTTTTTTTTGGAGCGGTGGCATATGGAAACAAATAGTTTTCATTTTTCCTTCGGCGAGATGGCGATCACGCTCGACGACGTGCACACCATATTGGGACTCCCGGTTTGTGTTTCACTTGCTATCTTCCTATTACATCGTACAAGTTTATGGTCATGAGTGCGCTGAGTTGATTATGGTAAACGAGGTAGACTTTGTGATGGAGGTTGAGAAATGAAAGGGCGTCGGTTTGGGGTTCAAATGGCCCCGAAGTAGGTTTAATGGGCCAGAGTTCTGCGACGACATCACTGATCTCACTGATCTTATGGTAGACGTGGCTGCGCGTGCCTACATATTACATATGTTCGGCACCGTCATATTCCCTGATAAGAGCAACATGTATGCCAATTTCAAATATTTGTTTTTGTTACGCGATTGGACTCTGGATGGTATCGGTAGCTACTCATGGGGGAGTGTTGTACTTGCTTACTTGTATCGCCATCTGGGTGAGGCCTCGCTTCACAACACCAGGACTATGTCCGGATGTATCGGTTTGCTGGACACGTGGATGCATGATCATTTTGTCATATTACGCCCTGTTACTTGTCCCACTTACACCGAGCGCCAACCCACTACTGCTAGATAGGAATTCCGAACAAAGTTGAACCTCTAGATCACCGTTAACAACCTGCAGGAGACAACCCACAAAGACTTTAACAGATGGAGTTTACGGCCGACGAAGACTACCATACGCTTAAGGCGATGAGAGTTGCCCACTGAGAGATGGGGGAAGATAGTAACAATGTGTTCTTTGGCCGTGTCCTATGTTTGATGTATTTCAACTACGGACGTTTAGGAACAGGAAGTCTTGTTGTGCGAAGTCGTGACGAAATCAGACGCATGTACCTCTTTGTCCAACTGCTACAGCCTTTGCTTTTCATGCTGACTAGAATTAAGAAAGAAGCGCCTTTGGTCTGGACCATGATGGTAGTAGACTGCATTAGTAAAGATATGGTGGCGTATATGGAGGATAGAATTGCAAAAAGGAATGAGGGGGATGGTTCAGATGACAATACGGGATACGATTTCGACGACTGAGCATTTAGCTTTCTTTGTTTGTGTTTTTGATTTGTTATGTTTCGAATAGTCTATGTTTCAACTATCTTCTTTTTGTACGCACCTATTTGAAGTTTTCCACGTTTGCTGTTTTAAATTAAGGTTTCTTTTAACTATTGTTTTGAACACTACATTAGTTATGGAATGGAATACTATTTTCGATTGTAATAGAAGACATCCAAAATTATTTGTTGAAGTTGCATTAATAATAAACGATTAAAATTATAACGTTTTAAATTTTATATAAATGTAATTAAATGCGTCATTAATGTAATTAAATGCATTGTTAATTTAATTTAATTATCACATTTATTTATTTACTTTCCGCCACACACTGGCGTACATAATGGCCATTTCGCCAACCAGTGGAGGCAATAGAGGTTTTGGCTTCACTACTGTCTTTGGACAAGCTGAAGCAAGTTTTCAGTCAGTTCACCACCACTTTGGTGTAACGACTGATTCCCAAGCCAACCATTGGCTTGAGGTGCCATGTCCATGCCAACGGTTGGCGTAGGAATCAACCGTGACACCAAAGTGGTGGCGAACTGACCCAACCCTTGTAATTTTTGGGGAAAAAAACCAAACGTTTTAGACCACTAAAATTGGTTTAATCTAGGTAGTTTAGCGGTTTGGTAATACAATACGAAGTTAGTTTACAACACAAAAACAACGAAAATAAACACACACTAAATTCTATTTCAATCTAAAATTACAACACGTACTCAATTAAAAGTTTCTCGTTAAGTCGACTACGAGTTCCTCAAAATCAACGGAATATGTCGGCGTTGGATTTTGGAGTTTTGAAAATACACGGACTCTATCTAACAAGGGGATAGACCAAGAAGTAGCGTCTTCTCTCGTCATGCACATCCACGTTGGATCTAGAGTCGGTAAAGGTGACCCTTTAACCAAATCGGCTTACAAATTGACATTGAATCTTAGTGCGCGTTTAGAAAATAAATGATTAAATGCATGCGAAACTAAAAATTCTTTACTCACGTGAACAAAATAGTTTTTATTGACGAATGCCACACCGATCTCCTTTAAAGAACCATCCTTCGGTGATGCATTTTTCACCGGTAAGTAAGTTGTAAATCCACCGGGAGTGAGGCAATATAAAACACGAATGAATGTCATCGCGACTAGTTTTCTGCAACTAAGCAAGGACATCAAATTCGCGAATGGTGCATTCTTTTTATTAAAAGTCAACCGATGTATCTCCTTATCGACTTCGCTTTCATCGTCGTAATATGCAACACGTTTATAAAACTCTCGATTTCTCTTTAGCTCATGAACCATGGCTTCTATAACCATTAGTTATCCACTTTCGTACCCGACCATACCATGCGCGATGGCTCTAAAACCACAATTACCGTCGGGCATAACGTTTGTAATTTGACTTATGAAAGGACGCATAAATTGAGGTATGTCTTTTGAAAATCTCGAGTTCGACACATTTGGTAATCTCGCCGAGATTGGTTTAACCGAGAATGACGGTATATCGGTAATGTTGTTCGACGCATCCGGAGTTCCTAAACCAACACATGCAACCCGTTTTTTTTTTGGCGGTTTTGCTCCGGAATTACTAAGAATATGTGTGACTACCATTCGTGCGTGTAGACCGGGGTTACTAAACTACCGGTGGGTGGTACCATTCTTGGAGTTTCGTTACTATCGCGGGATTCAAACATTTCTTGTTCGCCGTATTCGTGGTATGAAGGGTCCCTTTTCGTAGAATAATTATGTTGAAGTTTGCTACCTGTACCGCGACCCCGGCCGCGTCCATGACCACGACATCCGACACGTCCGGGAGTTCTACCGCGGGTTTTAACCTTCTCGAAGGGTTCGCAAAGGAGCTTCGTCGACGAATCTAAAGTTTGTTGAAATTTTTTTAGCCAATGACTTTGTTCGTAAACATCAAACTCTTCAAGTTTAGCATTTAGATTTGTGAAATTAAATTTCACCTCTTCTTTGCCGGTGAGTTTAACTCGATGAACGATATCTAGTCTCTTCCAATGCTCGTCTATAATCCGAGTAGGTACATTACACTCTCTGGATTGCCTCAAGTTCGTGGAAACGCAGAAAACCATGGATCGTACGATCGGTGCAAACGCACAAAGATTTTTCACCGCCGCTTTTATCAAAAAAATTATCGTATACTATCGCCAATGCAATAGGTGATACGTACCCCCGTAAAAATTTGACCGGTTTAAAATCTTGAAATTTGTGATACCATCGATTCTTTAATGGTCGAATGTTGCATCGCTAACAAACCATATAATTTATCCCAAAACCCATCGAAATCCAATTAGCTTGACCCGATATATTTTATCAACGTAGCATGCAAGATTTACGCCATATTAGAGGTGTGATAATTTAAATGCATGATTTTGTTAGTATAAGCGTGAACGAACCTCTCTTTATAAAGCGTAATCCCCGAGTCTACCACATAATCCACCGCCTTATCTTGGTTTTTGAACACCGATCGCATCTTAGCCAACCTCTCGTTTATCACCTCAACGGTAATGGATGAAACAACGTCGTTCCAAGTCGTCAAAAAATTGTTAAACACTTTATCGTCTTTAAACTTTTTTTTGTTTTCCCGTTAACATTCTTGTGGATATGCCACTTGCATAACATGTGACTAGTGCTAGGAAATATTTTGTCGATGCTATTCATCAAGGATAGTTTACGGTCCGTAATGATAGCACAAGGCAATTTACATTCATTCTCCTCCATTACCATTTTCAAGCATCCCAATGACCATTCGTAGTTGTCTTGTTTTTCACTCACCATAAATGTAAAACCAATGCAAAACGTTTTGTTGGTCGATGTTACCCCCCAACTACTTCGAACAAAGTCATCTCGTAACGAATAACTTTATATGTGCTATCTATGATTAGCAAGCGTGGGAAGGTCCGTAGTAAATCAATACTAAGCGGATGTCCGAAAAATAAATTGGTTATAACATTAGAGCCGTCATTTCCTGTCTGTACCCAATACTTCTACTTGTGCAACTGTAATTTAACTAACAAGCATTTCATTTAGGATCGACCACCGTTTTCAACCATCCTCGTTCTTTGACGGTGATTGTAAACGTCACAGATATTTGAAGCATTTTCCGGATCCGCCTTATTCACAGCACCAAATATTTGTCGCGGACTTGTTTCGTTCATCGTCAAAAGATCAACGAGCTCTTTTTCCTTCCGATTTAACTTGGACCATTGCAAATGTCCTTCGGCATACTTAATCGGTTCGTGGTTGTGCATCTCGGATTTCCTACCAAATGAAAAAGGCAATTTATTTTTTTGTTACCGGTAGCCTTACGCTTACGGTGATTGACACCATTTGTTGGCGTAGGTGATTGGCATGCGCCAATATGGTGGCATAGCCACTATCGCGCACACCAATGAGTGGCGACGAACACCAAAAACGGGGTTTTTAATACAAAAATCTATTTTTTCGCAAAAATGAGAGAGGGGAATTCAATATACTTCCTCGGCGTCCATGCTGCTCTGCATGGGAAGTGGTTTCGACTCTTTTCCGGCCATGTCTCAAAGGTTTTGAATATTTTGAGAAAATGGGTTTTGTTGGTTGTTGAGTTTCTATTTTTAGTAGTTTTGAGAAGATGAAGTATAATTGGTGTTTGAAATTGTGTTTGCAACTTCATGGAGTAGTTTGGAGTTCTCAATGGCATATGACATTATTTATTTGAGTTTCACGGATTTTTTGAGTTTTTTGCTTAGTGACAATTTTGTAAATATTGAAAAACAGAAATAGACGACTTCGCGGAGTAGTTTTGACTGTTTTTTTTAGCAATTCCTATATATTATTTTCAAAAGGTAACGTTATTAATTGAACTGATCTAATAAAGTTACAGTTGAATGAGTTTTTATCTCTTGAGCCATATAGTTATATACGTATGCAAGCTAATGATAGTGAACTTTTATATATAATACATAATTAAAATAAAGTTCAATTTAAAATAATTTAACATAAAAATTAAAATATATCATATATTATATTATATAAAAATAAACAAACAATAATTAAAAACTAATGTAACAGTTACCATATAAAACCAAACATATTCATAATTTACTAGTCTAACTACAATTTTGTAAAATACTTCAATACTTCCATACTAGTTTAACTACAATCTAACACATTCTTCTAATACTTCAAATATCTTTATTATTTATATAAACCTAATTATTTTTTCTACTTGCGAAATATGAAATTTGAATTTCAATACGAAATGCGAAATCAGAAATGAAAATACAAAATGCAAAATCAAATTATGAATAGTTCCTCTCAATGCCTTAATGCATAAATTTATGATGCTAATCTTAATACTAGTTTTCTACTAACCATTGTCTATGCCAAATGTCAAAAGTACAACAGGTTGAAGGTGTGGAATTCTATGAAAAACATCTTTTATACTGCTATTAACAAAAAGTAGATAATAATGAGATATCTCAACGTGATTGCATCTCCTGATAAATAGATTGGTTGTATGGCATATATCCTATGGATAACACTGAAGAATTCATTGAGATGATTAAGGATTTCAATCTTGAAGACGCATGTTACTCTAGTTCTAAGTATAGTTGGAATAAAAACTATAAATAGAAAAGACTAGATAGAGTTTATTCAACTCTGTCTGGCCTAATCTATTCAATGAAACTAAAGTGATGCATATGTCTAGAACATGTTCTGACCATAACCCTCTCCGCATCACAATTAGTATAGAAAAAACTATTTACCAAAGAAGTTTTAAATTCTTGGATATGTGGACTCTTGATAGTGAGTTCCTTATTTTCATGGAAAAAAACTGGAACAATGATATTGATGGTTTTCCTTTTTTTTGTTTTTTTTCGCAAAAGCTCACTAGACTAAAGCATGCGCTTAAGACCTGGAACAAAAATCAGTTTGGTAACATCTTTGATAAAGTTAAGAATTCTGAGAATAATGTTAAAAACAAGAAAATTCATCATCAAGATGTTAACAGTCTGGATTTGAAAGCTGATCTTGCTAAAGCTAATGCTAATCTTCTTTTGGCTCTAAAAATTGAGGATATTTACTGGTTTCAGAAGTGTTACACTACTTAGCTTCACGATGGGGATAAGAACACAAAAATTTTCCATAACTATGTTAATAAAAGAGAAAGAGAAATAACATAAACATCATCAAGGAGGAAGACTACTGGATTACTAGCAAGGAGCTTATTGGTCAATCTCCTGCTAACTATTTTAAAGAAATTTTAACTAAAAGCCCTTATTCTAGCAAGGAGAAAGAGGACAATCTCATAGATAATTCTATTTTCGATACTGATTATCTACTGGCTAACCCTAATGAAAATGAAATTTCTGATATTATAACTAACCTTAATCAAACTAGTGTTGCAGGTATGGATGGATTTAACGACTGTTTCTATAATACATGTTAGAGCATCATCAAGAAGGACCTTTGTCTTGCAATGTCTGATTTCTTCATCGACAGAAGATCCCTAAGTATATATTGGCTACAGGTTTTTGCCTCATCCCCAAGTCAACAAATCCTACAAAATAGAACGAATTTAGGCCCATTATTTTATGCAGCCTCCTCAATAGAATTATGTCCAAAACTACTAAACTTCTGCCAAACGTTATCTCTAGTGTTTAAGGTGCCTATGTCCATAACACTTCAATTCACAATAACATTTTAATAGCTAAAAACCTTATTTATGACTTAAACAAAAAGAGGAAAGCTAGTAATATAATGATCGAGGTAGATATGTCTAAAGATTTTGATAATTTATCTCATACATTTATCAAAAAATGTGTTAGACAATTTTGGTTTTGTTCCCTCCTTTGTTAGGTTAATAAATAACTTGATTTACTTTGTTTATGTTTCAATTCTTATTAGTTGAAATGTTTACGATTATTTTAATACTAAAAGATGGTTGAGACAGGGGGTCCTCTCTTCCATAGTCTTTTCATTTTGGCAGAAGAAGTGCTAATTACAGGGTTATATAAGTTTTTAATGATGACAAATCTATGCAATTCTCTTTTATGAGTAAACTAATAATTCATTTCCTTGAATTTGCGGATGACATTTTAATATTTACCAACAGTTTAGATTGAACTATTAACAATCTTGGAAAGTTTCTGGAAACTTATCAAAATATCTTTGGTCAGTTCATCAATAAAGAGAAGACCAAAATTGTAATGTCTTCAAGGCTTACCAATACCAGGATTGATGCTATGACTAATCTCTTTGGTTTTAGTTCTAGTTCTCTTGCCACAAATTATCTTGGTATTACACTCAACAATAAAAACAAGGATGCTAACTATATCAACCTAATTAACAAGATTAATATCAAGATAAATGAATGGGAGAACAAAAACTTATCTTTTGGAGGCAAGTTAATACTTATTAACTCAGTACTTCTGGCTTATCATACTTATTGGACTCACAACTGTTGTTTGCCTAAGGATATTATTACAAGAATTGAGAAAATATTCAATAATTTTTGTGGGGATTTTTTTATAATAACAATAGAATTCATTGGTAATCTTGGAAAGCTCTGTGTAATCCTTTCTAGCAAGGAGCTCTTAATATTCATAGTAATTCGGACCATCAAGATACCATTTCGTGTAAATTTTGGTTCAATTTCAGGAATAACAGAAGTCTTTGGTCCAATATTATGCAAATCATTTATTGCTAAAATCTTCACCCCTTACAAATATTATACTAAAACTGGGTCACATACTTGAACAAGACCAGCTCACATAAAACAGATAGCGAAACCTAACATAAGATAGAATTTGGAAAAATGAGATATTGGGTTTTGGTTTGAGAACTGGTCTGATCATTCTCCTCTTATTATATTGAATTATAATTTGGATAAATTTTGGTATATGCACCAGAAGATCAAAGATTTTTGGAAAGATAACTCTTGGGATATTGGGAGACCAAAAAATTTCCTCACTCAAGAGACTATTGATAAGATTCAAAAGACTTTTATTAACATTAACAATGAAGACTCTATTAGCTGGAATCTATCTTTGGACTCTAATTTTAGCACAAAATTACCTAGAATTATATCAGAAGCAACTATAACAGGTCAAAGTTGTTTGGAAATCTATGGAACTCGGTAACTCCTAAAATATTCTCCTTTCTGGTTTGGAAACTGCTGCATAATTATATTCCTGTGGACACTAAAGACATATGGTTATAATTTCGAAATGTCAATTTGTTGTAACATTGAATCTCCCAAACATCTCTTATTGAATGTAAATTTGCTTAGAGTATCTAGTGTTACTATACTGCTCTGTTTAATATCAAAATAGCCAAGTACATGACTATTGCTCACATGTTGAGAGTATAGTTCTGGTCTTCTACTTATGTGGTTCATGCCAGATTTATCATTCAAACTATTATTATATGGGTGATTTTGAAAGCTAGAAACGATGTATAAAGTTAATGTTAAGATTCAAAGTTTTGACACTGCTATCAATTATATAAACTATATAATATTCGGTCTAAATCAATCAATTAATCTCATGTAAAAGCATTGAAGAATGATTTTAAAAGTAGTAAAAAATATGGGATGTATAAACTTCATATCATTTAAAAGGAAAACTGGTAAATGGAATCCCACGGGTCATGGTTTCTTAAACTTAAACACAGACACTTCTTGCCAGATTAATGGAGACTCTGGAGGCATTATTATCTTAAGAGACCATTCTGGCAAATTATTTTTGGCTCCACTAATCTTTATGGAAAACCGACTCTGATTATGACTGAAGCAAGAGCTTTGTTTGATGGCTTAGAAATCTACAAAAAAAAGATATGGTCTAAAGTGGAGATCGAAACTGATTCTATGAATCTACTGAATCTCTTATCAAATGGTAAGTACCCTAATCGCCTTAAACTTATTTTACAATGCTGCATAAATTTAATATCATTGACTATGTTTATTTCTCATATTTTCAGGGTTCAGAATCAAGTTGCAGACTGGCTTGCCAAATGGAACCTGAAATACAAAATGAAAACTGAATTTAACAATTACCAAGTTCCAAATCAGTTGAAAGCTATAACCATATTAGAAAGTCTGAAGTTAGGCTATTTAAATCTTGAAGATTAATTTCTGGTTGTGGACATATTAAGCTCTGTTAAAATCTCTAGCTCTGCTTTAGGTTCCAATGATTATATTCCTTGGCTTTATTCGGTTTGAATCTTGGTTGGTATACTAATATGGAAACAAGCTTTGCTTAACATTAGCCAAAATTTCATTGTCGATTTTGCGGGTAATTGACAATTTTACAGGATTTGAAGAAGGAATACCTGGAGTGAGCTTCTGAAAATTCTCAAGTCTGTGATGTTTTCTACCATCGATCTCGCCTGATTTCTTCTTTGAAGTCTTAGTTCTAATTCTGATTTTCTAAATATCCATCGCTAACTTAAGCACAAAGTCCTCAACCTTTTTATACCGACGCTTATCTTAATGTTTATCTTTCTTTTTCTTTTGGTAATAATCACTGCTCGATGTGGACAACGAGACATCTGATGATGATGAAGAACTCTTGCTAGATTCCAAAGAGCTAGTGTTTTTATTTTGAGGTTATTTTCTAGAAAGTTTGTGGTTTTTAAGAGAATTATCTCTCACCTGCCACTTCGGATAACTAAGGAGATCATCATCCGGTACAACTAAATATCTCTCAGCTTTCTTATGTATTTTCATGGCCTCAATTTATTTTTATAATTCAGCAAGCTCATCTCGCAATTGAGTTATTTCTTCACGCTTATCATTCTCAAATAAGGCTCTAATATGTTTTCCTCTAACCTAACCCTCTTCAACCACATGCAACAGATCGACTTGCATTTCACTTTCCATTATCTGATGGAGTTATAAAACAGTTTTGAGCTTCAAAATTTTGCTATCTTAGTTAATCGCTCCCATTGTGGTCGTTAATCTAGTGAGGTAAAAAAATGAACATGTGTCTTTTTTATATTTGGTTCAAAAGATACTTAATATTTTTTTTGGAAGGTAGAAAGATAAATAAGATGCTTATAGATTAAATTCGTTCATTTTTTGTATTTTAAGGTATTTATAGTTAATTTTAGGCTCATAGGTAGTGTAATGACTTAAAAACTTTAAAGGCCCAAACCTATTATTGTAAATATTGTTTCAGTAGGCATACAATTGAGTCAAAATATAATAACATGTATTTTCTATTTTAGGTCTCAAATACCCTTTGAACTATATGACAACTTTGTGTTATCGCTTTAAAAAATATCTGACCATATCAATGCCCATAAATGAGAACTTTAAAACCAAATGAAAAAGAAATATATCCAATATACGTAATATTTATAATGTAATATAAAAAAATAATACACTGGAGATATACGATCAATTTCACCTGCAGTTTTTGTTGGGTAATTTTAAGGAAAAAAATTACGTCACATTGTATCGAACAAAAGCACTAGAGTATAAAGTTATCAGAACTATTATTTTTTGCACATCTGACATTTATAAACCTCCTAAGAATATTCCCACGAGTATTGATTATTGATAGTACCTACAAGACTATAAGGTATAGATTTTCACTATGTAAAATTGTTAAGGTTAAGTCAACAAGATTAACATCTTGCATTGTATTTATATTTATGGGTGTAGAAAAATTTAATAACTATATTTGCGTGATAGACCATCTTCAGTTTCTCATAAAATAAAACGAGTATTCATTACATAATTCTATATTGATATATATGAAATTGGATTTGATGAGCGTAATCGACAATATATTTCTGTAAGTTACATACTTGTTGTGCAAGTGGAATATAAGCATGAATATTCTTGTGAATACAAATAAATTATTCGAAACATGAACGGTATCAGACGAGTTGATTTATTTTTTAAATTCAATCTTGTATTTAGTAAATGTTACTAAGTTGCATACACATATAGAGACAACGAATTAGAAATGTAAAGCCTATCCAAAGGTACTCGAGTATGTTGAAACATATTGGCTTAAATTGTACGATCGAAAAATATTATATGCATAAACTAACCTTGTTAAGCATTACACAAAAATGAAAATTAATCGGTAAGCTCATTCATCATTGAAAGTGATATCCAAGTAACGTAACCGAACTACTTTTTTGTTACTATTATATTGGTGTTGAAGGACAACATTCATCATTGAAGTCAATATATTGGAACGAGCCGACTAAAGCGGAATAATTTTGGATAAAACTTCACATTTTACTTAGTATGCAATACATAAAGATAAAATCATCTTTCAAGGAATGCAAGAAACACTATACATTTTCTTACGATACTGTCATATTCAAATAAGGTAGAGAATTTTTCATCGAGACATGCCTCAAACTCATGCTGAAATGATAAAAATATGCCCAAAATGGTGTTTTGAAATTAGATTGCAAATGTGTTGCTAAATTTACCTATATGTTGTCTTTTGCATGTGGATATTTATGACGGTAACAAAGGTTCGTACTCTAAATTTATATATGATAAAATATATAAAAAAATATAACCTTTGTTACGAAAGAATTTTTTAATGAAGATGAATTCGTGAAAAAATAACTTTGCCAAATGGTAACTTTAGTCCGTGAGTATGGCTTAAAATTAAGGCTTTGCATATTACTGAAGGTGTTTGAATTAATTGATCATAAACAAACCCATTTTTTCCATTTTAAAGAACTGGTCAAAATAAAAGGACGTAGGATAGAGCCTGATAACTATAGTGCTACGAAACGGTTGAAATTGTAATTTGAGTATGTCACCAAAAACATTAGTAGTAAGAGTACATCCTCACACCACTTACCTTGGCAATAATTTCAAGTACCACAAAGAAATTAGCTCGTCAAACAAAAATAATAACCTATTAAAAACATGACCCCCCCCCCCCCCAAGGCACCCAAAATTGAAAAGTCAAAGAAGATTTATCGTATCTTGGCCATATGCTTGAGTATGTGCATCAGTTCATTTATGAGGTAATGAAAATAAAAATGGATAGTTGTTGTAGTTTTAGGCTATTTATTATTCTATTTTTTGGAACTTAAGAGACATAGTCGTATATGAGGGAAAAACTAATGAATGGAATTTCTTTGGACTTTCCTTTGTATGAAGTCATTTACACTGGTCACCAATTTGTAGATAAAGAACTAAAAATACTAAAATTAATGGATATATATAACGGCTCAGAGATTGGATGTAAGTTTCAATACTTTTTTTCTTTTTTGAGAATCTATTTAGATTCATTGTGTGTTCATTCTTACTACGTTCTTTTATGACTTATTAACCTAAAAAATGTGTTACGCCTCTTCTTATAGAAAAAAGAGAATTTTGCATCGTTTATGTGAACAAAAATCATTTAATTAACTTCAAAAATTTCAGAAATTAAATCATATATTAAATTCATAATAATCTAATGTTATACAATACCGCTTTATTTAAATAATAGGTTTTGCTCCATCCAAATACATCGCTACCTCTTATTCATCCTGGTTGGATAACATATCGAATACTTGAGAGTGTTGTATGGATTACTCTGTTATTGGATTAGATTTCATAATTTATGTAAATTCATTGAGTAATTAAACAAGAATGTAGAGTAACAGATCCACAAACGTTTAAAACTTTTATTTATTAGTGCGAGTATTGTATGGATCACATTGTTTATTATATTGATTAAGTGTTGTATTTATGCATTTAGTTGTATTAGAATTAATTTCTAATTTTGTTTCCATAGTCGAATAAAATTGTTATTATTTAATATTACACTGACGTTAATGTCGATATTTTATTCAATGTTGATGCGATGAGGTGACATTGATTGATATTCAAAAACTTATAAGCTCTTTATATCAAGTTACCATGTCGATGTTAGATGCATATTGTTTACTATCAAATGATGATACTAACTATCGATATTTGTTTGAAAGTTATAGCAAAAACTGTAAACATTTAAGACGTAGATAGTCGATACTAGTTTGCGCATCAAATATCGACCGATTGTGTAAAAATAAGAGGAACATTAATTTTAATTAATAGTCATGGTCAAGAGTCGTTGTCGACATTAACAACCATTATTTAACCAACTGGTATCAACACATTGCATTGGTAAAGGTTGTCATGCTTATGCACCAACGTCAACTGTTTGTGTCGATAAAATGAGACAATCTAATTTTTTTACAACTAGTGTTGATACTCTAATCGACAATAAGTGCTATTTTGACACAAAAATTTACAGATATAAACATCAAACTTGAAACCAAACAAAAAAACCAAACCATATGAAGGCATACACAAATAAACCATCACAATAAATCAAAACATACACAAATAATTTTGGAGAATATACATTATAATACGTATAATAAACCATACAAATGTATATAATTCAAAACATATTAAAAAACATAAATCTAAAATTCAAATTATAACTAAACAAAACAAATTCTACAAACTAACATCTAACTAGATAGTGATATAAAGCACCCTAGTAAAAAATATATGAATCATATAAGTTGATTCCATGCTGAAAGGTTATTATTATACGTCATTTCAGGAATACTATGTTTCATACATGCTGACTATGCATGAGCATTTCGTTTTTTGGATTGGTTCAAGAACCAAATCAAATTCAGTCCAGTTCAGGTCAGTTCCGTATGAATATTTTAAAATGTTTTATTTTTGCTTGTAATATATACGCGTATATATATATATATATATAATGTGTGTATATATGCAATTTTTATAGTTTTTAGTATAAATTTATCATTTTGTCTTGAAAAAAAATAGAATTTAGTTGGGTAGTTGGTTTAATTGAATATGACTAAATTTATGTAATCAAAGTCGTACGGAATAAATTTAAATCTACATGTTGGGTCAAAGGATATATACATGACAAAAATAAGTTTAAAATCTATTTTTTCCATTTATACTTATTGATGAAAGATGTATATAAAATTTATTATATATGTTTATTAAATTCAAATGAAAAGTATATATATATATATATATATATATATATATATATATATATATATATATATATATATATATATATATATATATATATATTGTTCTTGATGCAAGTCTATGCATAGTGTGATTTTTTTTAAGTACCCGGTCAGTTTCTTATCGGTTCTCTGTTCGGTCGGCTATGAACTCGGGTCGTGGATGATTAAAAAGAGGATATTTTGGATATCAGATATCAACTGAAACTAAACTGAATCTTTTTTATTTAGGTTTGGTTCTTTGGTTCCGGTTAAAATATCCATACCTACTGAGTATCCTCGTGGTAAAGCATACAAGTTCTCTTTGCACGTCATGTATTGAAACTCTATATGGATATGTAAAAATTCTAGAATTGAGCATACAAAATACAAATTTTCCTTCAAACTCATTCATCAAATCTCTTTTTTTAGTATAAATACTGAGTCTTGCTACAATTTTTATACTCTTTTATGGCTAGGGTAGAAGATATTTACCCCTATCAAGCCAAACATACTTTTCTCATTCTATATTTTGCCCACCCTTTGTGTCGCCTTTATAAGATTTTTTTTTTACTTTTATGATATGTGTTATATGTAATCGAACTGCTGAAGTAGACGCTCAGGTTGGTATAACTTGATAATGTCTCCGCACTTAACGATATAACCAAACCATTTTACATCCTCAAACCCTTTAACATTATAAATATTCAAATAAAACTATAATATGACATGTATAACAAAAAATGATAATGTTATCATATATATATATTAACGTAAACACTAAATATTTAGAATACTAATACTATATGTACCACACAAACCATTAAACCATTAAACCATCAAATACCAGTCGCTTAGCCTCAAGATTTTGGTATTAATAATTAATAAATGTCTATATTTTCTTTCGTATATGGAATACACACACATAAATACTGTATGGCCAACTCGTATCTCTAGTAAAATGATGGAAATGGTCATAGACCCAACACTAAAGCAGAATGATGAAACCGTTCATTTTTTCGTAATATGTTGGCAACTAGATCGTATGACATGGTAAATTTCAGCGATGGCGTGCATCCCCCGTAAGGGCTTGCAGAAAATTTCTAAATCTCGAAGGTTCACCGACCAATCATCATTGATTTACGCATCGATCTGGTTAGTAAATATAGTTGTGGAAAATATATATATATATATATATATATATATATATATATATATATATATATATATATATATATATATGCTCGAACGCAAAATAATACATGTGTAACATCAATAAACTCATCTTGGTAACACAATGTACTAGATGTGTCCCTCAACTGCATGATTTGAAGCCATTTACCATAACTTTAACCAAGTTTGGCTCTCACCATGCTCTTCGAGCTCAAGCAATTCAGAAACCATCTAAACCTTGTCATCTAAATCATTTTTAGTAGTATTGTATATGAATTAGTCATCTTTGAACATAAAGACCTATAATGATGGTGACATCATCTAGTGTCACGATCATATTTCCAAATGATAAATAAAAACTACTCGTGTGGGGGTATCATCTCTCTAAGAGTACGTGTAAGAGGTGAATTAGGCCATAAATTGATCAATGCTTTATGTAATGGTCCAAATACAATGATATTGACAATACCCCGGACATATGGTTGGTCTCTCAAATCTCATCCACGCGATGCACTATGCGTGGTATAAAATTGGAATTTTGTTGCCCCATATATCGTCTACTACAAAATAAAAACCAAACAAAATTATCGTATATAAAAATAAAATGAATTTAGTTCATAATAACAAATTAACTTTTTACCATCCCGTGATATACGTGGTACAAGATGTGTTTAATATATGATATAATCTAATTCATAATGATTTTTATACATATGATACTCTCTTGCCCTCTTTTTCAGTGTAACCCTCTTTCATATCTTTTGACTTAGCCATAACCTTTTTAATTTGTCGCAGTCTTTTCAACAGTATTTGTTGCAACCTTTGCCTCTACCTCTACAGCAGGCTATACCACAACCCTAGCTGATGTGGAGTCCCACCATCTACAAAATTTGTTATATTATTTCTTTTACAGTATACCCATCCCGACCTAAACTGTCATGAACCCTTAAATTCAACCATATTTAGATGATAGTCATGTTAGATTTTATTTCTTCAAAGGCATTATGTTGTCAATAAAAACATAACATAAATAACTAAACTAAATGACAATACAAACTAACATTTCAAAACCAAACTTAAAGTTTTACCATGAGGTTTTATGAATTCAATGTGGTTGGTCGACTTCATAATGTGTGAAAATCTTATTAAGTGGGTATGGTTGATCGAATTTAAAATCTAGTAGTACCCCTTGAAATCGTGTAGTTTATAGACTTCAAAAGGTATGTTCAACTTATAAAATCGAAAAACTGAGTGGGATTTTAACTGCTGCTTAAAACTATTGAATACAAAAAAACACATTGACTTCAATGACTACTACTATAATTTGAAGTCGACCAACCATGTTGACTTCAAAAGCCCTCTTTAAACAAAAATAACCCTTAAACTAAACAGTTGGGTTCGATTTAACTATGACAAAAATCATGTATAAGGATAAATTCAATCAAATAAGTTTAAAACTCAACATATATTTTGACCGAATAATTATTCATAACCTAAAACTACTTTAAACATGTATATTTAAACAAATCAAAGTTTTTTAAAAATAATTAAGAACAAATATTTCAAGATTTAAACAACTAAGAGGGGGCTAAATTGGTATTTTATTCGAGAGGAGTATTTGTTAGGATGACGACCAAAGTACCACTTCCCACATCAGTTAAACATGAACAAGATCAATGGTATATAAGGACGATATTGAGTTGGAACAAATATCTAAGGTTCTATATTCAAGTGCAGTTGGTAATGTCATGTATGCTATTGCACACATTCTAGTATTTCACATGCGGTTAGTCTAGTTAGCAGGTACACGGGATGTCTTGGGAAAGAACATTTGTAGGCAGTGAAATGGATACTTTAGTATCTTAAGAATACTGTGAGCGTTGCTTAACTTTCAACAAGACTGATATTGGTGGATCGTTAAATGATATTGCAGGATCAGTGGCTGGTTTTGTTGATTCTGATTTTGCAGGTGATAAGGATAAAAAGAGATCTCTGACAATATATGTATTTATTCTAGCTTGGACTGCAATCAATTTCAAAGCACACTTACAAGCTATTGTATCTTTATCTACAACACATGTAAGTCAAAGAGGCAATAGGCTTGCAAGGTTTTATGGAAAATTGGGCTTGGATATGATTACTATAAAAGTGTTTTGTGACATTTAAAGCACCATATACCTTACAATGAACCAGATGTACCACGAGCGTAGAAAAGAAATAGATGTATGATATCATTTTATTCTTGATATAATATCAAAAGGAATTATTGATGTGAAGAAAGTGTCTACACACAATAATCCAGCAGATATAATGACCAAGGTAGTATTAGTTCGAAAGTTTTAGGAGTGCATAAACTCGATCGGTGTTCATAACATCAAGTGAAGTCCTTAAAGGTATTTGATGAGTCTGAAAAAGAGAAGTTTCTTTATTGATAGTGAAAAAATGATATTCTCCTCAAGGGGAAGATTTGTTAAGAATGAGTCAAATAATCCCTTGATAGTATACCACTAAAAATAATTATCCTCGTATGATATATATTTTAAATAATTAATTAAATAAAAAAATTGAAATTAATATGAGATGAGTGAGGACTGTTGAAATTAATTTAAGGCTGGCGAATCAAAAAAACAGTAAATGGTTATTCAATGAAGCGATAAAAAAGTTTTTCACTTAATCTACTTCTTACAAAAAATAGAAATCGTGAGACAAGAATGTGTTCAACATTTCGATCTACTAAAACGACTAAAATGTTTAACACATTCTTTTCTTATGAGTGCTATTTTTTGTAAGATCAGTTGGCTGATCCTCTCTAGTATAATGATCTATGTCATTGAGTTATAAAAAAGTAAAATATATTGTTTCCACTCTTTTAATTTTTTCCAACAAAATGGAGATTTGAACAATTAAAATACTGAATTAGTGAGATAGTTTAAAATTTTACCAAACTTTCTAACATAATTGAATTTTATTCGGATACTGGTTGTAAATGAGCATTCATATGAGATAAGGATATAATTTAATTTGAGCCTTAATAATTATTTAGAAGGATTAAAAGAGCTATAAATAACATTTCAGTGAGATTTTGTGTGTGAGAGAAATTTAAAGGATTGAAAGTGTAATATATAACAAATATATCTTTATTTAGTAATACAATTGGTTTATTTGACACTCCTATAAATATGTGTATTTTATCTTTAAAAATGAAGGAATGATAAGACTTGTACTTTGACACTTGTTTTTTTCTCTCTCTATAAATCTGTTCTCTCTCTCTCTCTCTCTCTCTAGATATCGAATCAGTCACTCTAAACTTTATTTTAGACCGCATTTAACCTTTTCACTTCCATTTATTTATAGAGTGATCTATATGTACCAAACTCGTCATAATCATTAGCGGAGACGTTGCGCACCAACGTGCTATACATTATCATTGGATTTAGTACTTTAACAGTGTATGTTTTATCTCATATCTAAAATCATCCAAACCTTCCTTGGGTAACTGATTTGTGGTAAATGAAAAATCAATTGTGCATGAGTATGGTGCTTGTAAACGCAAAATATACATCATGAAACATGGGCTCACCATAAGGAAATATGTGTGGTAGTCATTTTCGGAGGGCGTCCGACACACACAATAATTGTTCATTACTTTGCGAGGCCCCAAACTCATTTTTTTTATGACTTGTCTGATATTTTTCACTCAAGTGTGATACTAAGTTTGCTAATAAGTTACAGAGAATGGGCATCTGAAGTGCTCGCATTGTAATTTATAGATATATTACCAAATGTTTACTTTTACAGATCATACCTTAAGGTATCGTATCTAAAAAATATATGAGCATCTGAAGCTATTTAGGGATATGAAATATTACGTTAGGTGCTCATATATGTGATAGTAGATGAATTCCAATCAAACTCCATATACTTGAAACAAATTAATTTTTGGACATGTAAGACATCACCCCATATCCTAAATTCAAAGTGTCAAAATCAAAGAGTAATTACATACCATCTTGAGGCCATACATTCATCATCATTAAATGTTTCTCAATTCGCACATAATGGGGTTACATAATTGTAAGCCCTTAAACATATACCATTATACCCAAACATGTGATACATACAACTGAAACAACCTACTTAATCATGTTTGATCTAAACATGGTGTACAATCGCAAGAGATGCTTTTAATCATATATATCTAACTTAACTGAATATTCTATATACATATATAAATACATACATACATACATGCATACGTACATACATACATACATATATGTATACATGCATAATACATACATACATACATATATGTATACATGCATAATACATACATACATATATGTATACATGCATAATACATACATACATACATATATGTATACATGTATAATACATATATACATACATACATACATACATACATACATACATACATACATACATACATACATACATACATACATACATACATACATACATACATACATACATACATACATACATACATACATACATACATACACATATAATTGGTTAACTGCACCATTACATGGAGTACCAGGCAACTACCACACACAAAGTACAAGAAAAAACAAATCAAAAATTTATCTAATGACGTGTTCGACGCGATCACAATAAAGGTGGTCATAGTGAACCAGTCATTTTATCGCGGGGAAGTTAAGTTTGCCTAGGTAAACTGCCTTCTGAAATATTTCTCCACAAAAATCATGCCACTGATCACGATAAACTCACTCGATTTTGATGTCACTCGAAATTTCCTAGGCAAACTGCCTTCTGAAGTATTTTTTTTTGGCGAAAATCATATCATTAAGGCTGAACCAAACTGATTCTGAATTGGGGTTTCGTCCAGATTTGTTTTCAAAATCGAACATACATTTTGAATATATAAATACCTATATCCATATATGTTCCCTCGTTCACACCATCCAAATCCTAAACATACAAATCTAAGATCTCTTATCATCTAATTATGCATATGTATTGAAAAAATCATAAATCATAGAAGGGTTTTCTCTCTTAAACTGAAGCAATCAAAAGATTAAGATTTTGAGAAACTCAATCAATAGGTATCAATCCTATACAAAAGAAATCATAATCGCTCTAATACAAATTTTCTATCCACACCGTTTAACCTAATTCATTCATTTGGAAATGTGATAAATAAAAAACAATATGTTATATATTGTTCGCCTTATTCTCTTCCATCATTTGATGGTCTAAATTGAAGGTCTTGAAGCAATCTGATTTAGGAGACTATTGAAGGTAGGTGATTGTTCTTCTAGTAGCAGGTGAATGATACACTAAAAATTGATCGGTCTCCTGAAGGATTCAACAAAATAGAAGAACGAATCTAGAGTGTGTGAGAGAGAAGAATAATATAAAAATCAACCAAATGTTTGCCTAATAAACTTAGGATTTTAGTTGGACTATTTACATTGAGAAAATCTAATTCTTTTAATTAAACCTATTTTTTAATTAACCATATGCTCTTTTATTTGTATTATAAATCTAGCTAATAATTATTTATTCTCGCAACAATTGAATGGTCTCACCGCTACGAGGGACAATAACTTTTATTGGGCTTCTAAAACTCAATACTGAATTGTTGGACTAAATCACCTTACTTGTTGATACACTTTACCTCAACCGGTATCTATATTCTATTTATTTATTCCACTACAATAGTAAATAATAACATTATTATTATTATTATTATTATTATTATTATTATTATTATTATTATTATTATTATTATTATTATTATTATTATTATTATTATTATTATTCATAAGTCCAATGTTTTTAATATTGATTACTTTAATTACTTAATTGTTCTTGTAACATCATGTCTAAATACTATGAGTTTCTACATAATGAGATATTATAATTTAGGATTTTCTTACAATATGACCATAGATATATCTAAAAAATGGCAACAGAATTCCATATCCCATATCCCAATGAACAACTTCCATTATTGTTTTTCTTCTATTTTCTTTTATTGTTGTTGACTGATGAGTACTAATTATTATTCTGAAATCACCTAAAGATTTCTCTCACTTTAGTTTCTCTTTTCTTTTTATCTCGTGCATAAATAGACTTAAGTTATCGATCATAAATCAAATTCACTTACAAAAATGTAAGTAGACCAAAAAAGGAAAATAGACAAGCTTTATTATATAACTTACTCTGTTATGACTAACAATAACAATTTCCATACTTCATTATATAACTCACTCTCTTATGACCAACAACAACAATATATAGAAATAATTAATCAAGGAATGTCCATTGACAATGATGGACCTTTATTACCGTTTCTCTCTCCACTAGGATCCGATGTTTCAACTGGTTATTTGGAAAGTTTAGCTCCAGGAAATTTAAGTTCTCACGAAAAATATTACGATTTTAAAATGAGGACAATAAAAACTAAAAAAAATGTCATGTCAATATTTCTAAAAGATAAAAACGTAACTAAAATTGAGGGACTATATGTTTTTTTTTTTGCAGACTTTGGTATCACATGACAAATACATGGTAAAATTCATACACCATATACTAAAGATCAAATTCAAAAAGTAATGGGATCTTCAATGGATATTTTGAAGTCAGAGGTTGTAAAAATATAAAAATCATTATCGAGAGACAAATATTTTTTTAATCCTCAATTGATCGTTAAAATAGGAGTTTAAAAATATATCTTGTATATTGATTATGTGCATTCATTTCTTTTAATCCATGGTACATCATAATTGGACGACAAACAAGTTGTTACCATCCTCTAGTATATCAAATCAAACAGTGTGACCTTATAATAGTAAGCGAATTTTTTATCTCAATTGTTTTTTATTTGATTGTGATTAGAATTAACATCCATAAAGCTTGAGAACATTATGATTTGAAGTCTTATAAATTAACGGTTAAAACGTAGGAAATAAAAGTCTTTATGAAATGTTATTATTAAATTTATAAAATTCGTGCACATCCTATTAATGGGTATTATTTGAGCTAAAATTAGATTTTCTAACCATTGCACATGTGAAACTTCCTTTATTGATCCATCATTTTAAAACGGTTATCATCTTGACATATTTGTTTTATTGTATTCATGGAAAATTATCATTTTATGAATAAGATAGAATAAAAAGTGAATTATAAGTCGACGGTTAATAATCCTTATTGATACTTCAAAAACATCTTCTGCAGATCAAAAGAAATGTTAGTTGTAAGATATAAGTAACTCTGTAACAGAGGCACTATCGAAGGACTACATGATAGAAAATAGATGAACATAGACATATATAGGTAGAAATCATTGAGATTCTTTCAAGACGGAGTTGTGGCATGAACGTGAGCCTGGTCGAATATACAGGTTGTTTTATACCATGTCAAAAACCAAAACCGATGGTGTAGGAAGTGAGCCGATGCATAGTGTCGATGCCTATGTTCGATGGTATGGTGATGATGCCTTGTATCCAAAGTGGCCAAATGCTTCCTACGCTGATGTTTCATACGTTGGTGCTTCTCTCATGTTGGGACTAAGTTCTTGATTGAATTGGATTCTTATATGTGTTGTTATCCAATTTAATAGCGCTTTCTAATCAATTTCATATTATTATATTAACTAGATTTCATATTAGTTTAAATTTTCTATTTAATTATGTTACCTATTAATTTGGATATTATGTTAATGAGGTTTTCTAATTTTATTACTATAGCTTTATTACAACCGTTGATTAATGAGATTGAATCTGGAGCATTTATTGAAGAATTAGAGTTTTTTCTAAATTTATAAATAGGAGACGATAAAAAATCTAAGGCTTGCAATGTAACATGACTAGATCAACGCGACGTGGTGTGGTGAGAGAATTGTGAAACAAGTCTGATTTATTTTTAGTGAGAGAAAGTTTTGGTTTTTTAGAAAGAGAAGTGAGATGATAGATAAACTTTGAATAATGACTTTTGTGAATCATGTTATCTTTGTAAATCGTGAAAGATTTATAACAAAAAATTAATTGAGTCATTTGTGTTTGAGATAATTTCTATAACCGTATTATATAATAAAAGAGAGTGTTCGTTGCTCATAAATGTAGGATTATTTTCATAATCTGAACCACGTTAAATATTCTTTTGTGTGCTTGACTTTATTTTACACTTTTTTATTTGTTGTTAATATTGAACAAAGTAATAGAAATAATTAGAAGGATCGAGCACCAAAGATTCTTCTTCGGACGAGTGGTATTTCCCAACACAAAAATATGAACATTATTATGCAAAAGTCTATATAATTGTACAAAATAAATGCTATTTCAAACTGAATTACACGACTTCTTCCGAAATTATACTATTATAAGAGTTCAACATGTTTGACAACCCTTTGTGACTATCATTGATATATAACCTCATTCAAGCTACGTAGAGAACCGATCTTCAAGCTATCGTTATATTGCTTTAAAAATACATATACTATTCTTTTTCTATATGTTTCTTGCTATGACACACATCTTACATAATCACAGTCGAGCCAAAATAATATTATAATTAGGGAGACCATCAACCGTCATAAAAATTAATTTAACCAACTTGACTTAGTTATTAGAATCTATTATTACAACAAGTAATACTTAACTAAAGATTGATTTATCCGCCTAGATGATTTCATCAATATGGGAGAATGTGACATGATCTGATCTAGCATGGCTTTTGATGTAGCGAAGACTGCGAACAGACTGGTTTCTTTCCTAGGTATCGGAATTGGGTCAAACATGTACTCAAATCGAAGATTTCAACGAACCCATCAGATTTCAAAAATGTGACTTTGTCACAAAGTTTGATACCCGGATTCGACCTGTATATCCTTCGAAAACCAGTTTTAATATTTTAGCGTTATTTTATTTATTTATTTTATTTTAAAATATTTATGTAATTTTCTTTATGTGGAATTAGGATTTTGGGTCATGCTATATAAAGCATCCTATACCATATTTTGTCGTCAGACTTTGATTAATTGAATTTTGAGAATTATTATTCTGAGTCTCCTTATTTCTCTAACCTAGTGTTAGGGTTTTATCGTTGTCTGTTTCTTCTATTTCCGCTTCGCTACCATATTGGTATCAGAGCCCAACAATTCCTGCTACGCAGATACAGGAATCATGTTCCGGGTACCTCTTGATTTGAAGGCTAGAATAGAGAACGACATCTTCCAGTCTACCTGCACAATTGGAGGAAGAATTTGCAAATTTGTAATTGATTCAGATATCTATGAGAATCTGATTTCAGAGGAGGCTGTTCAGAAACTGGCGTTGAAGACTGAAGCTCTTCCATACCCATACATACTGTCAGGACTGATAAAGTACACTGAGGTAACAGTTTCTAAACTGATTACGCGGCGGAAATAGAAGAAGAATCAACGATAGATGAAACTCTAATTCAAGAGTTACATGATGAAACCCTAATATAAGGGTAACAAAGATTGAAGTTTTCAGAGAGAAAAAAATATAATATTCCAAAAACTTCAAAATAACTTAAGGCATATGCGGATTTATATAATAGCTTCTCAAAACCCTAAATTATAATACAAGGAAATAAAATAAATATTTTAAAATAAAATAAAATAAAATCTTAATATAATTAGATTTGATTTAAATACATAAGATATTTGAATAAAATAAAATAAAATAAACAAGGCTTTTGTTTGGACTTTCTGGGCTACATCATCCTCTCATGGTTGACAAGAATTCGTCCTCGAATTCACAGAACCATCACCATCAAGAACCCAAAATATTTATTTTATTTTATTCAGTCATCACATTGGGAATTATAATTGTTGACCTTATCGGAATAAGATAAATTCTTCTCGACTGTTCCTTATTCGAAGTCACATTGAAGCCATCCAGTTGAAGGAAAAAAATAGGTTCGAAAACCTTTTCATAGCCTGAAGACAACATCCCCATGTCCAGTTGATGAAAAAAAATGGTTTTGAAAACCTCTTCATAGCCTGAGACAGCATCTCGATAAGCAATGTTTACCTTGATTCGACGATTGGTAGCCAATTTAAACTCCTTCAGTAACCGGTCAATATGATTGTCATTGAAATGCCTAGTGTGTCTCCCGCATACCAAACAATCTTTGAGATCTTCATGGCCGTATGTTGTTCTCTCCTTTAGACCTTGAATCAGATGAAATCAAGATTCAGAAACATGCTTGAGCCGTAGCAGGAACTAAGGCTCTGATACCAAACTGATGAAGCGGCAGAAATAGAAGAAGAATCAACGATAGATGAAACTCTAATTCAAGAGTAACATGATGAAACCCTAATCTAAGGGTAACAAAGATTGAAGTTTTCAGAGAGAAAAAAATATAATATTCCAAAAACTTCAAAATAACTTAAGGCATATGAGGCTTTATATAATAGCTTCTCAAAACCCTAAATTATAATACAAGGAAATAAAATAAATATTTTAAAATAAAATAAAATCTTAATATAATTAGAGTTGATTTAAATACATAAGATATTTGAATAAAATAAAATAAAATAAACAATGCTTTTGTTTGGACTTTCTGGGCTACATCAGCTTTGAAAATACTACATACCAAGGTTCAAGTATAAAAAAAACTCAACAAATCTCAACACTATAAATCCACTTCTAATTGTAATAACATCTTCGCGAGGGTCATTAATACAACATCTTGAAATTATAATATAATTTTCTAAGAGACGTTTTTTAGATCAATACAAGTTCTTCTAAAGTAAATGATAAGATTTTCCCAACTCAAAATTATGGTTGACAATCACTATTATTAAATTAAACTTTATTGAATAATTTTTTTAAAAAATATTTAAGAATTAAACTTGATCTCATATTTCATATCGCTTAAATATAAAATATATTAAAAATATAAAAATGAGAATTTATCTCAACTTGTGCGGATCTTTGCGACCAAAATAGACAATATCATACTAGTGAGTGAGACTAGATTAAGTCATGCTCATATTTATATATTCTTAACATAATATAATATAATTTTATTTAAAATGAAATATGTTAATGGATAATAAAAAGGTTATATAAATAATCAATCTCTCTTGATCTAATTAGCTAAATAATGTAGTAGTTTTGTAGGTGTTTTTTAAGACGTTAGTTTTTTGGTAAAATCTATATATTACTTCAATACAATCATACAACGTCTATTTTTTAAATGTTTTTTAACCTAGGAAATATAAATTGGTCATCAAAGTTGTAATCAATTTACAAGCTTATGTTATTTTTCATAAATCTAACAAATTCTTAATCTAATACTCGATAAACCAAACTATTTTTTATATGCTTAGAAAGCAAGAATAAAAAAAATAAAACTTAAAAAAACTTAGAAGCCACAAGAATACAATCTTAAAAATAGAAGAATTAAATGTAAAGTTGAGTACAAAATAGATTGAAGAATCACAAATATAGGTATACACTTCATCATTTGTTTAGTTTCTGGTTGAAATTGAATTTATTTTTTTCTTGAAGTTGTAGTATCTGGTTTTGGATGATATCGTCATGATGAGTCGACATCTACGCAAAAATTTGACTCATATGATTGACACTGGTCCCCTTAAAGGTAAACTAATATTGACTAACAACCCGACATCAATGAACCTATGAATGAACCAATATCGACACATATAAGTGAATTTGGTTGGTAACATGGTTAACTGATGTCGATGTAATGGTCGACAATAGGTGACGTTTATAGTAATCAACATCGACCTATTAAATTAACTTTTGGTTTTAATTAATCCAACTAATTTTGACCATAAGCATCAATATTAGTTTATTTTAACTATTGTGCCATAATTTACGTAGTTGTTTACAGAAAGCCATAATTTATATTGTTGTCGTTTATTTTTTGTCGAATAGCCAAAATATTATGAAACCAAAATTTTATGAAGATTTTTTACACATATTTATGACGTCCACGTACTACATAAAATCTCAACTTATTGAACGGAAGATTGAATGGGTAAGTAAGACTTATTAATGGGATAAGAAAATTGGGAGAACTTCGAGAACATTTTTTTCTTGAGAGAAATAAAGACCTTATATTCAAGAACCTAATAAACTTAATGTTAAGAGAAGACCCAGGGACCTAAAAAATCGATTGTCCTTTTAGCCTTAGAACTTTTCTTATTTTTCTCAATTGTAAATTACGAATTCTAAAAAATTTTATACCAAAAATATAATTATGATGTTGTAAAATTCTTAGAAGGATGTCCAGGAGTGATAACTTTGAAACTAGATGAAGAATAATTAGTTATAAAAGTGTCACTGGTAGGTTCCTCTTTAGAGAATGAGAAACCCAGAAATGTATCAAACATATGTAATATTCGTAATCCATGATAAAAACATAATATGTTGGAGATATGTAGTCATTCGCACATGCAATTTTAGTTGGGTAAATTAAAAAATAATAATTACATTGTGTGACATCACAAAATCGCCAGAGTATGAAATTATCACAAATATATTTTTACGCACAACTAACATTTATAGACTTCATAAGTACATCCCCACACGTATTGATTATGAAAAGTACCTACAAGACTACGAGGTGTAGAATGCTATTGTGTGAAATTTTTAGGGTTACCTCAACATGTGTAACATTTTGTATTGTATTTTTTTATCGATGTAAAAAAAATTAGACAACTACATTTGGGAATTAGATCATCTTTGGTTGCTAATGAAATGAAACGAGTATCTATTACCTAATGTTATACTAGTATATATGGAATTGGTATTAATGGTCACAATCGACAATATATTTTCAGAAGTTACACATTTGTTGTACAAGTGACATGTAAGCATGGAATTTTTTATGAATATAAATAAACTATTCGGAAAAAAACAGTGTCGAACGAGTTTATTTAATAAGAATTTGGTCGTATATTTGGTAAATAGTTTCGAGTTTCATACAAATATAGAGACAATGAATGAGACATATAAAGTCTATCCAAATGTGTTGGAGTATGCTAAACATCTTGGATAAAATCGTATAGTGAAAATTTATTTACAAACTAACCTTGTTAAGCACTACTGAAATACGATAACTAACCGAAAAGCTCATTCATCCTTCTATATGAAAGATATATATTCAAGTAACGAAACCAAACTAATATTTTATTTCTATTATTAATGTCAAAATCCAACATTTATCACTAAAACGGTATATGGGGATGAGCTGACTAAACTTAAATAATTTTGGATAAAACTTTATATTTTGCTTAGTATACAACGCACAAAGATAATATCATACTTCAATCAATGTAACAAATGTTTTTTAATTTTTTTACGACAATATGGTATTCAAAGATATTAGAGAATGGATCACCGAGACATGTCTTAAAATCATGCTCGAACAATATGAATATGCTAAAAATGGTGTTTCAAAAGTATATTGCGGATGTGTTGTTCGATCTACTCATGGGTTGCCTTGTGCATGTGAGATAATTATGATGGTAGATGTATGTATTCTAAATTTATATATGATCCAAAAGAGGTATAAACTGTAATTTTTGTTACAAATGATGTTTGCGATGAAAATGAATTTGTGGAAAAAAGGCTCTCTAAAATTGTAACTTTAGTCCGTGGATCCAAAATAGAGGCTTTACATCGCTCACGTGAATAAAAAGCATTAAATTAACGTAAGCAATTTTATGAATTAAATTATATATTAACTTAATAATAATATTATATTATATATTATCATTGTATTCAACTAACATATTTTTCTCCATCCGATCGCATTGTTATCTCTTATTCATCTTGGTTAGATAACATATCAAAGATTTGAGAATGTAAGCTGTATGACTCCAATTTCGGGTAAAATTTCCTTATTTATGCAAATTCATGGGGTAATTAAACAAGATAGTAGAGTAACAGATACAATGATTAAAAATATATCATTTAAAACTTTCATTTGTTTTTTATTAGTGCGATTATTTTATGGTTCACATTGTTTATTATATGGATTAATTTTTTGTATTATGAATTTACTTGTATTAGATTTAGTTTCTAATTTTTTTTCTTATGATTGACTAAATTTGTTATTATTTTATGTCACATTGATGTTAATGTCAACGCTACGCATCAACATTAATATTCAATATCGACGTGATGAGGTGACGTTGATTTTTATTTAGAACTCATTGACTCTTTATATCTACTTACCATGTCGACTTTAGATGCATATTATATACCATCAAAAGTTGACACTGGTGGTCAACATTCATGCGAAAGCTTCAGTAAAAACCTGTAGATATTTGAAGTAGTGACCAACTAAAGTCGACGCATATAGTCGACATTTTTGTGCATCCAATATCGACCAATTCAATCGAAATAAGAGGAATGCTAGTTTTAATTAACAGTTACGACCGACATGCATCGTCGATATTAATTACCATTATTTGACCAGTTGTTCATCGATAATGTTTTGTCATGTTTACGCATAAATGTCGACTGTTTGTATAGACAATATGCAACAAATTGATTTTTTATAACTAATGTTGACACCTTATTTGAAATTAGCTGCTATTTTGACACAAAAATCACAAATATAAACATCCAATCTAAAACAAAAAAGCAAATCATACCAAAACATACACAAATAAACCATAATAATAAACCAAAACATACACAAATCATTTTGTACAATACACATTGTATTGCATATAATAAATCATGCAAATATAAATTGTTCAAAGTGTAAGCCAAAACATGCATCCAAAATCTGGACTATAATCAAACAAACACAAATTCCTCAAATGTAACATCTAACTAACTAAAATATAACAACACCATGGTCAAAATATACGACTCGAATAGTTCTATAAGTGAATTCCATGATGAAAGACTATCCTTATATGTCATTACAATATACATGCTGACTATCATCTTGGTAAAGCACACAAGTTCTCTTCATCCGTGGTGTGAGACAAATCGAGAATGATATGTATGAAGTTTAGAATAGGGTATACTTCCTTCAAATATATTTATTGTATCTTTATTTTGTAGTCATATGTTATTCGGCTAAAAGATATATCTCCTTGTCGTGCCAAAAATAGTTTTCTCATTCCCTATTTTCCCATATTTTTTGGTTTCATCGGTACGGTATTTTTCGGTTTTTACAGTTGTGTTGCATGTAGCCAAACTACCAAAATAGACACTTAGGTTGCTACGACTCAACATTTTCTCTGCACTTGACGATGTAATAAAACCATACAACATCCTAGAATCCTCTAACATTATGGATTATCAAATAAGGCTACAACATGACATGTAAAATAACAAACGATAATGTTATTATATATATATATATAATATTAATGTAAATACTAAATATTTAAAATGTTACTACTAAATGTAATGCATCAACCATCAAAACCATCCATTATCAGTCGCTTAGACTTACGATTTTGGTTGTAATAATTAATGAACGTCTATAATTCTTTTCGTATATGTAATCCAAACATGTAAATATGATACGACCGTTTCAGATCCATACCAATGCGATAGTTGGAAATGATAGAATTGATCGTATACCGAACACTCAAGCATCACGATAAAATCATTCGTCTTCTTGGCAACATGTTGGCAACCATATTATAAGGTAGTGTAAAAGCTTGACCATGATGCGCATCACCACAAGTGCTCACTTAACGCATCTAAATCTTGGAGGGTCACCAACCAATCATCATTAATTTGCTTATATGTCTTAATAGTAAATATAACAATGGAAAATATACATAATATATATGCTCGGATGGAAACACAATACATATGCAACATCAAAAAACTCATATTGGTAATAAGTTTAACTAATCATTTTAGTCAACCACGTGATTTGAAGCCCATACAATAACTTTGACCAAGCTTGGCTCTCACCATGTTGTATTCGAGCCCAAGCAATCAGAAATCATCTGAAACATGTCATCTAAATCATTATTATAGTCTTGTACGTGAATGAGTCATTCTTGGACATGCAAATCTATAATACAAGCGACATCGTCTAACGTGACTATCATCTCTCCTAAGGATAAATAGAAACTACGCATGTGGGGTGCATCTCTCGAAAAATCATATGTTTGATGCATATTCGGCCACAATTTGGTTGTTGCTTCCTCTAAATATACGAATACAGTATTATCATTGACGTTCCATACATAAAGTTGGTCTCTCAAGTCCCATATACACAATGCATTATGCATGGTGTAAAATTAAAAAGTACGTTGCCCTAGGTCTCTCCTCCTACAAACCAAAACAAAATTTGGGTACTTATAAATAAATTTAATTTAATGTTTAACAATAAATTAATTACTAACTATCCCATGATATATGTGGTAAAAAATATTTTAAGGTGAATCCTTTAAATTGCTTACGTGTATGATATAATTTAATTCGATACGTTTTATCTTCATCTGATACTTTTCTTGTCTCTTATTCGAAATAAACATCTTCCATAGCTTATGATTCGGCTGCAACCTCCTCATTTTTTATAGTCTTTCCAATAACCTCTGCCACAGTCTTTGTCTTTAATTTTACCGCGACCTACAACCCCAATTAATGTGTGATCCTCATCATCTACGAATGTTGTTCTATCATTCCGTTTATGGTACACTTATCTTAACCTAACCCTTACATAACCTTCAAATTCAATAATTTTAGAGAATGGTTATATTAGTTTTGTTGCTTCAGAAGCATCATGCCGTTAATAAAAACATAATAAAAATAAATGACACTGCAAACTAACATTTTGAAAATATTATTTATACTACATTTTAATTAAAAAAATTAAAATATAACTTTTTTAAAAACTACGTATAATAAAATTAAATTGTACATAAAAAAATAATATATAATTATTTTGAAACAATATATAATATTTACCTAAATTTTCAATAATTTTTTTAAAACTAATGTAATGTATTATATTATTTTTTTTATCTTTTATATATATATATATATATGCAATGTAAAAGAACCTGGGGTAGTTAATTAAATTCTCCTACATGATTAATCTAAAGGATTTTTATATAAAAGAAGTTTAAAAAAATCAAACTATTATAATTTAGCATTATAGAGTTAGTTCGACAATATATTTTATCGTGAAAAAGTATCGCGAGTTAAAGGTTTGGGAAAAGTATATATAATTCTGGGCTAAAACAACAAATATAGTTTTTAAGGTATACCAGTTGTCGCATAACACTATTCATATTCCCTTTCGTATTAAAATCGTCCACATGTATATTTAAATGCTTCATTTGTAGTCATTCGTTCGTGTGATTTATATGGTTGGGACATGTGAAACCATAAATAGTAATATTTTTGTTACACATTCAGTTTCACCATATTCTCTTCCAATCATATCTTTTTTTTGCCATATCAACCTCCACGTAAAATGACACCTAAACATGACAAAATTTTAATTTTTTACTATTTATCTTGTCATCTAAAAAACTTATCTAATGGGATTAAACTAAGTTATACCCTAATTTCTAAGCCGAAAACCTAAAACCTAATTCCCAACTCATATTATAAATGAGTTTATAGATAGGAAATAGAAGATCAAATGAAGCATACAAGAAAACAATCGTTACAGATTCGTTCATCTTCCACCGTTTGGTCCTCCATGCATAATCTCTCTTTCATCACCCGAAAATGACTTTGCCAAAATCCAACACTAATAACATCATCATGATATAATGAGCAAAGAGATAACAAAGATAAAAAAATGAAACCTTTTGTTGAAACTTCGTTGTTTACCACGAAGTGGGTCGACTCAGTTAAACCCAGTCTGGCATTATGTATTCTCTCATTCTTTACTCTGTTGAATTTCTCATCTACTTCTTTATCTACAAAGCAAAGAAATACTGACATCCAAAAATATCTTATTGAATTTGATTTTTGTTGCAGTTACTTTGTTCTTCACATAAAAAAACAGACTTATAATCAATCAAATTCGTATCAGAACACGACACATTTGGGAAGAAAACCAAAACAATGTATGGTTTCCACCTTAACTACCATTGCAACCGGTTTAGTGAGACATCCAAGAATCAAAACCAGTTCTCAAAACCCCAAAAAGAAATCCAAAAGCTCTTACAAGAGAAGGTGTAGAGTTTTACAATAATAAATATTTCTGCAAACGAGTTTCATAAAGAAAAAGTATATAAAAAAGGGATGTGTAGTATTAAAATCATATAAATCTCATATGCCATGGGCTATGGTTGAAATATTAGTATATTCCAGACGACAATTTTAATACAAAAGTGAACATCATGGGGGATTGGGTGTTACGCAAAAGTTAGTGTACATGGGAGACTATATTTTATTTTTAGCATGCAATCTTATTTTCCCGCTAATTACAAAAGATTAATTTTCAAAATTTTGGTTAAATAAAAACTCTCACATCGTCGTAGAAAATAGAGAAACAAAAAGACAATTAGAGTTTTCATTAATTGGAATTATGTTCCTTACAACGAGGTTAAATCATATTATATAAACTAATAGAATAATAACTTAATGGGCTAATACACTTCCTCGAAAAAACAATACAATAGTAACACGTATTGAGAGTTTGTAACATTAATGAAACCGAATACCGACTAAATCTTCAATATTTAAATGACCTTCAACCGTAATCCAAATACCAATCAAAATTCCAAACTTAAACTCAAAGCCAAAACAGAAAAACCAAAGCCTAATAACAAATACAAATAGAACTAACCAAATCTAAATTATAACTAATCTAAAAATGCAAAACCAAATCAAAATACATGAATGTGTACGAAGAGAAATTGGTATTTTACTGGGTGGGGAAGGCTATTTCTCAGCTGAGATTTGTCCTTTATTTCTCATAACCTTATTGGTTGAAGATACATGTTTGCAATCTAAAGTCTTTCAAGCGAAAGTAAGTGTTATGTGAATAACCACATTGTGATAAATCAATATTTAAAAATCTCATATTTGGAATGATATCGTGTTGTAACTGGCCCATAATTAAATAAAAATGTTTATCCAATTCCATAATGGGAGACTTATCAATAAAGACCCATCAAATAAACCTATTAGGGATAAAGACTCAAGATTTTTGAGCGATATTATACCTTAAATACCGTTCTATATAAAATACAGTAACCAACTTTTTTTTAAATTTTTTAATTTTTATAAGTCCGTATCTTTTAAACCGTAACTCGGAAAAAGAGTATGAAAATACCATTGGTTTTGTTTTTTAAGAGGAACAAAACTAGTAGTATTCATGATATGTTTTGATTTTTTTTTTAAAAAATATTTTTACACACGTTTCGCAGTTATATGGTTTCACATCTAGTGACTGGTTTTGCATCTACCAAAATAAAGAAGTTTTCGCATCTATAAAAAATAAAGAGGTTTCTCATCTAGAAAAATAAATAAGATTTCGCATCTATCAAAATAAAGACGGTTTCGCATCTATCAAAATAAAGAAGGTTTCGCATCTATCAAAATAAATAAGGTTTCGCATCTATCAAAATAAAGAAGGTTTAACATCTATCATAATAAAGAAGGTTTCACATCTATCAACACAAATAAGGTTTCACATTTATCAAAACAAAGAGGTTTCTCATCTATCAAAATAAAGAAAGTTTCGCATCTATCAAAATAAAGAAGGTTTAGCATCTAGCAAAATAAAATGTTTCACATCTATCAAAACAAGGAAGGTTTTGCATCTTCTTCGTTTACCCTATAAATTTGAAAATTTTAAAAGTCTGTATCTTTTAAACCGTAACTCAGAAAAAAATCCGAAAATATTGTTGGTTTTGTTTTTCAAAATGAACAAAACTAGTACCACTTATGATATGTTTTGAATTTGTTTTATTTTTTTTGAAAGAACAAATAACGTTTCGCATCTATCAAAATCGTGTTTTGCATCTACCATTTTAGAAGAATTGCACGTTTCGCAACTATCTGTACGTACAAATACAAATGTTTCACATCTCCTTCCCCTGCGTTTTACTTATTACATAAATTTCAGAAACTCAAAACCATACTAAAATAAATGGAAAATTAACTGAAATACAACATATAAACTACATTAGTAACGTAAAAACCATTTAAATACAGAAAATCATAAAGAAAAATAGATCTCGAGTACCCCTATTTCGGAAGACAAAATTCGACTTACCACACACAAATCGACTTCGCAAAATAAATATCCAAAATCAAACTTCGAAATCAACTATAAACACAACAAAAAAACATAAAAAAACAAGAAAAAACAAGAAAATTGAGTAAACAAATGAAGAATCAATCGTCTAACACTTAGAGCTCTTCTATTCACGTAGAGAGAAAGTTGGAAAAAGAGAGAGTAAAGTATGGGTCCAAAAACTTTTCATATTATAGAGTAGGGGTATTTAGAGTATTAGTGAGTTTCCAATGATAAATATTTGACTAAAACGGATCTTCCTCGGAGAATAACGAAAATATAGATCTTAATTGGATAATAGTTAGGATTTTGAGTCTTAAATGATATTTTACCCTTCTATAATATTTTATTATAGAAAATTAATAATAATCAAATAAATGTTTATCGAAATTCATATTGAATTGATTAGTTAAATTTGATATTTTTTATATTTTTTTTATAATTGTGAAATGTTTATGTGATTGAATTGTGGCCCGCTACCTTCTAAAAGACCCATAATCAAATAGATTAGTGGTTATGCGATTCGGCATATATATATATATATAAGCCCTATCTATACCTGTAAGTAAAGCCGTAACTGCAAGAGATTAATTTTTAAATTTCAGATCCGAAAACTCCCTCTACGGATCCATCTTCTCCCATACCGATCCATTTGATTTTGAGAAAACAGAAGGTCGATTATGATTTATTGCATGATACGACGGTTGAGAGCGACGACGAGACCAAGGGCAACGGCGAGACGGACGACGAGAACCATTTATCCGATTTCGTGTGCAAGTATTTGAAAACATTTACCGTAGAGGAGAGTGCTGAGGCAGAGGCATCTTACACTAACTACATAACCCATGTCGAAGCTAAGCGATGTAAGGATGCTTGTTGACTTGTTTCTTTATTTACATGAATGATAAGATAGATATATATTTGATGATCTATTTTGATTGATTGGTTGATTTATATAGAATATAGAATATAGAATATTGAATATTGAATATTGAATGTAAAATATAGATTGTATGATCTATTTGGTGTGCTGTTTAGTGTTTTGATCTTGACCACTTCTCATAGATTCGTTACTTCGGGCAAATCACTCGGGTTCATATGGACAAAATCATTGGTTGTGACGATTACCCTACTTTTGGAGGCTTCATGAAACATTTTAGTATTTGTGCTCTCAAACATTTCACTGAGATTAAATATATGTATGTGTAGGAAGAGCAATTTGTATTTGATAGGGTCGAGAAGGCTACTTATCAGCTGGAGATTGGTCCTGTGTTTCACATAACTTTCTTGGTTAAAGATACATATTTGCAATCCAAAGTATTTCACGCGAAAGTGGGGTGTGTGAGTGGTCGGATTGTTGTTAAACTCTGCATGCCTAAACCTTAAAGTTCAGGTACTGCTATTCTTGAATAATTTATTTTCTGAATATTTCTGTAGTTCAGCAGTAAATTGTTTTAAATTTTAATTTACTTCTTCTCAGTCATATGGTGTAGATATTGAAGAGTTTTGAGAAAGTCCAGGGGTGATTATGCGATACGAGGATCTCTTAGTGGTGATTTTGTGATACGGGAATCTCTTAGTGTCGATATGAGCAAATCCACTTTGTTTAGGTGCTGGTTTTTAGAGAGAGAAAGTGAGAGCTTTTAGGTTAAGTAGAGAGAGAAAGTATTCTGTTATTCATCCGGGATCTGTGAAGCGTGTATGGTCCTTTTATAGTACAATTGCGGACCCCACACGTTTTACTTCCCGTTTATTACATTTTTAGTCCTTGCATTTTATTTTCTTCCTATTCTAGTTATTTCTTAGATAGCTTATACAATTTTCCCCTCGCACAATTTCCTCTTTGCACTTTTCTCCTATCGCACTTCTTCTTTACAATTTTCTCCTATCAGATTTCCTCTTCACACTTTTCTCCTTGTCTTTTATTCTTCCTTATCAGATATAACATGTTTTTTTAAGGCCATCATTATCAGTTTTGAATCATTATTAAGCCAGGAGCAGTTTTGCTGTATAATGTTTCTCAATTTGATTTCTTAGTCGTATTTTAGTTCCTTTTATGAAGGTAACACCGAACATGGTCTGTCTTTTCACGTGGTCTGTCTTTTCATGTTCAATTGATTATTGACAATAAACAAACATCATTGGTTTGAATAGTAAAGCCATAGCAGTGCATAGTTTCTTTATTTTATTGATTTGTTAGCCAGATTTTGATTCTACTATTAAGTGTTTGTGTCAGGTTAGAAATATTACTGACTATCTCATTTCAAGACCAGCATTCATAACTCTTTTCACTAATGCAGGTCCAAACCTTAACTCTTTTTCATGTTTTAAATATTATTGACATCTTTTGTGATTTTACTAGATAACACTTCTTAACATACCATCTTTGTTTTGATTTAATGTTAGATTTCAAGGGGACAGATAGTAGTGGCTTTATATTTTGATAGGGGTTGTGAAACTCGAGAGGTATATGAAAAATGCTTATACATGTATCTATTTAATACTTTGAAATTGTTAAGTGTCTTATCTGATTTTATATATGACAAGTTTTACTAGCTATTATTGGTAAATGTGTATAGTTTGAGTTTTACTAGTAATGAAATTTAAACTGTACACATTAACCAATAATGATCGGTAAAACTTGTCGTATCCAAAATACAAAGAGATTTAGCAGATTCTGAATATTATAAAGATACATGGAGGAGCATTTTTCATGTCTCACAAGTTTTTTAAACTCTTATAAAATTAAAAACATAACCTTATGGTATAATACAAAAGATGAGAATGTTGGTCCACAAATTACATTGTCAATAATGTTTCAAACATGAAAAAACAAAATTACGGGAACATTAATTGTTGATGATGTTACCTTGGTGGGTAAATATGTATAGTTTAAATTTCATTCATTTTGAAGGTTTAAATTTCTTCTGTGTTTAAGAAGTTCTCTTACTCTATTACCCGTCTCTCTTTTCATTCTATCTCGATTTGAGATTAAATATATCAACCACCATAAACTTGTCTGTTTAAGATCTTCAACAAAAAAATCCCTACATCAAAATATTAGATATTTTTTCCATAAGATAATCTATTTAAATTCTATTACGGTTGGAGATGAAAAACCTACCCCAATATGATTTTAGGTAAACTTATAAGGCTTTCGGCTTTAGGTCAAAGTGTTTTTTTTGGGTAAATATGGGTATATATATATATATATAAGGTTACAATCGTCTAGAGAGTCATATGATCTCTCAAGTGAGTACAATTCAGGGTAGTAATGTACCTAAAAGAAAAAGACATGTCCAAGGGTGCCTTGATAAAGGTCTAGAGCACTTGCCTCTTTAAAAAACCTTAACCACCCGTTGAGTAAAAACCCGGTCTAAGGAAAAAGAGTACAAGTCTCCTGGCCGGCACTAATGGACTATTACATAGAAAATTCGAAAAACTGAGTGTATCAATGAAAAAGGACTCTAACATGTGAGTCGATAATGCAGATATAATCTAAATAAAATCTTCAAGGTCATGAGAGTGATTCGGATAACGATGGTGTCTTGAGTCACGGTCTCTTCATCAAACACAAGGCGGTTGCGGGCGCGCCAAATCTCGAAAACAGTGGCTTGGAAGGCAAGATTGATGGCGCGGGATCGGTAGGATGTTCCTCGATGCTCCTTCCTAATCCATTTGTGTGCACTATCAAGCGTTGTCATTTCTCGAGTAATCCCCAGCCATGATCGGATACGACTCCAGATTTCCTTAGTGAACCTGCAAGCAAAGAAAAGATGGGCACCAGACTCATCTGAGTGCCTGCAAAATGGGCAGCTGATGTTAGGAAAGTCCATGTAGTGGAGAGTGTCTTTCGTGGCAAGGCGACGATTGAAGGCTAGCCAGACGGTGAAAGAAAACTTAGGTGGGATGAATCTCTTCCATAACTTTGATAGATTTGGGCATGCCTCACTTTTTGTTCTCATGGCTTCGTATAAACGTCTAGTAATTAGTTTTCCACCCAAAGTACAGCTTTCAAGACCCAGAATGGCACTATCTCGACCCCCAAATATCTGTATCCAAGAGTCTCTAATATCAAGAAGCTTCCGAACAAGATGACTGTCTCTATCTCGTCTTTGGTAGTCCCATATAGTTTGTCCTCGAAGATAATACTCATGCACCCATTTTATCCATAACGACTCAGAGTCAGAATGTAATAACCAAATCGAACGGGTAAGAAGGGCACGATTCCAAACTCTGATATCCACAAGGCCAAGTCCTCCTTCATCTTTGGGTTTACAGATTTTGTCCCAAGCAATCCGAGCAGGTCTACCCCCCCAGAAGAAGTTGAGACAGAGCGATCAGATCGTGTTAAGCACTGCCGAGTGCAAAGGAAAAGCGCGTAACCAAAAGGATTCGACCCCTTGAAGCACGGAGGTGATCAATTGAAGTTTTCCAGCGTAGGAAAGTTTCATATGTTCCCATTTTTGAATTTAAATCGAGATAGCCTCTGTCAAAGGGGAAAAATCAGTAACTGAGACGGTCATAGGAGCGAGAGGTATCCCCAAGTAACGTACAGGGTAAGTGCCAACTTCAAATCCGACTCTTTCCATGATCCGATCATAAACAATCCCTTTAACCCCGGCTAGGTATATTTTGGATTTAGAAGGATTCAGGGATAGTCCCGAAACATCTTCCAAATGGCTCAAGCATTCCATAAGGATGTTAACCGATGTCTCATCTCCTTTTGAAAGTAGTATCAAATCGTCAGCAAAAGCGAGGTGGGTAGTGTGAGTGCGGGCGCATTTCGGATAGAATTTAAAACTCGGTTCGCTCGATTTCTTCTTTAACAAACGAGACAATTATTCGAGGCAAATGATAAATAAAGTAGGGGACATGGGATCACCTTGCCTTAAGCCCCGCTGCCCACAGAAGAAGCCATGAAGCTCGCCGTTGATAGAAACCGAGAAGGACGCTGTAGTGACACAAGCAAGAATCCATCCCACAAACTTTGGAGGAAACCTGATACCATGGAGAATATCCGATAGGAAGTCCCATGAAACTGTGTCAAATGCTTTGCGAAGATCCACCATAAGCATACATCGCAGAGAAACTCTTGCACGGTTCGAACCTCTAACCAACTCTTGGGCAAGGAAAACATTATCAACAAGATTTCGACCACTCACGAAAGCACCTTATCCTTTATCAATGAGATTCGGAAGTAAAGGGGCCATTCGGTTAGCCAAAATTTTGGTAATCACTTTGTAAGTAACATTTGTGAGCCCAATTGGCCTAAAGTCACCCACCTTAGGATCGTTGTCTTTTTTCAGAATAAGGGCAAGGACGGTGTGATTTGTTGCACGAAGGAGTCTACCAGTATCAAAGAACTCACGAACCCAATCAACCAAATCTGTTCCCACAAGTTCCCAATTCTTTTTGAAGAAAGCCGATGTGTAGCCGTCCGGTCCCGGAGCCTTATCATTCCCGATATCAAAGAGGGCATTACGGATTTCATCAACTTCAACAGGTTTGAGAAGCTGCTCATAATATTGATCCCCAACCAGGGATCCGTGACTCATGACCGTCGGATCAATGGGGGAGCTTGGGCGAGATGAGCCAAAGAGGTGCGTGTAGAAATCTACAAGGAGAGAGGCAACTTCTGTAGGGGATGTAGTGCGGGTTCCATCATCTCGGACGATGTAGGAAATGTTCTTTCTTGCATTATCTCATTTGATTAAGCTGTGAAAGTATTTCGTACCTCTGTCGCCGTCAACTAAGTGGGTGGTCCTCATACGTTGTTGAAGAAAGCTCTTTTCTACATTAAGTATGAAATTCGCACGATCCCGTAATCTGTGTACCTCTTCTTTTAAAGAAACGCTATTAGGATTAGCCATGAGTGAGGAGATCGCCTCTTTAAAGGCCGAATTTGCAGTAGCTGTACGCTCTAGAATGCCACCATACTCAGCTTTATTCAAATCTCTTAACGAACGCTTTAAGGATTTCAAATTCTGCGCAAGTATATACTGCTTCGTACCATCAATAAACTGACCCCATAAACTTTCTACAATGCTAGCAAATCTGGGATGATCAAGCCACATGTTGAAGAATTTGAAGGGCCGACAACCATGCTGAAAATCTCGAATAATCGAGACAATAACTGGACAGTGATCGGAAACGGGTTCCCTCGGAAGGAACGTGGCTTTGCATAAGAGATCTTTATCACTCCACCCATGGTTTATAAGGACTCGATCAAGCTTGGCCCAAGCAGTACCATTTGTCCAAGTAAAGAAAGGACCTGTGGAAGGAGCATCGACAAGACCGTGAGATATCCGAAAATTATTTAAATCAATTAACTCACCATTTCGAAGTGGGGCAGCCCCAATTCGGTCTCCTGGAGCACAATAGGTGTTATAGTCTCCCGTAATCATCCAAGGTAAACGAATGTTGGCCCCTATAGTGGTTAGGTGCTCCCAAAGAACTCTCCTTTGTGGTACAGTATACAAAGGGTAAACAAACGTAACATAAAATTTTTATTGAGTGACGTTGCAATGGACTTGAAAATGGATGTGTTGTCTTCCAATTTCAATCACCCTACATGCCACCCTGCTAGCATCCCAAACAACAACGATGCGTCCTCTACTTATAACATCAAGATTAGAAACATGATTCCAGCTTATGAAACGAGAAGACATAAAATTATCTAAATGTTCTTGCGAGAATTTAGTTTCTAAGAGGCAAAACATGGATAAATAATTTTGTTTGACGAGCTTACAAACCGTGGAGAGAGAAGCGCCTCGATCTGTACTCCCACATAGGCCCCTGATGTTCCAAATAAGTATCTTCATTTATCAACCGAGGAGTTTGTGTTATTTTACTGGATCGAGGGTAAAAAACTCTTCTCTTACAGTGGAAGATATAATGGGGTTAGGAAGAGGAGGCTAAGAGAGTAACAAAAAGTGGGTATCTATTCCCTTTTTGAACACTACCTTATTCATTTTATGGATTAATTTTCTAAAACCAAAATTTTGCATGATTGTTTATATCAATTTATTATCTTCTTGTTATGGTCAAATTTATTAAAATATATTAAATTATATCCTCTTATATTAGGGAGCTTTTATGTTGTTTTAATTTTTTTTTATAAAAACATAAATCTCTACAGAAATATTTTTTTTTTATAAAAGCATAATCTATACCAATTTCTTTAGGTGTATATATTTATTTGTATTACTATTTTTATTCCAAATATAAGGTATTAGTATTTTAACCGGAATCGAAAGAACCGAACCGAAGTGGATTAGGTTTTTTCATAATATCCAAATGGTTCCACTTTTAATTATCTACAGTTTTCGGTTCGGAATCGGTACCGAACCAAAGAACTGTGGGTATCCGTTAAGAACCGAACGCATGTATTAACCCCAAATTTAACATCATTTGAAAATATATTTTTCTTTCTTAAAGTTAGATTCCTCTTAAATTTGTTGTCTAACCTCCGATTATATTCAACATAGTTAATTCAAAATGACGACATATTTATATACAATTACGCATATAGACAAAATAACATAATATCAATCTTTATATAATCAAATAAACTTATATCATTTTTTTAAATTACTCACCTTCTTATTTAATATATTAATTTTGGACCTATCCTATATTTTAGTATTTAGTTTTGATTTATAAAATGAGTTTTATATCTATTGATATTGCAAAAAATATGAAGTATCCAAAAATATTCGATTGGAACTTAATTAAATATCCATACCGAACTGAACCGAGAGGAACAGAACCGAACCAAATTTTATTTGGTTCTTAAATGGGTACCAACTTTGAAGAACCGAAAGAACAGAGAACTGAAAGAACCGAACCGAAGAAACAAATACCCATGCTTACCGTATACCATGTCAAATAGTGTGTTTTTGGTGGTCAAATGTCATTTTGAAATTTATAAAATTTTCTTTAAGAGTGTAAGATATGTCTCCACTACATGTATGTTTTTTTTCCTATCCTAAATTCCATCCTCTAAGATTCATGCATTTAAAGCAAAAAAATTATTGATGATAAATATATTGAAATTGTTATCGCGTGTTGTTTTCACAAGATGATCGAACGATTCGTAGATACGCGATGATCAATTGTATAAATCAACGGTTTCATTCGTACTAGGTTGAATTACTACTGAAATGTGAACATCGATATAGAAACCAACTACATAGAATTTATAATGTCATGATACAATATTGGAAAAAAATATTCAATCGCGTAACATACGAGCTGGTATCTCGCCCGAAGAATTTGACTACATATTCCTCCACTTGGTCAGATCGGTCATGGTACGCGACTCGTATAAAAAAAATATACCAAGAATGGTTCGCTTCAAGACTTAAGGACATTCATTAATTCAAAAGCGTTATGGATTGAGTTTAGTGAAATCTGAAAGTGAAAAAAAACTCTTATGATAGTAGCTTAAGAAGCTAGATTTTAACGTCCTCAATACTTATGAGTATTATCGTGATGTCATTGTTATGAGATGCGACATGAATTCTGTCGAATTTTATCGTAACGAAAAATTGGAAGAACATGTTAATTATATCATGAATTTTATACTATTACTTTTTGATGGACATTAAGATTATTCAGAGTTTGGAACTTAATATATTCTAAATAATGTAATTACTTGGTGAAATTGGGAAGCTTTATATTTTTCAAATTGTCTAAAATATGTTTGACAATCCAAAATTACTTAGAGTTTTTGGTTTAATGTTTCGTTAAAATTTGACAAATTCAGTAGTTCTAAATATTTTGACTTGGTTTTAACTTTTATGATAAGGCACTTACATCGTCCGAAAAAATTAGGTTAAAAACACATATTTAGACTTGATAAGAAATCAATTAATTGGAAAGTTTCGAACCAAATATATAAATATAAAACTTGCATAAGGCAAAATTACTTTTGGAAGTTCTTAAATTAAGTAGACGTGTAAATTATTTAGAGTTCATAATTTAATGTTTTCAAAAATGATAAAAACTTGACCATCTGAGAAGTTCTCAACTTCTAAACTTGGTTATCACTATTGTCATTTATTTTTATTTTGTTGCCTGGGTACGAAATACGAAATCAATATTAAATAAAAATATTAAATGCAAAACTCTGATGAAATGAAGTGTGAAATATGAAACTAATGATGATTTTTTTTGTTTAAGTGCGAAATACGTAACCATGATTAAATGAAAATGTAAAATGTGAAACCACTTTTTTTTTAAGTGCGAAATGCAAATCAGCGGTCATTGGTCAATAAAATACGAAATATAAAATGCAAAACGATAATAAAATGACATATAAAATGTAAAATATGAAACAAATATTAAATTTGATTTTCTTTTAGTGAATTGCTAAAAGAAAAGACAATTTTACTCCATTAAATCGCCTATTTTTTATTTTCAATATTTACAAAATTGTCACCGGACAAAAGCCCAAAAAATCCTTGAAAATCTATTTAATTACAACTCATGCCATTAACTAGTCTATCAAGTTGCAAACCAAAAAACAACAACAAAACTATAATCCAAATTAAGCAAACCAACAAAACCCTAAAAGGAGCTCAACCCATAAACCTATTTTTTTCCACACCTTCAATTTTTTTAAAACATGACCGAAATAGAGTTAGACCAACTCCTTTGCAGACCGGCATGGACCACGAAGAGGTTCATTAATCTCCATCATTTTTTTCTTCGAAAATGCAAATTTTAAAAATAACCTGGATTTTAGTATTCTTCGCCATTTTATGGCGTCAATATAGAGTTCTTCACCAACGAATTGGCGAATTGACCAATGTGGACGCACCCCCTGCTGTAATAGACCAACGATACGCCATCCCATGATGTAATAAACCAACGGTACACTGTCCAGAAAGATTTGGGGCTGCCAGGTTTGGATCTGTATAGAATGTTTGGTATCGATGACTGCTAAAATTTGGTATTTGTCAAAATCGAGTCTTTGGGTTTTGTCATAATCGAACCGGATTGGCCACGGTTGGGGTCTCTCCAAAACAATTCCTAAGGTAAAGGTAAGTTTGGGTTCTTTTCATTAATTACTTTTACTTTATAATTTAATTAATTTTAATTTAACTTTAATTATTATTATAGGTTTTTAATTTAGGGTTTTATTGTATATTTAGTTTTGGTGCTTTAGTTTTAGTTTTTGTTTAGGTTTTAGAGAGATGATGGAGGAAATGCCAATTCTTTCAAAAAAGTATGGTAACTTCACCGAATAATTCTTCAATTTAAGCTATTTTGTGAAGGACGAAACCGTCCAAAAAACTTAACTTTGTGGAGTAATTTTGAAAATTCAAAACAGGTGACTTCGCAAAATAAAAATGGTTTTTTAACAATTCTCTTTCTTTTATCTAAAAACAAAATGAGAAACCATAAACGAAAACACAACAACTCATAAACGAAAATACGAAATACGAAATGTAGAATTACGATTAACTCAGTTCATAAAAAATAATTTTTTTTATTTTAATTTTCTTTATCTTTCATAGACTTAGTTTGTTTGTTTTGAAAATATAAAACTAATAATACTTAATTTTTCTTCTTACTATCGATAGAAAATATGAATTTTAAAAATTACAATCATTTTTTGAAAAATAATATAAAATACATGCGTCCCATATTATTATATAGTTGAAAGTGTTTTAAGAAAAAGAAAAATGAATTCTAGTATTAACATGTAGATGATATTTAGATCGGGTAGATACCGTGTTGTAACAGGCCCATATATATATAAAAATGCTTATCCAATTCCATAAAATTTTATTACAGAAAATTAACAATAATTATCAAGTAGATGTTTATCGAGCTTATTATTATTATTATTATTATTATTATTATTATTATTATTATTATTATTATTATTATTATTATTATTATTATTATTTTTTAACTTCATATTGAATTGATGAGTTAAATTTTATATATCTTTTTTAAGTCGTGAAGTGCTTATCCAATTCGGCAGATATATTAATACATAAAAGCCCATTCCTGTGAATGAAGCTCTAACTGCAACATCTTAATTTTCAAATTTCAAATATGAAAACTCCCTCCACGGAAACGAAGGTCGATTATGATGCTTTGCACGAGACGAAGGTTGATAGCAAAAGCGACGGCGAGAGAAACCGAGAGAGCGACGACGAAAGTGACGGCAAGAGCAACAGAGAGAGCGACGACGAGAACGACGGTGAGAAAAATTGATTGCTTTGCGTAGAATATAAAAAATATTTTAGTGGAGTAGCAGTAGAAACCTATGTGTTGATATTTTAGTGGAGTAGCCCTAAAAACCTATGTGTTGAAATTATAGATATATTGTGATTTGCAATAATCTATTTGATTGATTGATTTGCGTAGAATATAAAAGATTGTGTCATCTGTTTGGTGTGCTGTTTAGAGATTTGATCATGACCACTCTCCGAAGGTTCGTTTCTTCGGGCAAATCAGTCGGGTTCATCTGGACGAACTGGGTTCTGCCTAATACCCTATTTTTGAGACTTCATGAAACATCTCAGCATTTGTGCTCTCGACGAGTACAACAAAGATAAGGTCTGGTTGTTGATATTATTATATACATAGATAAATATATATCGACTGTGTTGAGATTAAATATGTGTATGTTTAGGAAGAACAATCGGTATTTGAGAGGGTTGAGAAGGCTACTTCTCAGCTGGAGATTGGTCCTGTGTTTCGCATAACCTTCTTGGTTAAAGATGCACCTTTGCAATCCAAATTATTTCAGGCGAAAGTAGGTGTAATCGGTCCAACGAAGATTGATGTTAAACTTTGCAGGCCTAAACCCTAAAACTCAGGTACCGCTAATCTTTGAATTATTATTAAGCAATTAGTAGTTTAGCTGTACATTATTTCTCAACTTTGTTTGATTTCTTAGTCAGGTTTTAGTTCCTTTTGTAAAGGTAACACCGATCACTTATTGACAATGAATTTATGTTCAATCTGTTATTGACAATGAATTTATGTTGACACAAAATTTTAAGACAAGCATCATCTATTTTAAATCGTAAAGCCGTGAGCAGCTTAGCAGTGCATAGTTTCTTCATTTTGATTGATTTCTTAGCCAGATTTTGATTCTATCAGTGTTTCCCTGCTGTCTTTTCAGGTTACAAATATTACTGACCATGTAATTTTAAGACCAGCATTCATACCTCTTTTTAACTTATCCAGCTCCCAACCTTAAACTTTTAAGGTTGCATTGACTCACTTTTGCATACTCTCGCATCGGTATTAAGTAAAAACCGAAGAATCTAATCTAAATAGAAACAACCATCACGAAACAAGTAAGACGAAAATATCAAACAGAAATCACGTTCCAGTCTATAAAAACATTGTTCCGAATAATATACAGGTTAAATCCAAATTCAAAATCTGGACAAGACGATAAAATACAAATATCAAAGATAATAATGATAGTATGGATTATAATTTGGATTTTATATAAATGCCATCTTAAATTATCTTTAATTAGTGTTTAATCCTTTTGATGTGTAGGTGTTCAATAACTACGTTCATAAGAAATAAAAATAACTTATTTGAATGAAAGAGGGGTTTAATAGACTCCGGAAAGGTGTTAATAGATATGATAGTTAATAGATTCGATCAGTGCGTACTCAACACAAACTTATTAAAAGAAGGCATCAAGTATCTATTGATTAAAAACCGGACCCTTCATTAAAATCTCCTCGCACCATTAGGGTAAGAAAGAGTATGCCCCCAAATATTTACATTGATATATGATAAAGTAAATATTTACTAGATATTTTATTCTAAGTACAACCCGAGATGTTCGATGTTCCAAGGGTGTTTCAGCATGTTGCTTTCTTTATCCAAAAGCTTGTAAGTTCCTAGGTTGATTTTTTCATTGACAATGTATGGTCCTTCCCAGTTTGGACCCAATTTACAAAACTGTTTCTCCTTGGTGTGTAAAAAACCTTTCTTAACACTTTATCACCTACTTGAAAATATCTTCTTTTAACTTTAGATGCATATTTCCTTCTCATCAAGCTCTAATAATGCATGGTTCTTAAATGTGCCTTTACTTTCTTTTCTTCAATCAGGTCCAACTGACTTCTTATGGCCACTTCATTGGCTTGTTCGAAATAATCTTGTACTCTGAAAGATGGTAATGTTGCTTCTATAGGTGTGATGGCATCCATGCCGTAAACAAAGACAAAAGAAGATTCTTGGGTAGCTGTTCTTGGAGTAGTTTGGTAGGCCCATAAGCGTGGTCATTTTCCTGCAGCCCCTTCCAAATTCTGGCCCATTGTCTGTAGTAATATGCTGGGAAATTTCAAACCAACAATAAATGTTTGACATAATGAATTTGATGACTGCTTTTGAAGTAGTTCCCATTAGTGGAGCAGCCTCTATCCATTTGGAGAAGTAATCTATTGTCACTATTATAGTTCATAATCCTTCAAATGCCATTGGGAGAGGTCCAACGAAATCAAAACCTCATCGGGCTTAAGATATTGGTTTAGATATTAACTCCATGGGCATTGCTAGTACAAGATCTCATTTCCATACTTCTGACAAGGATCACATCTTTTGACCATATCCTTAGCATTTGCCATTATAGTAGGCCAGTAGTATTCCACCTGCAAAACTCTTCGGGGCAATGCCTTAAAGCCACAATATGCAAAACTCTCTCCATCATGTAGTTCGGATAGAAAATTTTGGGATTCCTGAAACCCTAAACAGCGTAGAAGAGGCTCCTAAATTTTGTTTTGTAAAGAACCTCCCTCAAAACAAAAAACTCACGAGCTTTGTATTTAATTTTCTTGGCTAAAGCTTTATCCGGAGGTAAGACTCCATCAGAAATGAATTGAAAAATCTCATACCTCCACTCTTTAGGTATCATAACAAATATACTCATGCTTTCTTCATCTTTTTTGCCTTTCTCTTGGTTTAAGCATATTGAGGGACATTTTTGCATTATGATCCATGGGCAAGCTTCTGAATAGGCTATGGTAGCTAAAGAGTCTGCCATGGTATTTTTTGATCTAGAGACATGTTCATATTGGATGCTTTTAAAACTTTTAACAATTTTTTAGCACCAACAAATATTTTATCAGCTACTCTTTTTTAGCTTCGAACTGCCCTTGAGCCTAATGGATAAGAAGTTGAGAATTTTTTATCAACCTAACCCTCTTTGCCCCACATATCAAAGCTAAACGCAGACCGAAAATTGCTGCTTCATACTTTAATTCATTATTGGAAGCTCTGAAACCAAAACATATAGCTTGATACATAGTATCGCAATAGGGGGAGGTCATACAGATTCCAGCTGCACAACCCATGGTATTAGCCCCACCATCTGTGCGGACCACCCATTCTTTTTAGACTGGTTCTTCTGTTTCTGATTATAAAGCCTTTTATACCAAGAAATCAGCCACAACTTGAGCCTTGATCATTCTACTTGATATATCAGTTTTTTCACAAAATTTTCTAACTTCCCCCTTTATGTGAGATTCTGCACTTCTTGCTTTAGTGCTATACAGTCATTTGTATAATGACCAACATCATTATGATATTTACAAAAGCGAGATCTTTGGATTTCTCTAGGAGATTGCAATGGTGTTGGAGCTCTAAAATGAACTTCATCTTTGGTCTTGTCATATATTGTTGCTACACTTTCTCCCAACTCAGCAAACTATTCAGGCTGAACCCAAAGGCTCCTTTTACTTTTCCCTTGGGAGTTTTGGTTGGACTGACTCTGCTTGGGCCGGTGGGATCCCTATCCGGACTCCTTTGGTTTATACCCAGATTGAGCTGCTGGTTGTGAAACTAGTGAGGCAACAACTAATTTGTTCTGATGATGGACTCTAGACTTTTTAGTTTCTTCAACCGTAATCTGTTTCCCAACTTGATTTAACAATCCTCCAAAAGTCATGGTTTTTTTTTCTTGTCACCGAATCAACTAAGTTCCCTAGATTCAAACCCTGTCTCAAAGAGCCAATGGCCGCTTTCTCAAAAAAGTCAGCCAGTCTATTTTTGGTATTCACAAATCTGCTCACACATTCTTCCAAAGACTCATTTGGCTCTTAGGAACAATGAATGATGGTGTCACCATTCCCTTTAACCTCTTTTCTTCTAACAAACTGTCTCTGGAACGCAACCCAAAACATATCAAATTTCTTAATAGACCATTGGGGAATACTGTTGTACCACTTGAGGGCAGCTCCTTTAAAAGTTTGAGAGAAAACCTGGCAGAGCAGCTGGTCATCATCATCAAAGCTCATCATGAAATTCTTAAATTTCTCAAGATGGTTGTCAGGGTCTTTACTACCATCATATTTTTCTATCTTGGAGCTATCAAACCTCTTAGAAAGATGCCCGAACATGATTTTTGAAGACAGAGGCGATTACCTCTAATTATGACTACGACTAAACACTGAATCTTCATTAGAGGTAGCAAATATAGATGGTTCAGATTGACATGCAAATGAGTCAATCAACATATGGTCAATGTGTTGATCAACTGACCCTTTTACCTTCCCTTGATACTTTTTAATTCTGCCCCCCATTTTCTTGAATGTCTTTTGGTCAATCTTAACATTTTCTTCACCCGGCCTTCATTAGTGCTAGATGAAAGCGGTTCTTCAAGATCTAGATCCCTGAAGAGCTATCAGAGGACTCTCATGTTGTACTTCCAATACCTTTAGACCGATGAGTCTTTTTAGAGCTTACCCGAGTTTTAGTAGATTGTTCATTTTCAACATGCTCATAATTAGAATGTGGTCCAGACGCATCGGATTTTTCCTTCATTCCATTCCCAGGATGCCTTTGAGCCCTTAACGTCTCAAGTTCAGCCTTTAGTTGATCATTTTCATATTGCAAGAACTATCTATCAGTTGTGTTGTTGTTAATATGAGACACAGTTGTGTGCTCATTCACATCCCTCTCCCCTTCAACATTTGGAGGAGGAGGAGCATCTTGTACGTTAGGATCCATTTGTTTTGATAACATCCGAAATACTATTTTCTCTGGTGGTTTTGAATCTAAAATTCAGGCACCGTCTTCTCCCACTATGGTCGCCAATTTGATATGGTTAATTTGTGGCTGAGGTTAGTTTTGGTAGTCTGTAGGTTGCATTAAGTGTTTAGTATAAATTAGTGAGATAAATGAGGTGTGTGCTTGTATTTAATATGTTTTAAAAAATTCTAACCCATCAAATGAAGTTAGTCGGGGTATTTATACCTGTTTTGTGACCCATGTGCCTTATGGATCGGGTCATGGATTAAGGTCTAGTTCTCATAGATCATAAACCCAATGTTAAATATAGTAAATGGTTATCATACAACTTAGTTATTAGCGGGTTGCTTAATCACCTTTCACTTGTTCGAATTTGTTCATTTTGATAGTGGGTCGAAAATGCCCAAACAGCCCTTCGGAGTATGCCATGGTCATTGTTCCAAATAATTCTGAACCCCATAAGTAGTGACTAGATCTAGGATTGATATAGAACCTACAACTATGGCTACTCCAAACCAGGATGCAAATTGGGTTGTGGGACCAAGCATCATCCCATAGCCGGCTAGTTAGGAGTTTCACCCTAAGGACACGGTGGAAATTCCACAAAGAAATCCTTCAGTTGTTGTAGATCCACCATTGGCACCAACGATTACAGAGATAATTACCAACCTGACGGGTCAAACCGCCCTAGCCGATAATGTGGATGAAACGACCGAGGTCAGGCGACTTGAACAATAGATCTTGGCAATGCAACTGGCACAAGATAAGGATGATCAGGATCTAGAAATCAGAAACTAGATCACCAAAGCAACCATGACCGATATGAACAACGCAATCAACGCCCAACTGCGAAATTGTGCGAGGATGGCCACGAGCAGTCAAATTCCACAACCAAGGCTGGGCGAGCAACCAAACAGGATGGGTCTACTAAGCGCGAAAAAGAAAGAAGGACCGAGAGAGAGTAGCGGGCAGAAACGCCAAAAGGGAGAGGCACATTATCAAGAGGATAAGTAAAAGTCTGTAAAAACTGACAACGAAGTAGCTGAGCAACACAACCACGTGCGCCCGACAATGGCGACATATGTTCTCAAAGAGTCTCCTTTTACTAAAAAGATTTTGGTCGCGCAACTCCCGACGAAATTTGATCTTTTCCACCTTGAAGCATTCGATGGCACCGACGACCCGGAGAGACATTTGGAGCAATTCCGAAATATGATTATGTCCATGACCCTCAAAGGTAATGCAATATAATGGTTCGGTAGCTTGCCTAAAGGATCTATATGTGATTTTGTAGGGTTGTAGAGTGCTTTCAAGAAAAGGTTTGTTAGTAACAAAGAGCTCTGGTTGGATGTTGATTCCAACATGGATCTTTACCTGAGGAAAGGCAAACCTCTTAAAAGCTACATTAAAATATTTGTCCATGCAATAAACAAACTCCTTGATCTGGCCGAGAACATAGCTGTGGCATCTTTAAAGTGGGGGCTTGACAAACATGGAAAACTATATGCTGATCTGATAATGTTCCCATGTTATAAGATCGAAGACCTTCTGGCTCAGGCTGATCAATTCATTAAGGTGGACGACGTGACCCAAACAGTCCCACTTGCCGAATGAACGGTATCAGACACCAAAAAACTCTGTTCGAAAGAAGAAAGACCGATGATGGTTCCCGCAGGGATTACCCAAGGAGTACAGATGGCCCCTACAGAGAGTCATAGAGGAATTTGGATGGGTCTCAAAGAGACTTACTAAGAATTAACGGTAACCCGCACTCTATGCTTTATGAAAACCCAGCTCGACAATTCACCCCCCTCACATAAACATTTTTGAACATCTACGACCATACTCGAGACAGGGTGCGGTACCAACTCCCAAGAGCTATGTCTGCTCCAAGCTACAAAAGATCGACGTGCATACCATAACGAACTTGGACACACAACAAATAATTGCTTGCAACTCTAACAAGAAATCCAACGGTTAGCTGATAACGGCGTTCTGATGTAGTTTGTGCGGCAGCAGGAGCAGAAATTGTAGAGCAGTAAGGTGGATGAGCATCACCCGGAGGAATACAACCCTCACCAGGTATACCAAAATGCAAGATCGAGAAAGCAACAATAGATGTTTTCCATATCAGGAGGCGACACTTTAACGGAGGCTGATCATCAAGCCAGAAAACGGGCTAGGGAGGACCAACAGGTGCTTTCAGTGGGCAGCTCTTCTTATAATAGCTATCGAGATCCGGTGGCTGATTTGACATTCAACAACGACAACCTGCGCGGAGTAGTGACCCCGCACGAAGATGCGTTGACGATAGTCCTGGATATCGGAAGGGTGATGGTAACCAAGGTCTTGATGGACGGGGACAGCTCCGCCAATATTATTTTCAAAGCAAACTACGACCAAATGCTAAGAGTTTCTCAATATAAGCCAACACAACAAAATCTGACCGGATATGAAGGAAAAACATCTCAGTATGTTGGCGAAGTCGAGCTTATGGTAAAGGTGGGACATGAAGTTACAAAGAAAGAGTTGTAAACTCTCTTCATGATCTCGAAAGCACCAAACCATTACCACGCCATCACTGGAAGGCCATGGTTGCACAAAATGGAAGCAACTCCATGTACCTTCCGCCAGTATATCAAGTACCCCGTTGGCAATGCTGTAGGGATTATTCGAGGTAACCAACCCATAACCAGAACCTGTTACTCAGTGATAGTGGATCCGAGCAAGCCTATCCAATAGCAATTAGCAGGCGAGGGGGTAACAAACCAAGAAACCCCCTCGACCTATCTAATTGATGATCCTTGAGAGGGAGAGCTGCATATTTTCGACCCAGAGGACGCTCAGGAGGAAACATTCGCGGTCGGACGCGTTCTTCGCATCAGTGTCTCTCTCGATCCAGGTTTTAAAAATTCTATGCTTACATTATTACGACAGAACTTTAGATATTTTTTCATGGGCCGCTAGGGATGTTACCGGGATTGACCCCTCAATAATTTATTATGAGCTAGCCATTGATAGGTACGCCAAGCGTGTGCGGTAAAAGTGTAGATATTGTTATACTGAAATACAAGAAGCATCAACGTTGGGGTAAACACACTACTCAACCTCGAACATATCCGCCGAGTCAGGTACCCAGTATGCATAGCCAATCCAATTTTAGTAAAGAAAAAATAGGGATAATGACGTATGTGTGTCGGCTTTACCGACTTAAACCAGACTTACCCCAAATACGCTTTCCCTCTACCACGAATCGACCAGTTAGTGGACTTTATCTCAGTTTGCAAATATATGTCCTTCATGGATGCCTACTTGGGCTACAATCAAATCTGCATGCATCAAAATGACGAGGAACATATATCGTTTCAAACTCACTGTAACCTCTACTACTATACGGTTTTGCCTTTTGGATTGAAAAATAGAGGCTCCACCTACCAGCACTTAATCAACTAGATCTTCAAGGAACTGTTAGGGCGTGGTATGGAGGCTTATATCGCCTTAACGATCGTTAAGACCAATGAACCCGTGCATTATTTGGCCGTATTGAGCAGCACCTTCGCCATTCTACGTAAGTATAATTTGAAGCTGAATCCTTTAAAATGTTTTTTTGCAGTTCGAGCAGGAAAATTTTACGGTACATCGTTAGCAAAAAGGGGATATAGTTTGACCCCGCTCAATTACAGGCGTTACTCCAAATAGAGCAACCTAAAAACATTAAGGAGGTTTAGTGTCTCACTGGACGCCTGGTGGCCCTGTCTCGCTTCATCTCTATGCCTATGACAAGAGCCACTTATTTTTCGAAGTCCTACGAGGAGCAAAGAAATTTGATTGGAACACGGAGAGCGATGCAACCTTCGTAGCCCTCAAAATATACCTAACCTCACCCAAAATATTATCAGCCCCAATACTAGGGGAGAAACTTTGCCTTTATTTTTTTTTGTATCTAACTATGAAGTCAGTGATGTACTTGTCCGGGAACCAAAGGTACTTAACGCGCTGTCTACTATACTAGCAAAACTCTAATCGAGGCTGAGACGCGATACTTGAATTTAAATAAAATAGCTTTGGGTTTGATAGTGACAGCGTGGAAAATGAGACCTTATTTTCAAGGCCATACCATCGTTGGTTGCACCTCTTTCCCCTTGCATAATGTTCTTCAAAAAGCAGATGTCTCAGGCCGACTAACAATATGGTCAGTGGAGCCGGAGAGTACGACATCAAATACGAGCCTCGAATGATAATTAAGGGACAAGCCATTGCTGATTTTTTAAATAAATTTTCCGCATCACGATCGCACAATAGTAATCCGGACTCAACCGAGGGGAACATACGTGGATTTTAGAGGCTGACGGGACCTCGAGCGACTCAGGGGGGGGGGGGAGCTGGCATTGGCCTCAAGTCGCCAACAGACGAGCAAATTAAACAAGCGATCAGTTTTGACTTCTCCGTCACCAACAACACCGCAGAATATGAGGCAGTCATAGCGGGCATGCAATTAGCCCGCATTTGTGGTGTCACCTCGCTTTAGGTACGGTCAGACTCCCAGTTAGTTATAAATCAAGCTAAAGGTATATATGATACGAAGCAAGAGGGAACACAAACTCATCTCACCATTCTTAAAGAGTGCAAGGTCGCGTTCAATAACGTTCAATATGAACATATACATCGCCTTGCAAATTCTACAGCGGACACTTTGGCAAATCTGGTCGCGGCTGCCGACCACCCTCTCCTCATTACCCACGAATACCCGAGCAATGCCCACTACCTTCAGCGCTCCATAATATGTTTGATCGATAGTTCCACCGACTGGCGAATCCCCTATATATTGTACCTCAGCCAGGGAACTTTTCCATCGGATAAGGCCCTCACCCGAGCACTGCAAATGAGCGCGACCAAGTATTGCATACTCGATGAGGTGTTATACCAAAAAAGTGCAACTCGACCACTACTGCTTTGTTTGGACTGAGAGGAAGCTACTATAGTTCCTCAGTATTTACATGCTGGTGAGGCAGGGGCGCACTGTGGCCATCCCAATCTTATTCGCAGATTCCTCATTATTGGGTATTACTGGCCTGAGTTAGCTGCCAGTGCTGAACAGATCGTACAACAATGCCATGCCTGCCAATAATAAGTCAATACTACCCATTTATCAAGCGAGCCCATGGTACCGAACCATATGCCTTGTTGTTTCGATAAATATGGCATTGACCTCATCCGACCCCTACCAATGACCACCAGAAAGAGGCAATTTTTAGTAGTTCAGTCAACTACTTTACCAAGTGAGTAGAAGCCAAGGCTTTGAGAAAGACAAAATCTCAGGAAATATGTGCCTACATTCATCATCAAATTCGGACACATTTCGGAATTCTGCAAGAACTGATGACGAATAATGGCCCTCAGTTCCAAAATTCAGTGCTCTCCATTTTGTGTAAACGATTCGGCATCACCCAACAATTCTCCACTCCGTATTACCGACAAGAAAATGGGTAGGTCAAAGTCACCAACCGCACTCTCCTCGATGGTTTAAAAAAACAACTAGAAGGCGACAAAGGAAAATGACCGGATAAACTTCCAGAGGTACTATGGGCCTACCGCACTACCCCCCATGTCGCCACAGGCGAAACACCATTCGCCCTTGTATACGGATCTGAGGCCGTAGTGCCCGTGGGGGTTATAGTCCCAAGCCACCGCATTGCAAACTATTTAGAGGAGCATAACGATGCTCGCCGAGCCATAGATGTCGACTTAATTGAAGAAATGCAAGACCAAACGCGTGTGCGCGCCAAACATTACAAAAGTTTGATGCGAGGTCTTTTAACTCCCAACTTCGACTGCGTACGCTATACAATTATCTACAAAAGCAGGAAAGTTGGGACCAACTTGAGAAGTTCCTTATACAATTATCTACAAAGGCCACCAATGAGTGTTTTGCCTCGCCGATCAAAACGGTCGCACACTTAAGCATCCTTGGAACATCAGTCACCTTAAATTATATCACCCTACCATGTAACGAACCGATGCGCTCTTTTTCCCTTCGATGTGTTACACTTGAATAAAATTTTATCGTTTTCGCCATTCGAATATGTTTGTTTATACTTACTTTCTGCAACTCTGCAGTAGGGTCACTAACCACGCCTACCTAAGGGCTACGCAATCAGGGCCATACTTAGACATGATATAAAAACTTATGACAAACGGGCTAATTGACCACGCCTTTTATAGGCTTCGTTAACGGGTCATACGGTGCTTAATACTACACTTCAATATTATTCAAGAAAACCATTGTACAGTGGTATGGCCGGGTACGAATGTGGAATGGTTAGAGAAGTCATGGCTCATGAACTAAAGAACAATCAAGAGTTTTATAAACCTGTCGCATATTACGACGATAAAAGTAAAGTTGACTTATGATAAAAAGAATGTACCGATCGAAAATTGGATATCGTTACCTAGTTGCGGCAAACTAGTCGCGATGATATTCAATTATGTTCTCTATATCCTAACTACCGAAGGATGTACGACTTACTTATCGGTGAAAAATTCACCACCAAAGGATGGTTCATAAAGGAGATAGGTGTGAAATTTGTCAGTACAAACTATTTTATTCACGTGAGTAATTTTTTAAAATTGTAGATGCATTTAATTATTTATTATCTAAATGCACACTTAGTTTTAATCTCAAATTGTAGCTCGATTTGGTTAAAGGGTCACCTTTACCGAATATAGATCCAACATGGATGTGCACGGCTAGAGAAGACGCTAGTTCTTGGTCGATCCCCTTGTTAGATAAAGTCCGTGTATTTTCAAAACTACAAAATCCCACGCCGACACATTCCTTAGATGTGAGCAACTTGTAGTGGACTTAACGAAAGACGCCTAGTTGAATACGTGTTGTAATATTAGATTCAAATCACATTAAGTTGTTGTTTTGTTGTTTTTGTGTTGTAAACTATTTTAATTTTATATTAACCAACCATTAGACTTGGTAGACCTCTCATCCATGCATTTTTATAGTTTCATTATAATGTTTTGGGCACCAAAAATATTAGTGGCAATACGTCACGCTAATGGCGTACGTGATGGTACCCACAAAGTGGTTGCAATTTGATGAGTCCGAATTTTATTGCCACTCTTTATGAGAACCGGACAGGGGCAATTCGAACAGCATCCACCCACTGAACTATCCGAACTGAACTAATGTACTAAAAACTTAATCACTTCATGACTAAGCTAATTACCTACCTGCTTAAAACTAATGGGTCTTTGAACTCGACCTGAATCCATAAGTCGACCCGAAAGCCCATGTGGCCCACAATTAAGGGTATTTGGCCCACAATTAAGGGTATAAATACCCAACCACTTTCATTAATGAGGGTAATGAAAATTTAATACAACCAGGAAGCTCAAGTCTCTCACTACAATCTATCTGAACATTAAATACCTTTGAAACACCACAAAACTCTGGACAAAATTACCCTCAACCAAAAATAAACCACACCAAATTGGCGACCACAGTGGGAGCACGACGGTGCCTGAATCTAGCAATTCAAAACCATCAAGAAGAATCAGTTCGGATGAATCCGGATGTGCATGAAGTACCACCAACTTTGGCAGAAGTGGTGGGAGAAAATGATGAATATACTATTGAGGAGTGAGATACGTTAAAAGTTGAAATGGAAGCTCCGAGGGCTACCAAGAGGGCAGAGATGGATACAAAAGAGAAGTCTAAGGCGTCGGTAGCTCATCATACTGACAATCCAAGAGAGCATGAGCCTTCAAAAACTCATGTAAGTGAAAAAAAGACTCATGCTAGCTCTAAAAAGTCTCACCGGACTAAACCGGTGGAGAGCTCTGATTCAGACTCAGAGTCTTCCAGTAGCTCCTCAAATGAAGATGGAGTTGAAGAGTCCTTGTCATCCAACAGTGATGAGGGCCGTTCTAAAAAGAAACAAAAATTGGTTAAGAAGTATTCAAGAAAAAAAAGGATAGGCAAGGAAGGTTAAAGAGGCATATAGGCAAAGGATCGTCTCATAGCCGGAGACATGTAGATCGATTGTTAATGGATCCTTTTGCCTTCCATGATGAGCCATGTATCTTCGCAACTCCTAATGAAGGTACCGTTTTCAGTCGTGGCCGGAATTGGGGACAATCTCCATTGTCCTCCAAGATACTGTCCGGAAACCTTCCTAAGAGGTTTGACAGTACAAAAATGGAAAAATACGATGGCAGTAAAGACCCGGATAATCACTTGGAACAATTCAAAAATTTCATGATGAATTTTGATGATGACGAAAAGTTACTTTGTGGAGCATTCTCCCAATCATTTACGGGGAGTGCTCTGAAATGGTACAACAGTTTGCCACAAGGCTGCATCAGAAATTTTAACACTTTTTGGGTGGCTTTTCGAAGACAGTTTGTTGGAAGTAAGGAGGTGAAGGGAAATGGAGACACTATTATCCATTGTTCCCAAGAACCAAACAAATCTTTAAAAGAATACATAAGTCGTTTTGTAAATACCAAGAATGGATTGGCTGATTGCTTTGAACTTGAGCAATAGCCTCTCTGAGACAGGGTTTGAACCCTAGAAACTTGGCTGATTCAATGACCAGGAAGAAGGCCATGACATGGGGAGGTTCGCTGAATCAGGTCGGTAAACAGATTAATGTAGATGAAACAAAGAAAACTAAGGTGCACAGGCAGGTGAGGTCTGCTCCGGCTGCACCAAATCCAAACCAAAACCAGTCCGGGAACAAGGCCAAGGAAGCTGGGCAGGGTCATAACAGAGCCAAAGCTCAGTCTCAGCCAGCTGCACCATCCCAGAGTCAACAATCTAGAAATAAACGAGGGCCTTGGGTTCAACCGGAGTGGTTTGCTGAGTTGAAAGAAAATATAGCCACCATTTATGACAAAACAAAAGACGAAGTACACTACAGAAGGCCGGCTGCATTACAGTCTCCTAGGGAGATCCGTAATAATTGTTTTTGCCAGTATCACCATGATACTGGTGATACCACTGAAGATTGTATTGCGTTGAAACAAGAAGTGTAGAACTTGATTGAAAGAGGCAAGTTGGGGGCATATGTTAAAAGAAGAGGTGGAAATAGGCCTGATAGTGCTCATCGGGCTGGTCCAAATAATGCAGGCACATCGACTCCAGATGGGGCTATGGTGATAATCGAGAGGTTCGATGTAGAGTCAGAATACTTGGACCCTGATCCGACCCGGAATAAAGTGGGTGTTATCATGGAGTGTTGCAAGACGGTGTCCGGACTTATTAACTTTTTTGAATCACTTACAATATTCGGAAGGGACACCATGACTGCACTAATTGCTTCTTTAAGAAAGAGGCACGTTCATACTTTGGCTACCCAGCTTGAAGGAGGCATGACCTCCTATCAATCGCAAATTCCTTTTCCTTTTATTGTTTTTGACGAGGATGATCTGAGGGATATTGCTGGTCCACATGAAGATGCTGTGGTCATAGGAGCATCCATTGGAGGCAATGGTATAATGCAAATTTTGGTGGATACCGGAAGTTCAGCCAATATTCTCTTTTTAACTTCCTACAAAAAATGAAGAATCCAGCAATGATTCAGCATTTGAACAGATCAATTGTGGGTTTCACTGGAAGCTCAGCAGATGTGATCGGGGAGTTCGAGGAGGAGGTGTTGTTGCGTAAATGACCTTTTGAAAAGATGGTTAGAATACTATTCGTTGTGGTGGATTGTCCCACTTGTTATAACGCTATTTAGGGGAGATCTTGGCTCTCTAGGATGCATGTCGTGGCCTCAACAGTCCACCAATGCTTGAATTATGTTGTGCAAGGACAAGTGGGAGTTGTTCGGAGCAGCCAAAAGGTAGCAAGAGAATGTTATGCAACTGCACTGGCTCCTCGGACGTTGGGGGCAGTTTGGGTCAATGAGGAATAGCAGTTTGAGGGGTCCTCTGGGGGAGAGGGTGAAATTGATGACCCCAGAGAGACCCATGGTGTTTTAATACCAATTGAAGAAGTTGAAACTCACTCTCTGGCTGAAGAAAAAGTGTCAAGATAGGATCCAAGATGACATCGGAATTAAAAGGTAAAATGTTAAAATTCTTGAAAGACCATCAGCATGTTTTTGTTTGGTGCAATGCTGATATTACCGGAGTACCAACAGATATTATATCATACCAATTGTCCATCCGAAGAGACATAGTACCTGTGGTACAAAAGAGAAGAGCATTTTCTAAGGAAAAGGTTGATGTCATAGTTCAAGAGGTCGACCGGCTTACTAAAATGGGGCACATAAAGGAATCTCAATACCCTTTATAGACATCCAACCCGGTATTGGTAAAAAAGAAAAATGGCAAATGGCGTATGTGCATCGATTTCACAGATCTCAACAGAGCTTGTCCAAAGGATCTATACCCGATCCCCCGAATTGATCAGTTGGTGGACTCCACATCTGGAAACAAGTTGCTATCCTTTATGGATGCATTCTCCGGGTATAATCAGATTCAAGTGGATCCGAAGGATAAAAAACAAACTACATTTGTTACTGATAGGGGCCTTCATTGTTACAAGGTGATGCCATTTGGGTTTAAAAATGTTGGGGCTACTTATCAGAGGTTGGTAAACAAGGCTTTTGCTGATCAAATTGGAAAAAACATGGAAGTTTACATCGACGACATGATGGTGAAAAGTGTGGACGAAGAGTTACACTTGGCAGATCTCTAAGAAACTTTTACTAACTTAGTAAAAGTAAATTTGAAATTAAACTAGAAAAGTGTGTCTTTGGAGTGCAGTCCGGGAAATTCTTGGGGTATGTGATAAGTGAGCAAGGGATACAGCCTGATCCAGACCAGCTTAATGCTTTACTACAAATGGAGCCTCCTCGAAATATTAAAGAAGTACAACGATTGACTGGGAGGCTAGCTGCTCTAAACCGTTTCATTTCAAGGTCTTCGGACAGGTGTGCCCCGTTTTTTCAAACTTTGAAAGGTGCAAAGGACTTTAACTGGTCCTAACAGTATGATGAGGCCTTCGATGAAATTAAGAAGCATTTTTCCTCCCCTAAGACTTTGTTTAAATCCATTGATGGAGAGGCTCTTTTCGTATACTTGGCAGTCTCTAGTTGTGCCATAAGTGCAGTGTTGGTAAGGGAAGTAGAAAATTATCCTTGCCCGGTGTATTACATCAGCAAGAGCTTGATAGATGCAGAAAAACGCTATTTGAAACTTGAAAAATTAGCACTAACCCTGGTGATTGCTGCGAGGAAGATGAGACCTTATTTTCAGGCTCATCTAATTATTGTCCGGACGTTTTTTCCCTTGAAAAACGTTCTCCAAAAGGTCGACATTTCAAGTAGAATGACCAAGTGGTCAGTGGAATTGGGAGACTATGATATTGATTTTTCCCCTCGAACAGCAGTCAAAGCCCAAGCGGTGTCAGATTTCTTAGTTGAATTTCACTCAGATAGAGATACTAAACAAGCAACCGGAGTAAAAGATAAAAAAGTACGGATCATCCGGACTGACGGTGGATCAAGCACCATGGGTTTTGGTGCTGGGATATGTTTAACCTCTCCGTATGGTGACAGAATGTACCAGGCTATATGCTTTACATCCAGGGCTTCCAATAATGAGTCTGAATATGAGGCTGCTATAGCTGGTTTAAAGTTGGCTCTCATTTGTGGAGCCAAAAGAGTCAGGTTAATGAGTGGCTCCCAGCTTCTTATCCATCATGCACAAGGTCAGTCCGAAGATAAGAAAGAACAGCTGATTAAATATTTATTCATCCTCAAAGAAGTGGCACTCAATTTCAAAAGTGTCACTTATGAGCACATACCTCGAACATAAAATACACTGGCAGACTCCTTGGCAACCATAGCCTACTCTGAGTCCTACCCTTGGATACATGTGCAAGAATGCCCATCAATTCAAATCAATCCGGATAAGGAAGAAGAAAGTTTGAATATACAGATAAAGCAACATCAAGATTGGAGATTTCCTCTCCTTCAATATCTCTCAGATGGCATCTTGCCTCCAAAAAAAGCAATAGCAAGAAAAGTAAAGTACAAGGCTCGTGGTTTTGTCATCCTAAGAGATATTCTTTATAAGAAGTCTTATAGTAAACCCCTCATACGATGTTTGGGGGTCGATGAGTCTCAAATAGTGCTCTCTGAATTACATGATGGTGAGGGATCAGCACACTGTGGATTCAGGGCTCTGACTAGAAGAGTTTTATTAGCTGGGTATTATTGGCCCTCCATAATGCAAGATGCCAAGGAGTTGGTAAAAAAATGTGATCTATGCCAACGATATGGTAATGAAATTCATACCCCAGCTGTCCCTTTGGAGTCAATTTCTGAGCCAGTACCTTTTGCTCGGTGGGGGTTGGATTTGGTGGGACCTCTACCCATGGCATCCGAGGGTGCAGAACTATAATTATTGTCATTGATTACTTTTCGAAGTGGATCTAAGCGGCCCCATTAGCAGGAACTACATTGAAATCTGTTATCAAATTCATTATGTCTAACATTTGTTGCAGATTTGGAATACCACAGAAGATAACAACAGACAATGGGCCACAATTCGACAATAGGGAAATGGAGGCTTTCTGTGCCTCTAGAGGCATTCAACACTGCTTTTCTTCTCCTTTCCACCCACAGGAAAGCAGTCAAGTTGAAGTGGCTAACAAGACAATACTGTCCGGTCTTAAGAAGAATTAAGAAGGGACTGCTGGAAATGGCCAAGTTACTTGCAAGAAGTTTTGTGGGCTTACCGGACCACTCCTGGGGTTGCAACACAAGAGTCTCCCTTTTCTTTAGTATATGGGATGGATGCCATAGCTCCCATAGAAGCTACTCTCCCTTTATTTCGAGTTCATAATTTTTTCGAACACGCTAATGAAGTGGCAATCAGAGGCCAGCTTGACTTAATAGAAGAAATAAGAGTTAAGGCTCATCTTAGAGCTGCACACTATCAAGGTTTGATGAGAAGTAGGTTTGCTTCTAAAGTTAAGAGAAGGGATTTTCAACTAGGGGATAAAGTATTGAGAAAAGTTTTCCTACATACTAAAGAGAAGTAGTTCGATAAGTTGGCTCCAACTTGGGAAGGACCCTATGTGGTCATTGAAAATCTTAAGCCTGGGACATACCGGCTCCAAGACAAAGATGGAAGGATTTTGAATCACCTCTGGAACATTGAGCACCTCCGTTTGTACTTGGAGTAAAAACTATGTAAATATTTACTTGTTTGAAAATTCATGTAAATATTTGGGGGCATACTCTTTCCTCCCTGGTGGCTCAGGGAGGTTTTAATGAGGTATCGAGTCTTTTTTATAAAATATGATGCCTTCTTAAAATATTCGGAGTATTTTCAGTTAATAGTTTTCGTTGAATTTTTTAATTAAACAGACCGGATTAAATTGGAGGAATGATGACTACTTAAACATTTGTCATCAGATAATTTAAACACTCTCACTTTAAAATACTTGTGAAATAACTAAGGGTTGTTTAAACATTAGCCACCAAAGTTGAAAAACTATGAAAGAATGCAAGAGTTGTGCAAAATGAAACTACCCATTAAAACATGCGAAATGCCTTGGCCATCCAAGGACTTTGAATTGTCAAAACAAGAAAGGTTTATCCGGACAAGGACCGTACATGATTACAAAAAATACCTTGGCCATCCAAGGACTTTGGTTCAATCACAAGAATATTAAAATGATAATTGATACTTTAAGACTGAGCTTTTGTAGATGGCTCAGCCTCACTTGGCTTCTTCTTCTTTAGGTCATCATCCGGACTCTCCCCAGTCTCTTCTTCTTCATCAGTGGTGTCATCCCAGCCACTGGAGTAGTTATACTTATCACCATCAGCCATGGTATGATGAGGAAGGTCTTCGTACTCCACGAATCGCCATAAATCTCCCAAGGTCCTCTTCGGAAATTTTTCATGGAAGAGCAGGACCATATCTGACTTGACTTCAGCATACTTTGCCTCCTGAGAATCTATCACCTCATTGGTATAAGCATCAATCCTAGCCTGGATTGTTTTCTCCTGCTCCCATAACAAGTCAGCCTTTTCATGCTCAGCCTTGGACACACTGTTTTCAAGAGAGATCTTGTCATTAGTTAAGGCCTGAATGGTGTTATCTTTGGTCTTCACCTCCTCTTTTGAAGAAAAGAGGTCTCTTTCCAGGTCGGATTGCTTTAATTGGAGTTCTTTGACAACTTCTTCCGAAGTGGCCAACCTGTTAACCAAGTCCTCCTGACGTTTTTTCAACTCCTCATTCTCTTTCCTCAATGCCTCAGTATTTTGGTTGGCACTAAGAAGGTCACTAGACAGTTTCTCCTTGTCAGAATTGAGGGTATTGATGATGGCTGTCTGGTTGCGCACTTGCTTCTCCAAGGTAAGCACTGGCTGGACATTGCTCAGTAAAGAGTGAGCGATAACGTCTCTCTCACTTGAGACAGAAAACGACCTACCATTGAATATGACAAGGTTCGAAGAACTTGGGGGGAGGTAGGGCCCAGCAAAATCGTCTTCGGGAAGGTTTTCGAAGTAAAGACCAATCCCCTCAAGCCCACTGATGTCGACACCGTCAATACTGATATCCCCTCCTGCACCCCCTCCGGTTTGAAAGTCACCAGGGATCTCTTCTTTTTGAGTGGGGTCAGTAGGGTCAACAGGAGATAGTGGCTCCGGAGCCCGGAGAGAAACCTCGTCTCCCTTGGAGGTTTTCTTTTTCTTGGCATCCCGGTCTCCACTTTTTCCTCCCAATTTCAGACCTTTTTGGAGACCTTTTGAGGTTTTGGAGACCCAATTACTTCCTTGGTACTCTCGTGATCCACCACTTGTAGTAAGGCATCATCAATCTGACCTTGATCTTGTCCCTCTGGGTTTGTTAGGACAGCTTCCTCCACCTCGGTAGGATTGGCCTCTACCACACCTAGCTTGACCTTAACTTTTTTGCCCTTCATCTTGCTTGGGGCTTTAGCTCTGCCCGACAAGACCAATTTTCCATCCTTTCCCTCTATCTTTCGGAGAATCACTCCCGAAGTGGTGGAGTGGTTAATTCCTCCCAAGACAGATCCCTCTGGTCGGTTGTATTCCAAAGATAGGATCTTGTTAAATTGCCTCCGGTAAAGCAGTTGTGGAAGCGGTTTCCCCAGGTTTCAGCAGCCCAAGCATTTAGCTTGGCACATGTAGCCTGCCCAGCCTCTAGGTAATCATTGAAGTCCTTGGGCAGCACTACCAAAAAGCAAAAGAAGAAGAATTAGATAAAAAGTTTTTGGTATAATAAAAAATAGAAGTATGTAGTAAGATTGCTACCATCACTTCGCCATCTGCTGGTAAGCATGCTTGGGTTGACTCCAGCTTTAATTTTCTTCCCATTCTCCCAGGCACCGCTGATAAACATAAATTGAGTCTTCCAGCTTTTCTCTGACTCGAGTAAGTCATCCACTACCTTGTAATTGTCACTCATGTTGAAGTGATAGAAAGGGATGACATGATTTCTGCAGAGGCTTGCTACAACAGCGAATTTCTCCATCGGAAGAGGAATTCCGAAGAGCCTTGAAGCCATGATACATGCCATGAGGGTGAACCATGCATTAGGGCTTAGCTGACTTGGGCAAAGCTTTATCAGATGGAAATATCTGAGTATTTCTGGGTCCAAGGGAAACCTAAGTCCCCATTTGAATAACTCAGTATAGAAGACAATCTCGTTGAGCTTACAGTCCATGGGCGTCTCCGGATCGATTGGAATCCTTACTTTAACATTCTCTGGAATCCCCCACTTCGTCCTCATACGGCCAAGTTCAGCTGTGTGAATGAAAGTGTAATTGATCTTCTGCATGGCCAGCAGATATTTAACACTTACTTTGTGGAAACAAGGACCCACATTTCCCACAAGGCACTCCGGCAGGTCCGGATGCTTTAAACACACTTTTTCCTTGCCTTTGCTCTTCCTAGTAGTGGCAGTCTCGCTTGTTTGCCCAGAGACGTCAGTCTCAAATGGGGCTTCTTCGATGTTGTCCTCCATTACATCCTCTATTACCATGGAAGGATTGTCAGCTGTTTTAGGAAGAGAAGAGCTGGTGGTTGGCTCAGTAAGCCCTCCGGATTGTTGAGAATTCTTTCCCTCTTGTGGTCTAGATTCCGGCTGGGGCTCGGAACCGGAGGTCTCTATTCGAAGACTTGAGCTAGTTGCCTCCGGACCGGACAGCTTGTCCTTGGGAATTTTGATGGGTGCTTCTGACCCTGTGGTTTTACTTTTTCCCCCGGATTTCGAAGGCGTGGATTTTGGTTTAGGCTGTGTGCCAGCAACCTACCCTTTTACCAGACGACCCCTTCGTCTATCTACGAGTTTCTCCGGGAAAATATCAGCATCTGACCCCATAGCGATGAATGGGGAAGGTTTTCTAAGGCTTGTAACCACCTGTTCTGGTTCAATAACAGGCTTTGACTCTTGAACCAATGAGCCCGAGGCGATTGGAGAAAGAATGGGTTGGAATAACCTTCTGGGTATAGAACTCTTGGCAGTAGATGAACCCCGATCAGGCTCTGAGCTTGGTGTATTAGGCTTGTCAACAGGAGAAACAGGGAGGCCTGCAGCAATGCGCTTTTCTCTCTCGACTTTTTGAGCTTTTTCTAACTCCGATAAGTTGAGCCACCCACCTTTTACTAGGGATTTTCTTGCTGTGAACATAAACTCACAACAAAAGAAGGGTTTTTTGAAAGATAAAAACTTTGAAGATTAACAGAGTAGAGATAATGAAGATGATAAAACAGTAAAAAGTGAACTGGTTTATACTAAGGAGATAAATGATGCTTTGATACCTAGGAGAAGACGAAAAGATAGGTATAATGATTAAAGACGGCGCTGATGTCACCAACATTAATTAAAAGGTTACTTTTTCGAAACAAGTGGAAGCGCCTTTCTAGGAGGAAAACGGTCGGTGAGGCGAATCAGAGGAGGACACGTGTCCCACTATCTCTGGAAAAACCGCTCAGCTTCTAAGGGTTTCAGTCTGTCCAGATAAAGTCGTTACACTTTTCGAACCGTCCGGACGAAGTTATGATTACACTTGAAATATTTTTTAGGTCTTGCCAAAGGCCTTCGAACACAACCTAAAAAAGGGGCTACTGATGAGTCCGAATTTTATTGCCACTCTTTATGAGAACCGGATAGGGGAAATTCGGACAACTTCCACTCACTGAACTATCCGAACTGAACTAATTTACTAAAAACTTAATCACTTCATGACTAAGCTAATTACCTACCTGCTTAAAACTAATGGTTCTTTGAACTCGACCTGAATCCATAAGTCGACCCGAAAGCCCATGTGGCCCACAATTAAGGGTATAAATACCGAACTACTTTCATTAATGAGGGTAATGAAAATTTAATACAACCAGGCAGCTCAAGTCTCTCACTAAAATCTATCCAAACATTAAATACCTTTGAAACACCACAAAACTCTGGACAAAATTACCCTCAACCGAAAATAAACCACACCACAATTGACCCAACCCAATCTGATTCCAATCGGTTTAATATCATACGAGGTGCACCTCTTAACATAAGAATAGTGAAGCCAACATCCATGGTTCTATACTGTCTTACAAAATGGAGTATGCAGTTAAACGTAAATGCGATCACGACTCCCATCTCGGGCATCGACATCCAATTATCGATATTAGCCACATCGCTAGAGCACTTCACACGTTCTACAATATTATCCATGCTTGTAAATATCTTCACGTACACGGATGCGTAATCCATAAGTTCATTTTATAAGGCATCCTTAATCAACCTCCACCCAGCTTGTTTCCCATTCAAAGAAAACGCAATCAACCGGTACCCGTAGTGGCCATTAGATTTAACGTTGATGATGGACGCCATGGAAGGCCTAACAAATATGGGAATTGGTTTAGGTACCCTTTGGGATCAACCAAACTTACCTTAACTGGCATCGTAGCACTTGACCTACAACCGACCGTTCCACTAGAAAGCATCGTCCCATTTGCTTGTGTTAGAATGTCGTTCCTTTTTTCTGAGCGATGCTTTTCCTACGAATTTTGGGGGCGACATCTCGTTTTCTTTACGCGAAATTGCGATCGGGGGTTTGAACATTTTTTCTAGTGATGAAGCACTCGCTTTCTTGGAATCTAGCACATGCTCATGAAAATATTTACTGCGTTTAATAGATGATTTAGATAAGGTAATAAACAATTTACTTTTGGAAGGTGGGCGATCATGAACTTTTAGCTTGACCAAAGGCTCCAATAGTAAAGTTGTTTTCGGATGGACGATGGCAAACCATTTCTTATAAACATGCTCTATGTGTACTTCGTCCTTCGAGTTCATAAGGTTGTGCTTGTTGTATCACATCAAGACCCTTGCCGAAAAGAAACAATTCCTCTTTGTTGAATAGTAGATGACTTCTCAAGTTCTCCAGAGTATATTTCTGCCAGTGGATTCAAAACACTGCAATCTTCTACTTTTAACTTTTTATTCTTTCTTTTGTTTCCCCAACGATCACCCAAAACTCCTCCAGGTTCTATTACAAAACCATCATACTCATCGTACACTGGTTTGTAAAAAACTGGCCCATATACATCTTCAAAAATATTTTTTATCATAGACTGGCTTGTCAAACACGGACTCAGACACAGTTTTAGCATCACAGCTAAGATCGGCAGCTAGTGCAATTTGAGCATGATACTCCTTAACTGGTGGTGGTTTTGGAGACACTACTCTAGATGACATTAATATAAACTTGATACCATCTTTCACAAAACTGTATCGATTTGTTCAACCATCATAAGTAGAATTCCTCTTAAATCCTCATGGACGTCCGAAAACTAGATGGAAAACGTCCATAGGAACTACGTCACACCATGCTATATGTTTGTAATTACCAACAGAAAATGCAATTTGACAGCGTTTAGAAACTGTTACCTCAGTGTACTCTATCAGTCCTGACAATGTGTACGGGTATGGAAGAGCTTCAGTCTTCAGCGCCAGTTTTAGAACAACCTCCTCTGAAATCAGATTCTCATAGATATCTGAATCAATTACAAACTTGCATATTTTTCCTCCAATTGTGCAGGTAGACTAGAATATGTCGTTCTCTATTCTAGCCTTCAAATCAAGAGGTACCCTGAACATGATTCTTGTATCCGCGTAACAGGATTGCTTGTCTCTGATACCAACTGATGGCGTGGCAAAAGATGAGAAGAGAAAGCAACGACAAAACCCTAACCCTAGGTTAGAGAAATAAGGAGACTCGGAGAAATAATTCCCAAAATTTAATTAATCAAAGTCTAATGGAAAAATAAGGTATAAGATGCTTTATATAACACTACCCAAAACCCTAATTCCAAATAAGGGCAATTACATAAACGTTTTAAAATAAAATTAACGCTAACATATTAAAACTGTTTTCTGAAGGCTTCGCGGGTCTAATTTGGGTATGAAACTTTGTGACAAGTCACAGTTTTGAAATCTGACGGGCTTGTCGAAATCTTTGATTTGAGTACCTGTTTGACCCAATTCTAATACTTAGGCGAGAAACCAGTTTGTCCGCAGTCTTCGCTACATCAACAACAACTTGTTAGTTCTCCACGTGATAAACTTATCACCGAATGGTCCTCACCAACTTTCGGTGTATTCAATTGCTTTCGGATATTCGTTGAAGTCACGACGCATTTCCAATCGATAGTTATTAAAGGATAGATCTGTTTCAGCCAATATCATTTGCCACACTTTCAAAAATTAGTTTGACACTTTCTTGTCTTTGATGATTTTTTTCTTTTTCCCTAGGATGTTCATGTTAATGTGTCGTTGACACAACATGTGTGTTGCATTGGGGAACACTTCCTCGACTTCCTTCACCAACGCTAAGTCTCTATCCGTAAAAATAATGGAGTGTAGTTTGATGGGGTGAGTGACCATTAATGATTGTAAACATTCTAACACCCGTTTGTAGCTCTCGAATTTCTCTTCAGACATAAATGCAAATCCGATGTAGAAAGGTTTCCCGATAGAAGTGGTTATAACAACCTCATACAATAGCATCATGTATTTTATTACATTGTATGTGTAATATATTACTATGACATTTGGAAACGTTAGTAACAAATCCAAACTAACCGAGTGTGCGAAGAAAATATCAATTATGATATTTCTTCCGCCTTTGCACGATCTATGTCATTCATAATAGTTTTACCTCTTTAGTTCACCTAACAAGTATTGAATTGCGACCAACGACCTTTCTTGATTTTCCGTTTTTTAGTTGAGCATTGTACACGGTGCGCATGGACAGAGAATTCTTAGGGTTCATTTTTTTCACTCCCCCAAGAATATCATAAGGACGGGATCCCATTTTCGTAGGACCAACTGCAAAATCCAATTATTCATTAGAAAATCTTCATTGAATTTTGTAATATCATGATTGTGAACGCCGCATGCGACCTTTAAGGACCATAAATCACCATTTACTTTATTTCCTTTAAGAGTGAAATGACATCCATATTTTTTGGTCCCGGTAGACTTCCTCTTAAGATCATTCGGATATACCAACTTTTTATACTTTCCGGATCTCTCGCACATAAATATGATTCTCAGAGTTTTTCTACTTTTGGCATCGTCACGACGCCGTAATGTAATTACAATCTATTGTGTATCACAATTTGCTTAACTCAATCGATAAATTCTTGTTGTGTGTAGTGAGATTTCATGTTAAAAAAATAACTATAATCGACGGTGCAAGGCTCCTCTTTTACCATGCAAGAATCAATTAGTTCTTCCTCTTACATTCACCAAGTGAAAAGTATATAAAATATTTGATCATTACCACCCCGTCGGTTGAAAAGCTACATATCGGCTGGTAAAAAATTCTTAACCGTCGGGGAAGTTTTCCCATGGCGGTTGAAAAAAACTCATATGCCGGAAAAGTTTCTAAAATTTAACATGAATTTCTAAAGTTATACGTTTCTAGCACCGGTGGGGAGGGTCTTACGAGCGGTGGTTGAACCATCCTTTTCCAACGAGTTTCACTCTATCCAACCTATGGTTTTAGCTAGCCAACATTGGCGGGGATTAAACCTAAATCTAAGAAGATTTCAATGACAGTCCCGCCGTGGTGGAGGGTCTCAACCAGCGGGTGCACGTATTTAGTTCTTTCTAAATCGGTAAGAACTTCAAAATATAAACTTTATAACAAATTGATTAAAATACTAAATTATTTGGAATTTCAAGTTGATCACCAAAATTCTTCTAGCCACATGATGAAAGCTCTTACCTTCGCACAAACTTTAGGCTACCCATTCAATTTAAACAACCAAACTTTATCTCCTTCAACCAAGATGAATTTGGCCATGGCTTCTTCCTTAATAACCATCAATTCAGCAAAAGTTCAGTTTTGATGTATCTCATGAGACTTTGAGAGAGCAACAATGATATCCGATTTTGTGCATGAGTTTTTTGATATTTTTTTTCCATTTTACACATATAAACGAATATATATATTTTCTTCTACACGCGCGACATAATATATATTTATATTAATTGATTCAATAAAGCTATATACCACATAATTATATAAAAAATAATAGTCAAGTTTTATATATATATAATAAACCATAAAAATAATGTTCAACTTAAAATAATTTAATAAAATTTAAAAAATTCTAAAAATATATTATATTATATAATAAACAAACAAACAATAATTAAAGAGTAATGTATTAATAACTATATAAAACCAAACATATTCTGTATTTATCATCTTAACTATCATCTATTGTTGCATAAAATTGAGTTAACTTTGTTATTTATCAAATATTATCCAATTTTTTCTTTTAATATCACAAATATTCTTACTAACTACATTAGCCTAAATATGTTTTGGCCTAAATGCGAAATATGAAATTAAGACTAAATGAAAATGTGAAATGCAAACCATGAGGATATGAAATGCAAAACCATAAATAAAAATTTGAAATGCGAAATTAGAGATTAGAAATTAGAAACGAAAATGTGGAACCATGGTTAACTGGGTTTGTGAATTAATTTAATTATTTTTAAATAATATCATTCATGAATCTAGTTTTATTCGTGTTAAAATTAGTTTTTATTTCAAACTTTGTCTTAAAATATATAAGCTCTAAATAAATTAAATCACAGACTAAAAAAATATCGGTACTATTTTTATGAGAAAAGTACCCATAAATACATTCTCAATTATCGCACTACCAACTAGTACCCAAAAAAGTGATAGTATCAAAAGGTACCTAAGCTTTATTAGTGGACAAAAATACCCACACTAGTATAAATAGGATTCATTAGGTTGAAAACAATTTTTTTTCCTTTCAAACCCAGACCTTTTGGCTACCCATTGCATCCAAAATTATTAGACTACTTTTGATTAGTTGAGAGAACCCGATACACAGACACAATACCTAGATGAGTGCCACTGTTACTGGCGAAACAACCGACCAACAACTTCATCATCACCGACGAAGCCAGCGACCCCGTTACAGTTGCCGGGATCTCTGTATAGTCTTGAAAATACAAGCACAAGTACTTTTTTATATAATATTTAAAAAAAAACCCATCGTAATCCAATGGTTAAGTGTTGTCGCTGATTATGTATTACGATGTTTACAGTTTGTCAAATGTTAATTACAGTGTTAGGTGGTTAGTAGATTTTTAGGTTAAAGCGTTTGTCGGTTTAACCAATGATTAAGTTCATCTTAGACTAGGCTCATGGTGCTTGTGTGTGCTGCTTGGTTTCAACTCCGATTTGCTTATATCCAACCAGGATTATGTAAGTCACTATTGTGGTTGGTTTTAACTCCGATTTGCAATGTTAGATTGGTTTTATTGTGTATTTAATTCACTTGTTGTGGCTTTTTCTGGTGTGGTTGGCTTTGCAGAAGCTGGAATCTTGTTTTTAGAACTGTAGGTAGAGGATGCTAGATTAGTTTTAAAACATTGCTAGATAAGACCATAGATGATGATGTTTTATTGGTTTAAACATTCTCGATTGTGAGTAATTGCTAGAATAGTTTTAAAATATTGCTAGATTAGACCATAGATGATAATGGTAGATTGCTTTTGTCATGCTAGATTGTGAGTAAATGCTAAATTAGTTTTAAAATATTGTTAGATAAGACCATAGATGATAATACTAGATTGGTTTTTTCATGTCATTGTGAGTAATTGCTAGATTAGTTTTACAACATTGCTAGATAAGACCATAGATGATAATGCTAGATTGGTTTTGTCATGCTAGATTGTGAGTAAATGCTAGATTAGTTCTAAAATATTGCTAGAGAAGACCATAAATGATAATGCTAGATTAGTTTTGTCATGATAGATTTAATAGAAAACAATTTAATGTAACAATGCATGACAAAACCAATCTAGCATTATCATTTATGGTCTTATCTAACAATGTTTTAAAACTAATCTAGCATTTAATCACAATCTAGCATGACAAAACCAATCTAGAATTATCATCTATAGTATTATCTAGCAATATTTTGAAACTAATCTAGCATTATCATGTATGCACTTATCTAGCAATGTTTTATCCTTAGCATTATCATTAACATTACAATATGATACTTCGTCAAAATCAGTTATAGCTTATAACTGGTATTTGCAGCCACAAAGCAGCTACATATGAGCAAAAATCATATTATCACCAATACACCAATTTAGCAAAGTGTTACATACAAAATCGCATTATCAATAGTGATCATATCTAGCAATGTTTTGCAACAGAAAATCATATTTTTTGAATAAACTACAGTCTCAATGCCAGTATACCCATGAATCAAGTACCCTTGTCTAACATTGTTTATACGTTCATATAAATTACAGTATATCCCCCTCACTAGAAATGCATCATATTAAGTTGAGACACAACACGCAGAACACCAAACATTAGTTTTGCACGTATCTAGCAAGGCTCATATTAGCACATAAATCGCAATTTCATAATCTTATGACAAAACCAATCTAGCATGACTTTTACTCACAAATATCAAATACAAGACCAATCTAGCATGACCTATTATACTCACAAATCGCAAAAGTACAACCAATCCATCATGGCCTTTTTTTACACACAATACTCATAATCTAGCATGACAAAACCAATCTAACATTATCATTTATGGTCTTATCTAGCAATATTTAAAACTATTCTGGCATGAAAAAACCAATCTACCATTATCATCTATGGTATTATCTAACAGTGATTTAAAACTAATCTAGCATTTACTCACAATCTAGCATGACAAAAGCAATCTAATATTATCATCTATGGCCTTATCTAGCGATGTCTTAAACCTAATCTAGCATTTACTCACAATCTAACATTATCATTTATGCATTTATCTAATAATATTTTTTCTAGCATTAAATTAAACAATAAAATAGCACCCTCTTCATTCGCAATCACATCCTCTACTAGTAACTTTAAAAACTAGATTCCGGCTACAACAAACCCAAAAACACCAGAAAAAACTACAATTAGTGAATTAAATACCCAATAAAACCTATTTTTAACTTAAAAATCAACATACAAAACATGAAATAGTGTTGTTAAGGTATAATTTTAGTAAAAAAACGAAAACATGACGAACCAGAATGTTGTCGGTTGAAGAACCCTTGCCTGACTCGATAAACAGCTGAACCCTCGCTACCAATACCTTCAAGATACGAAGGTTCACAGCCACTAAATTCAAGATACGAAGATATGGTGGTCTGAAATAGGCGAATGACTTACCTCTATCGTAGTACCTGTACTTATATTTCGGCCTCTAAAACCTAATTCCGACAATGAATAAGCTACGACGTGGTGAATCCGGTATTTGGTTAGGGTATTTGAAAATCTAGTTTTTCACCGGTTATGGTATGAAAAATGAGGCGGCTGAACAAATTCAAATTTTAAAATATCTAATTGGGTTAAAAAAAATAGTCCATCTTAAAACAAACCCTTATATAATTGATAGAGGGTAATTAGGGTATTAGGAAATTGTTGCGTATTGAGTAGGAGTTATTTAAGTGAAATGAGTCTTGAGTAGTAAGTATATATAATAGTTTGGGTATTGGATGAAAGTATGTTTGATGAGTAAGTATTTATGGTGTTATTTCCCTATTTTTATATAAGTGGGAGTGTTTTTTAAAAAATAAATAAAATAACTTAAATATCTTTATAGTAATACGTAATTATAGATTTTTAAATAGTATTATGTAATTCAATTTGGCCTCATTTTTTTACCAAGTTTTAAATTCCAGAATATGTAATTAAAATGCGAAAAAGATGATTTGCAGTTGCAAAATACGAAATGAGGGTTAAATTTAATTTGTTTTTGCCTAAGTGTGAAATACGAACGAGGGTTAAATGAAAATGCGAATTGCAAAACCAAGACAAAATGAGATGTGAAATGCTAAACAAGCACTAAATTTGATTTTTTTACTTAGTGTGAAATATGAAACGATGGTTAAACAAAAATACAAAACGCGAAACCAGGATAAAATGAAATGTGAAACACGAAACGAGTCCTAAATTTGATTTTTAAAAAATGTTTTTTCTAAGTGCAAAATGCGAAGGAGGGTCAAATGAAAATAGAAAATGCAAAATTAGGATAAAATGAAATGTGAAATCTGAAACCAATATTAAATTTGAATTTAGTTTTTTTTGTCTAAGTATGAAATGTGAAACCACGGTTAAATAAAAATGTGAAATGCAAAATAGGATGAAATGACATATGAAATGCAAAATTAATGTTATATTTGTTTTTTCTTAAGTGAAAAATATGTAATCAGGATTAAATAAAACTATGAAATGCGAAACCATGATTAAATAAATGCGAAATACAAAAAATTAATTTTTTTCATAAGTTCGAAATGCGAAACTAGAGTTAAATAAATTTATGAAATGTAAAATGCAAAACCATGATAAAATGAAATATGAAATGGAAACCAATGTTAAATTTGATTTTTTTTCATAAGTGCAAAATACTGGACCACGGTTGAATGAAAATGTGAAATGCGAATTCAAGGTAAAATGAAATGCGAAATGCGAAACGAGTGGTGAATTCAAATTTTTTTTTGTCTAAGTATGAAATGTGAAACCATATAAAATGCAAAACTATGGTTATATGGACTCCAAAAAAATCATTTTTTTCCAAAAAATATCATTAATAAATCTAGTTTTTCTCGTCTTTAAAACACAAAACCAATACTACTTTCAGATTTTTTTTGAATTACGGTTTGAAAGAGATAATTTTTTTGAAAAAAGTTAAACCATAACATAAAATAAAATAAACATAGAACATATTATTATATTGTTGAAAGTGTAATTGAATTTTGGATCGGATAGATATCGCTGGTCTATACTCAAATAAATGTATATCCAATGCAAAGAGAGGTTAAATTTAGTTTATTTTTGTTTGTGAAATATTTTTGTTCATTTTTATAATACTATTTTTTTTTAATAAAAGGGTTTAGATTGAATAGAAAACAAGAGCAAGCCCTTGAATGTAAATATTACACAAATTGAAAAAAAAACCAAAACCCTAATTACATTCTGAATCGTCTTCTTCCCCAAAGTTATCAAACCCTAATTTTAAACAGTAAGCCTAAGATATCCATAGCCAGCCTTCTCCAAAAGAACAATTGCCTTTAACTTCACAGGAGCATTTTCCTTATCAAAAACCATCTCACATTGATTCTTCAAAGTCTCTTTTGCCACCCAATCCGCCCCGAGATTTTCTTCACGAAAAACATGCTTCAAAACCATTGTAGACTTGATGAAAGACCTGCAACATTTCAGTAAAGGTTCAAGATACCACGGAGCATTTCCATATTGCATCAATCTTACCAAATCCTTGGAGTCAGTATCAACATCGACCGATCTGATCCCCATTCTGTCGCATAAGACCAGGCCGTCAAGGAGAGCACGAGACTCAGCAACCAAAGGCGAAGCTTTGCCGTAAATCTTGCCAATCCCAACCACAATGTCTCCATTTGCATCTCTCAGCAAAGCGCCACCACCAGCTTCTCCATACGAGGTACAGCTTCCATCTACATTTAGCTTATAACGTCCAGCTTTGGGGCACTTCCACTTCAGGAACAGAGGCCTGTTTCTGTGATTAAACTGAATTACACAACCCAGAACAGAACCTTCTTTGATAAATTTGCCCCAATGCTTCCTCTGAAGAACGTTAGCATAGTCTAGGCTTGATAGCATCATAAGAATCTGATTAATGATATTACCAGAATTCACATTTGCATTACTGATCTTGTTTTTGTTGCGAGAATTCGAGATAGACCATAAGATCATAGCAGGAAGGATAGTGAGGACATCACATTTTTTGCTAGCAGCCCAATACCATCTCATCACCATGTGAGACACAGACAAGTAAGTATCAATCTGAATTCTAAAGATATTACTGAAGTATTGCCACACAGACCAAGCATTAGGACACTGAATAAGAACATGATTTGTAGACTCACTGTTATTGCAAAAGACACATTTAGAAGCCAAGTTGAACCCTTTCCTTTGCATGACATTGTCAGTAGGAAGCCATTCATGTAAAGCCCTCCATAAGAAAAACGAACATTTCCTAGGAGTTACTGCATTCCAAGTTTTGTTGTATATACTAGAGATATTGCCTTTAATTCTGATCTGATTGTAAGTGTCTTTAACACTGAAAGAACCAGTTTTAGAAAGAGACCAAAGCAAGGTATCTTTCATGTTATTAAGTCTAATCTCCCTTATCTTGCAAATCTCAGAATTAGTAACCATAGAACCAAGCTTAGCAAAATCCCAGGAATCCTCAATCCAACAGTCTTTCACCAAAATATTGTTGCTGCTCCACAGAAATCTCCTAACATTATCATTTGTAATATCAATAAAAGGCTTCTTAGAACACCATTTCTCATACCAAAAAGCTACATTACCTTTCCCCAATTGCCAAAACATGAACTCCTCAGTAACTAGCCTTTCATTCAGGATTCTAGACCAGGCTTTAGATTTCCTTTGAGGAGAAATGGCTAGAATAGGATGGACGTTATCAGTGCAGTAAATTGACAACATATACTTGGCCCAAAGTGAATGTTGAGATCTGAATTCAAACCAAAGCTTTATTGCATAAACCTGTTGTAACACTTTAAGCCTCCTGAGATTGAGACCTCCTTCTCTATAAGGCTTACACAATCGATCCCAACGAGCCCATATAATAACCTTCTTGTCTTCTTTTGTTCCCCACAGGTATTTATTAAAAAGGATCTCCAACCTATAAATGATGTCAACAGGGAGAGCAGTATGCTGAAGGAAATAATTCGGGAAGGCAAGAAGAACAGATTGAATTAACTGCAGACGACCAGCAAAAGATAACTGAAGCCTGTCCCAATCCATAAGTCTGTTTCTAACTTTGTCAATAATGTGTTCATAGTTGACAACTCTAGTATTATTAGCAATAACAGTACCTAAGTACTTAAAAGGCATGTAAGAGTGATTAAAATTCCAAATATTTTCAATGATATTGAGCTGATGAGCAGACATATTATGCGAAACAATAAGCTTAGACTTAGCTTCATTAATCTTCTGACCTGAAACACACTGGTAGTGATCCATTATAGCTTTAACAGTCTCCATAGCATGCATACTTCCATTGGAAAACACCATAAAATCGTCAGCAAAAGCAGAACAAAAAACATTCATCTTGCTCCTTGATTTGTAATTGAAACTGTGACCCACATTATTAATCGAATTGAAGCTTCTAATCAGATACTCCTCAGCAAGGATAAAAAGACTTGGGGATAATGGGTCCCCTTATCTTAAGCCTTGAGTATTTGAAAAGTAGCCAGCCAACTCTCCATTCACAAGAACAGAAGAAGAAACATTATCTATACAGCCTTCCACCAGCTTAATCACATCACTAGTAAAGCCAAATTTCTTAAGAACATCAAACAAAAATCCATGTCTGAGGTTGTCGAATGCCTTAGTCATATCTGTTTTGACAATAACATTACCATCCTTCTTATTTTTGCCAATGTCAAAACAGAGCTCTTGGACAAGTAGAATTGAGTACTGAATAGACCTACCCTTGACAAAACCTCCTTGTTCAGCAGAGATAAGATTAGGCAGAATATGAGAGAGTCTATTATTAATAACCTTACCAAGAATTCTAGAAAAAACAGTTGTGAGGCTAATAGGGCGAAACTCTTTCCAACTATTAGGATTGTTTACTTTAGGAATTAAACAAATGAGGGTAGCCTTCACACCCTTAGGAAGAGTATACCCCTCAAAGAAGGCTTTAACAGCATTGCAAAGGTCTATCCCCACTATGTCCCAGCAAAATTTATAAAACTCTCCATTAAAACCATCTGGACCACTAGCTGAATCAGACTTCAAACCTTTCACCACCCCATAAATCTCCTCATTTTCAGGCACCTTAAGCAAGCAAGTATTATCATTTTCAGTGACTAAAGAAGGAATTACCTCATTTAAACTGAAATCCATATCAGTCCTCAAATCCTTAGCCAACAATCCCTTAAAGTAGTCCACAGCAGAAGACTTCAAACTCTCTTTATCTTCAATCCAGCAATCCCCCACCTTTATTCTGTCAACCCTATTTCTCTTCACTCTTTTCTTAACATAAGCATGATAAGCACCAGTATTTCTATCAGAATCTTTCAACCAGGAGGCATGTGCCTTTTGCTTCCAATAAAGTTCTTCCCTATCCAACAACAGCAGATGACTTTTCTTAGTCTCATTAAGCTTGGCCTTGTTTTCCTCATTTGCAGCAATTTGGAGAGCAGCTTCACAATTATTAATATCGATCTCAGACTTCTTAATGGCTTCAAAGAGATTCCCAAAGACATTCCTGTTCCAGGATCTTAAAACAAGCTTTAACCTTTGTTGCTTTAGCCAAAAGAGCATGATAGGATTTCTAACCTCATCACGGAACAGCTCATACCAACTTTCCTTAATCACCTTCATCAAACCATCATGAGTAGTCCACATGTTTAAAAATTTGAAAGGAGCCTTATACCTTTCCAACTTTGACGATATTTTCACCACCATTGGACAGTGATCAGAGCAGCTACGCGCAAGATGAGTGACAGAAGTGACATCAAAAAAGTCTAGCCAAGCATTGTTGTAGAGAACTCGGTCCAGCCTCTTCCACTTCTGACCATTAGACCAGGTGAAACCACTCCCACTAAAGCCAGCATCCAACAGCCCACACTCTAAAATAAGATCATTAAAGGCATCCATTCCTTTTTGATTAACAGTAACACAAGATAATTGCTCATTAATGCTAGAAATAACATTAAAGTCACCTAACAATATCCATTCTTGCTGCACATCAAGAGCTCTAATTGAATCCCAAAGAACAACACGTTCCTCATTCTTGCATTTAGCATAAATCACAGAGACATCAAAAACCTTATTCAAACAAGGGTGAGTAACTTTGAGGTGAATCAACTGATCAGAATCCATAACCATATCCACAGAATAATCAAGATGCCAAAAGAGCCAAATCTTGTTATTCACATTAGACCCATAACCTTTCAACTTTAACTTATTAGCAATAGAAACCATTCTATCAGCCTTAACCAATGGCTCTTGAATAGCCACGAAAGTAACCTTATAAGTTTTGACCATCCACTTTAACCTTTGAATAGATTCTTTGTTTGCAAGACCTCTTGCATTCCAGTTCAACATAACAATAGTCATGACACTAGTGAGGCCTTTTCAACTTCATTATTTTTGAAGACACAGGTCCCTTAGTAGCCCAGAGCTTAGGAACCTTCTTAGTCTTTTTAGACTCAGTTCTATCCTTCTCTCTGATGATCTTAACAGGAGAAGAAGGAATACTCCCCTCATGCTTTGGAGATTCATGCACCTCCTCACTAAGAACCTCGAACATATTCTTTTTATCCAGCATTTTGAGGGCATCAATCATCTCTTCTTCATTAACTTGTACCAAAGAATCATCATTAATTCTAACAAAACTATCAGTCTGAGAAGAACTATTATCCTCTACCTTATCCTTTTGAATACTCTCATCATTCCTCAAACCCTTATCCACCACAACAGAGTCCAACCAACGAGTATTACTTCTAACTTTAACGAAACTTTCTTTGAACCCATTCTCAACTGAGTTAAGATTTTCCATCTGTAACTGATCCTCAACACAATTATCAACTTCATTAGACCTGCTTTCTTTATTCTTTCCCAGAAGTTGAGAAGAAGACGACTGATCAGACAGACCAAGAGGAACATTCCGATTAACCTTCAACATTACCTCATCCTCAACCACCAGTTTCTTGCAAATATCCTTCGAGTGCCCAATATGCGCGCAATTACAACAATATGAAGGAACTTTATCATACTTCAAATTAATCACATAACCATCATCTTTCCCAAAGTTAAGTTTTACTTTCTGAATCAATGGCTTTGAAATATCGACCTCAACCCAAACCCGACAACAATTCTGCCTGGCTCTGTTTACAGATGGAACCCAAATCTTTAATGGAGTACCCAAGATCTTTGCAACCTCATTAATAGTAGAATAATTAAAAAGAAACTCTGGAAGATCAGGCAAGGAAACCCATAACGGAGTGAAGGGGGATTCCAGATTCGGATCAAAACCAGGCGTCCATTTCAACAGGCGCATAGTCTTGCTCCCCAAAGCCCAAACGTTTCTGGACCATAACTTCTTCAAATCATCAAGCACAGAAAATTCGATAAAAACATGTCTAAAATCCCAAGCAGAAAGATTGAAAGGACCATCAAACTTAAAGTTAGCCAAGAACTTCCTGATAACATCTAAAGAAGGTCTGCCTGAAGCAAACTTCGCTATCAAAGTATGCTTAGAAGCCTGTAGCAGCTTTTCTTTATCACTTACATCGAAATTAATAGTCGGAAGATCATCTTCCATCGAGACCGAAACATTTGAATGTTGAACCTCTGTTTTTCCAGATTTCAAAAGATTTGCATACAACACCTTTTGAATTCTTTCGTCTTTTTCCTTTGTCAAATCTTCAAACACAGGATTCGTAAAAATATTACCGTCTTTTGAATTTCCTTCCGATTTATTCAAACTTTCTTCCTTGTCATTACCTCTATCATCCTTCGACCTTTTCCTAAGTGTAGGAAAATCAACAGTCGAATCAATCTCCAAAGGCTTACTCATGCTCTAATCCAAGAAGAAGGCGAGAAACGAGAAGAAAATCAATACTCTGTTCTTTCACAAGAACAGAGTTTCTTGAGAGAGCTCTTCATATTATCAATTTTTCTTCATTCGTCTTCTTCTTCTTGGTCCTGTTTTTCATTCATTTTTATAATACTAATATCTATTAGTAATTTATAATTTTAAAATATTATATGTATAAATATAAATATAAATATAAATATATATATATATATATATATATATATATATATATATATATATATATATATATATATATATATATATCGCAATCCCGTAAGGCTGCAACTGCAATTCAAATTTTCGAATTTCAGTTATGGATCCTCTCTCTGGGGATTCGCCTGTGCCTTCTTCTCCCTCGATCTTGAAAAAGCAGAAGGTCGACTTTGATGAATCGTACGAGACGAAGGTTGAGATTTCAGAGGAGAGCGACGGCGAGAGCGGCGGCGAGAGCGGCTGTGAGAGCGGCTCCGGGAGCGACGGCGAGAGCCACATACCCGATTTCGCGCGAGAGTTTATGGAAACAAATTATAGCGTAGAGGAAAGGGCTGCGTGCAAGGAAGCTTGCAAGAGATACAGAGCCCAGGTCAAAGCAAGCGATGTAAGAATGCTTCCTAACTTGTTTATTTATTCACTTGAATGAGAAGAGAGATAGATAGACTGTGATGATCCACTTGATTGATTGATTTATATAGAATATAGAGTTTAGATTGTATGATCTATTTGATTGATTGATTCATATAGAATATGGAATTTAGATTGTATGATCTATTTGGTGTGCTGTTTAGGGTTTTGATGTTGACGACCACCCGAACGTTAATTTATTCGGCCAAATCACTCCCATTCTTTCTGACAAAATCAGTGGTTCTGGCGATTACGCTTCCTTCATAAAAAATCTCGCCATTTTGGCTCTTGAGGAGTACAACAAAGACAAGGTCTCGTTATTAAATATTATTATATACATGTATATATACATATATATATATATAGTTATCATTTGTGTTGAGATTAAATATGTGTACCTGTAGGAAGAGCACTTGATATTTGACAGGATTGAGAAGGGTACTCTTCAGCTGGAGATTGGTCCTGTGTATCGCATAACCTTCTTGGTTAAAGATGCATCTTTGCAGTCCAAAGTCTTCCAGGCGAAAGTAGGTGTTATGGGTCCAACGAAGAAGGTTGATGTTAAATTCTGCAGGCCTAAGCCTTAAAACTCAGGTACTGCTACTCTTGGATAATATAGTTTCTCAATATTTTCCTAGCTTGTTTTAATTCTTGTTTTATTTCTTCTTAGTCATATCTGGTGGAGATGTAACATCTACTACGGGTGCTTTTCTGGTTAAGAATATTGCCGCCAGCATCATCGGTTTATTACTTACAATGTAGCATTAATACCAGCATCATCGGTTTCGGATCGTAAAGGCATGAGCAGTTTAGCAGTGCATAGTTTCTTCATTTTGATTGATTTCTTAGCCAGATTTTAATTCCTCTTTGTATGGTAACCTCGACCATTAATGTGTCGTGCTCTGTCTTTGTAGGTTAGAAATATTACTGACCATGTAATTTTAGGACCAGCATTCACAACTCTTTTTCACTTATGCAGGTCCAAAACCTCAAACCTCTATTGTTGCATTGACTCACTTGTTTTGCATACTCTCCCATCGGTTTTGAATATTATGAAGCCATGGGTTGTTTAGCAGTACATTGTTTTTTCACTTTGTTTGAATTCGTAGTCAGATTTTAGTTACTCTTATAAAAGTAACATTATAGAGGATTAGTGTTTCCGTGGCCTTGTTTTTTCATGTTTTAAATATTGTATAGCGTTCTCATCTTTTGTAATTTTACCAGATGACAATTATGACATACAGTCTTTCTTTTGATTTAATTTTTGATTTCAAGGGGCAGGAAAGCAGTCTATATTCTACGGAGGAGTTGATTCAATGGCGATTAGGCAAGAATTAGGTTATTCAGTAGGTTTTGTTGCTTGTTGATTTGCATTTGATATAAATTTCCGTTGATTGTTGCGGTTTAAATAAGTATATCTCATTTGAGAAAGTGAAGATTGATGCAAGATTTAGGTAACAAAGATTTATTGATTAAGTGTTTATGTTTTCTTTCGTAGGAATAATTTGATTGGATGTGTTCCTGATTCAGTATATTTGTTATTTCATTTCAAATATAGATAGTCATTTTTCTGTACAAAAATTGTACAAAAACTTGATGTGTGCTGTTTGGTTTTCCATTGATACGCTTCAACTCATATTAAATTACACATGCATTACTTACAGTAGTTTGGTATACAAATTTAACTGCACAATATTAACACACAATATATGGTAACATTTGCTACATCTTTACATTTTTTTTTCAAAACAAAGAATTTATTAGGATCAAATTGAAAAAAAAGCAAGAGTTTAGGACTAAGTGTCCTTGTGTATAAAGTATTTTTACGGATCCTTTTCGAGAGAGATCGATTTCTACATTCAAAAATCCAACTCCAATCATAACGATACGATCAATTGATACCAAAAAAATGATCGACAAAAAACTTTCTTTCTTTCTTAGCCAAAAATTTTAGTTTTAGCAAACCCTTTAAAGTTGAAAGTAGTCTGTGGCTTTCTGGGCTTACACTACTTTGAAGCTTTCTGGACATGCATTCCTCCCTCTGAAGTTGAAGACAGTCCTTTGATGAAGACTTTTCTGGAGACGATAGTGCTGGCATCGTCCCTTATGTTGAAGACAGTCCTTGAAGCTTTCTGGGTGAAGCTTTCTGGACATGCATTCTTTTGAAGAGAACGATCACCATCGACTATTACTGGAGACGGTAGTGAGAGCAGCAAGTAACGCAATCCAACTCAGAACAATATTTCTCTGAAGTTGAAGACAGTCCTGAAGACTTCAATTTTCTGGAGGCGATAGTGATGTCATCATCGCTTTGTATTGAAGACAGTCATTGAAGCTTTCTGGACATGCATCCCTTTAAAGAATATAATCAACTTCAACTGTTACCATTATTGAACTGTAGACTTCAATTTTGGGGACACTAGTGAGATCATCCAGCAACATCAGCAATCCAACTCGGAGCATCGCTCCTCTAAAGTTGAAGACAGTCCTTTGAAGTAGAAATTGAAGACTCCAATTTCTGGAAACGGTAGTGAGAGCAGCAAGCAGCAGCTGGTCCAGCCCTCCAACTCAGAGGACCATCCTGAAACAAGCGTAAGTTAATCATCAATTCTTAGATAACCTATGTTTAAGCTTTCTAGCAACATTATAGCATCCAACATAGCTGGTGTTATAAAATTCTTGTAATCAATTTTCTTCTTGCATCTTTGAGTCTATCGAGCAAGCCAGTCGGCTGCTCGATTTTTCTCTCTAAAGATGTGAGAGATTTTCATACTACAAGAGTTTAAAGTCTTAATGTTGCTGAGAATATGGCTTAATTTTAAAGGAAATTTTCCAGTTGATAATAGAGTGATGATTATTTCTGAGTCAGTCTCAATATCGACGTTTTTGTATCCTTTGATTTTGCAGAGTTGGAGTTCATCATGGATTGCTCTAGCTTCATCCTGAAGCGGGGAAAACAGACCATAATTGTTACCGTAACCTAGAACCAGGGTACCAGTGTGGTCTCTGATAATGACAGCACCACTCGCTTCTCCAGAAGATGAGCAACTTGCGTTAGAATTAAGTTTATAGCGACCATGCTCTGGAGGATTCCAGGTAAGATAAGAAATATTCTTTTTGGTGCGTAGATGGTTAGTACAGCCAAAATTAATGGCAGCATCTTCGCAGTGCTTCCAATGTTTGACTATAAACCTATAAGAGTAGTCAAGATTTATCAGCATGCTAATAATAAGTCTGATTGTTACTCTTGAAGTAGTTTTAAGTGATTCCATTTTACTCTTATTTATATGATGCCAAATTACCCAACTAATTAGGGTGGGCAGAATGGTTTTGACATGAGTTTTGTTGTCAGCAGACCAAAATCATATCAAAAATATATGCTTAACTGTCATATATCTTTGAATTTTTACCCTTATCACACCTGCAAAAAAAAGACCAAATATCCCGAGCAAGATGACAGTGTATAAAAAGATGATTAGTAGATTCATAATTAGGGAAGAATTGGCATCTATATGCCAGGGTAATATGTTTTGTTTGGAGGACTGAATCAGTAGGTATTTTGTTTAGTAAGATTCTCCAGGCTAAAAAAGAGCATTTCTTAGGTGAAATTTGGTTCCAAATGTTACCAAATAGAACAGAGAAACTGTAGGATGGGTTTAAGGCTTTAAAAATGTCTTTAACGTTGAAAAAACCATCCTTAGATAAAGTCCAAATTATAGTGTCTTTAGTAGAAATGTTTATTTTCAGTTTAGTGACTAAAGTCATGTTATAATCACTAAGAATCTCCTTTAGTTCAGTTGATTCCAATTATTAGCTTCCCACAGTAACTTGACCTTCTTGCCCTTGAACCAATTATTATTATGGTTAGGATTAAGATTTATAAGAGGTTGTCTACCAAACCAACTGTCCAACCAAACATCCATATAACCACAACCCAACTTCCACTTTATATGGGATCACCTTGTCTCACGCCCATTTTAGCTTTGAAATAACCTCTTCAACTAATATAAAGAGGCTTGGAGACAAGGGATCACCTTGTCTCACGCCCATTTTAGCTTTGAAATAACCAATAGAGTTCCCATTAATGAGTAAAAAAATGTTGACAGACTTAATAATGTTACTGATTATCTTAGTAAACTGATAATGAAAACCAAAACTTTTAAGAACCTTTTGGACAAAACTGTGAGCTAAATTATCAAAAGCTTTAGACAAGTCTAGTTTAATCACCATATTACCATCCTTAGTTTTCCTACTTATATCGTGGATTAGCTCTTTAATAAGAAGTACATTATCATGTATAGATCTATCAAGCACATAGGCTCCCTGAACTTCAGTTATAAGTTTAGGAAGAACTTTAGAGAGTCTGTTATTAACCAACTTAGACGTTATTCTGTTAGTTAGTGTACATAAGCTTATGGGCTTGTACTGACTCCACAAAGATGGATTAACAGTCTTAGGTATAAGAAAGATGCCAGTGGCCAAGATACCCTTAGGAATAATGTGACCAAGCATAAAATATTTAAGAGCATTACAAAAGTCAGATTTTATAATGTGCCAACAAGTGGTGTAAAAACACTTGTTAAATCCATCTATCCCAGCAGCCCCATTAGAGTTAAGACTCTGAATGGAGTTCCAAACTTCAGATTCAGAAGGCTCATTTAGCAACATTTTATTATCAGACTCATTAATTAGCCTAAGGATGACCTTAAAAAGATTATTTCTCAAGCATAAGTTTTTAACATGCTTATTTGAGTAAGAAGGATTAGAAAGCATATCTGAGAAGTAGTCAATTGCAGAAAAGTTAATAGTATCCTCTTCAGTAGTCCAAACATTGTTGACCTTGACTCCTTTGATAGTTCTTTATCTTCTTTTCTTTCTAGCATAATTATGATATAGTTTAGTATTTTTATCTCCATCGACTAACCAGCTTGAATGTGTTTTTTTGTCTCCATAATTCCTCTTCCATGGAAAGACCCAGCAGATGAATAGCAGTAGCTCTGGAAAGGTTAACTTTGTCTTCATTGCTGCCAGTTCTTCTGAAGTTATCTTCACAAATTTGTAAGTTTTCTTCTACCTCTTTGATTATATCAAATAAGTTGCCAAAATGCTCTTTGTTCCAAACTTTCAAAGCTGATTTTAACCTTTTTAGTTTATTCCAGTAGACATATAAAGGAAAACCCAATTAACTTCAACAAAATTTAGGAAGTCTTTGTCCATAGTCCAGACATTAAGAAACTTGAAAGAACTGCTATGTTTCTTATTGTCTTCAATAATGGTGATACAAAGTGGGGTGTGGACTTAGCAACATGATGAGTGCTGTCTCCAGAGAGCTGAGGAAACTCGATGTTATCAAAAGACTTCATAGCCTCAATAATATCCTCATCTTGCTGGTTAGACTCTTCACCTTCCTTGCTTAAACTTAAATCCTCATATAGTAATTCAAAAGGATTATTTTTAACAACATCTTGATACCTTTTATTTAGGTGATCTTGGTTTTCAGGAGTAGTAATCAAAGCTTCTTCATTTGACTTTAGAGCAGTTAATTGGCTTTCATCAGGTACACTTCTGATAACAAATTTTAACTTTACTTTCTTCTAAATATCAATAGAGATATCAAAGGGCTCTTCTGATTTATCTTCGTTTATAATTCTTGTTGTAGGATCATTCTTTTTCAAGGGCACTTCCACAGGGTCAGTAAGAGCATGTTGTGAGGTTGGAACTAATTGTGTTGTTATGTTTGTTTCCATACTGTTGACTGGTTTTCTTTTGCAGGTAGAAGAATCATGCCCAACATGAAAACAAGAATTACAGTATTGAGGCACATCCTTGTAACTCAGAGAGATCGAGGCACCCATGTTGTTACCAAAGCCTAACCAAGCTTGGTTGTGAAGCTTATTGGAGATGTCCATTAAGATCCATGCATAACACGCATTGTACATGGCCTTATTCTTGGGAGGGATCCTGGTCTTCAGTGGATTACCAATAAATGCAATGGCTTTGACTATTCCTTCATTATACAACAGTTTCAGTTAATTTTTTCATTCTAGTCCATATAGGAACCAAAGGGCGTTCTTGCTTAGTATTAAATAAGGGCAACCATTTCAATACCCTCATGGAGTATTCCCCCACTGTCCATACTCCACGAGACCATATTTTACATATGTATTCTTTAAGAAAAAATTCAAGAAACAAGTGTCTTGAATCCCAATTAGTATAAGTAAAGTCCCTATTGAATTTCATGTCTTCAAAGAATCTGTCAAGAACAATTTTTTTGGACAAACCGTTAGAAAATTTACCTATTAAAGTATATATAAAATCTTTTAGTAGATAATCATAGATAGGATCTTCAAACTGGATTGAGATATGATCATTCTTGTGCTGAATACAAGATGGCTTGATATCATAAACTTTATGATTTGGCTGATAAACAACTTGTGAATAAGATCTTTAGTGACTGAGGGGTTCACCATTTTGGTTTCTGGTTTGCAAGATTGAAGGATTCAACGATGGAAAATCTCACATTCTACACACAATGAGCTCAAAAAGATAAGTGACAGAGAGCTGCAATCATTGCAAGAGGAGCAAGCTTGAAGAATGATCAAAAGGAACAAGCTTAAAGAAGAATCAAGAAGAGAGTTCACATAAATTTTACCTTCAGCTACAGCTTTACACTTACATCACTGTGATTACGCTTGATACACACGGTAATACATGGACAAATAATAGTACATAATACATATTGCAATGTAGCAGATGTCGCTGCAATGTACGTATTGTACTAATTTTTATATATAATTATACTACATGTGTATAAGTGTATAAGTGCTACATACACTTTGTATGACGTCTATTGATATGGACTTTTAAAGTAGAGGTGATAATTTGTTTCCAACATGCAAGCTCGATCTTTTTATTTTTTATGTGATGAATCGTGGATTTCAAATTATATTATCTGATGAGTTCGGGATGAGTTATTGGTTTTAGAAACTTTTCACAGAATCCTCGTGATATTATTATTTTATAAATTCTAAAATTATATTATAATGTAATTGAGTTTGTATTTATTTTTTAAAATTTATGTATTTATTATTTTCTTTTTCGACAGTTTTATCATTATTTCTATTTTATTATTTTTAAATTAGTTTATATTTAAATCAAATAAATTTTAAATTTTTTTTACAGGTTTTTAAAATAAATTTATATATTTAAAAAACAAATATAATTTATTTAAAATTTAAATAAATATATTTTATAAATTTGTTACTACTATTTAGATTTTTTACTGAGTTCAAAAGTTTATATTTGGTAATTTATTATTATTATTATTATTATTATATATTTTTATTTTTCTAATTTTTTTTGTTGGATAATTAATTATAAGTATCAATGAAATGAATTACATACTTAAAAATATATACACTCATCTTGATGTCATCTCTAATGTAAAATTACAGCTGTATATCAATACGTTCTTTGTACACGGCAAAAATGAGGGAGGGTTCGCTCCAAGAAGCTGTCCGGGTTTCCAAGAAAGCCCAAGAAGCAGCCTCTCTAGTCTGATTTCAGTCCTCATCTCGAGGATATCGAGGAGCTCTCCACCACTCATTTCTAAACCTGCTCTCTCCTTTAGCCCTCTTTTCTTTCGAATCTAGAAATCGGTTCGCTTCTCCATCAAAATCCAAAAAGCCATTACACACTTTCTTCTTCAAAATCGCTTATCTCCTTTCCGATAAAATCGCTTCTTACTAAGAAGCTGATTCTGGTTTGATTTCTCGATCAAAAATCTATGCTGTTTTGGATCTGGGTTTATCGATCTGAAAGATGAACAAAGATGTGGTTCAAGATGATTTCCCTCTACTGAAAGGTGTTAACACACCGAAGATGATTATGAATCCAACCTTTGAAAGCAATGAAGCAAAAAAAGACCTTCGCAGAGGTGGTTGGTGGAAGAAACAGATAGTTCATTCATGAAGGAGTCATACACGAGGAGCACGAGGACTACAAGTCAGTGCAGTTTCAGAGTACAGATAAGTTTTCTTTAACTAGCATCTCAAAGCACACTTTAATTACTAAGTTCTCGTTTGGGAGTCCTACTCTCAGCGAGTTCAAAGCATATATTGCTGCATTTAGGTTTATAGGGTCATTCAGCATATCTAAATGGGACTATAGGCACTACTTCATAGAATTTGAACAATCGGAAGATGTAAAAACATTTTGGATTAAACCTGTTAGATCGATAGAAAATTTATCCTTTAGAATTCTTAAGTGGTCACCGGACTTTAACCCCAAAAAGGAGTCGCATGTGACTCCTCTTTGGATTTCTTTACCTAAATTGCCTGAAATCTTTTATAATTCTAATTCTGTTAGCCATATTGCTAAAGCAATCAGATTGCCTTTAGCAGTATGGATCCCTAGAAATAACATTGCTATGTATAATTACTGTAAAGCTTGGGTTATGGTTGATGTTTCTAAGCCTCTTCCTCAAAGCATTTGGATATGCTTTGGTGAAGAGGATGACTTTTGGCAAGATATTCGTTATTTGAAAAAACCATTCTACTGTAAAACTTGTAAACATATAGGACATAAAGAAAGTCAATGTAAAAAAGAAGAATTGGAACAAAATGTAAATAAAAACAGAAGCAACAAAGATCGTATAAAAAATACATCCAATCTTCCCTCAAAAGAAGTTTGGATGCCAAAAGTTATAGATATTAATAATGGAAAACAAACAGAAACTGAGGTTATAAATATTGAAAAATTTGATGAGAATTCTGAAGCTGAAAAACAAGTTCAAACAGTTGAAAAGATTAAGATTTTAACAGAGGATAGAGTGTGTGAAAATGAATCTGAAAAGGTTATAGTATCTGGTAATAGTTAAACTGATACTCAACATTTAAATGTACCAGAAATAAATGAAGAAGATAAAACAGAACAAATTTTTAAGGAACCATTTGAAGCAACTAATAATGACAAACTACAAGATCAAGATATAGCACAAACAGATAATGCTCAGTTTAATAATCAACTTGATTCAAATCGCTTAAATGGAATAGAGAAAACTGTTAATCAATTAAAAGAGTCAAGGGAAAGTACTAATAAGAGCACACCTAGTGATATTCTAGAGTATCAAAATAACAATGTTAAATTTTTTAATCAAATGGAAGGTTCTGTAAGAATTACTAATGAAGACATATTTAATGAAATTGAAAATATAAAATTAAATAACTCATTTGAAGTATTAACTGATGAAGAGTTAGAAGAGTTAGAAGATATTATAGAAGCAGAGCAGTTACCATTAGTAAGGCCTAGTCTAAGTGAACCTAATTCACCTAAGCAAATAAAACTTAAAAAAGATTCTATTAATGTTAATGTGAGAAGATCAGCAAGGAGTAAAGCAAAATCAAGAACAAGGAACTTTAAAGGGTCAATAGGATCTTCATATAAAAGCTTTAAATGACTGTATCTTTACTTAATTGGAATGTAAGAGGAATTGGAAATCGGAAAACATTAAGAAGAGTTAAGAATTTGATTAAAAAAATTGCTGTGGATATCATAGCTCTTCAGGAGCCTATGATATCAACTGAAAATATTGCCTCAATCTGTTTTAAACTTGGTTTTGATTCACAATATACAAATATTAATAATAAAATCTGGTTGTTTTGGAGAAATGGTTATGAAATTGATGTTTTGGATAATTCTGATCAACTTTTAAACACTATGGTAAGTCATCCTTCTACTAAGATAGTAGTCTTGATTACCATAGTGTATGCAAAATGTAACAGATCTCATAGAATGCTTCTATGGGATCAATTAAGAAACATTTCAGTAATTAATCTACCTTGGCTTGTTGTTGGAGATTTCAACAGAATCTCCAACACAAGTGAACAAATGGCCTGTAATACTCGTTGCTCTAAAGGAATGGATGAATTTAATCTTATGATCTTAGACTGTAAATTAGAAGACCCTGGATACATTGGATCAAACTTTACTTGGACAAATAATCATAAGTGGAAAAGGTTAGATAGAACATTGCATAATGATAAATGGAGAGAAAATTTTAACATAACAAAGGTAAACCATTTGGCTAGAACATATTCTGATCACTCACCATTGTTAATTTCAGTGTCTAATAATTCTACATATAAAAAACCATCTTTTAGATTTCAGAATATGTGGTTAAAGCATGAAAATTTCTTAAAAACTGTAAATGATAACTGATCTAAGCAGATTTATGATTCTTCAAATATGTTTGTCTTTTGGTCAAAACTTAAAAGGCTTAAGGAACATTTAAAAATTTGGAATAAGGAAACATTTGGAAACATTTTTGATTACCTAAGTAAAAAAGAAGAAGATATAAAAATTTCTGAATTAAGATTAGAAGAAAATGATTGTTCTGAAAACCAATCTAAGTTAGCTAGTCTAAATGTCACATATTCTATATTGCTTGAGAGAGAAGAAACTTAATGGAAACAGAAGAGTTATTCAAATTGGATTATAGATGGTGATAATAACACTACAATGTTTCATAACTATGTAAAGAAAAGAAGATCTAAAAATATTATAAAGGGAATTCAGGAGAATAATAGTTGGATTGAAGATGATAGTCTGATAGGGTCTTCTGCTGTGAAATATTTCTTTAACTTGTTAAATAAAACTCCAATAAAAAAAGACCTTTCTTTAGTTAGAAGTGTTATTCATAGAATTATATCTTCTGTAGATAATGATAGTATCTTAGTATTGCCAACCTTGGATGAACTGTATGCTGTTATTAAGAGTTTGAACCCTGACAGTGCTTCTGGAGTTGATGGTTTCAACTCCAGATTTTACCTTTCTTGTTGGTCAATTATAAAGGATGATCTCTTAAATGCTGTTATAGATTAATTTTTAGATGTTACATTACCCAAAGGTTTGTTTGCTACATTAATATGTTTAATACCTAAAATTAAATCTCCTAAAACTTGGATGCATTTTAGGCCTATAAGTTTGTGTTATGTGCTGAATATTATCATTTCAAAGCTTATAAACTTTAAAATAGCTAAGTTACTGCCTTTAATAATATCTAAGGAGCAAGGATCATACGTAGAACATAGGATCATTCAAGAGAACATTTTAATAACTCAAGAATTAGTTAAGGACCTGAATAGGAAAACTAGAGGAGATAATGTAATTATAAACTTGGATATGTCAAAAGCATTTGATAACTTAGAGTTTAATTTCATTTATGATGTATTGTTTTCATTTGGGTTTAGTGATCGAGTTATTAGGTTGATTAAGAAAAGCATAGAAAGTGTTTGGTATTCAGTTATAGTTAATGGCAATGCTTATGGTTTCTTTAAATCTGTTAATGGTCTTAGGCAGGGAGATCCTTTGTCTCCCTGTCTTTTCATTATAGCTGAGGAATTCTTAATTAGGGGTGTGAATAACTTAATTGATCAACATAGTTCTATGTCTTATAACATGAAAAGTTTAGTGGGAATAAACTGCCTAGCTTATGTTGATGATATCATTCTGTTTGTAAATGGATCACAAACAAATATAAAGAAGTTAATTAAGTTCTTAGATACCTATCAAGCTCTCTTTGGTCAACAAATAAATAGACAAAAGACTACATTTATAACACCTTTAAGAATGAACAGAACAAGAATAACATCATTAGAAAGCATTTTAGGTTTTAAGCATGCTGATCTTCCTTTTACTTACTTAGGTATTCCAATTCATACAAATAATCATTCAATCCATTTCGAGAAGTTAATTGATAAGATAAGATGTAAAATTTTAGACTGGAACTCTAAAAAACTATCATTTGGAGGAAAAATAACCTTAATAAATTCTGTTCTAATGTCATACCCAATATATTATTTGCAATCTGTTAAGTTACCTTTAAAAACTATATCTAGGATTGATAAACTTCTTAATAAGTTTTTGTGGGGGTCTAGTGAAACAGATAAACATATAGTATGGTCTAGTTGGGATAAAGTGTGTAAGCCATATAAAGAAAATGGGTTAAATATCAGAAACATAAGAGACTTACAAACTGCTTTTTCATTTAAACTCTGGTTTAACTTTAGGGATAATAAAACCCTTTGGTCAAATATGATGCACTCAAAATACTGTAATAACATTCATCCTTTGCAATCTACATTGAAAATAACAGACTCTAAAATTTGGAAAAGAATGTATGAAGTTAAGGAAAGTGCAGAAAAACATATAAGGTGGAAGCTAGGTGATGGTAATTCAGATTTCTGGTTAGATCATTGGTATAGTTCTAAACCCTTGATAACTTTAACATCAATTAATTCTAGTCACTATACACAAACAAAGGTTAATGAATACTGGATAGATAATGTGTGGAACACTGATAAACTGCTAAGCATGCTGCCTGCTAATTATGTGAATGAAATCATTAGAGTTAATTTTAATACATGCTCATCTGATTCAATAATTTGGAAACTTTCAATTGATGGAAAATTCAACTTAAAGAAAACTGTTAATGAAGTAAGGATTAAAACCATAACATCACAAATAAAAGATAAAATCTGGAATAATATTTCACCAAAGAAATGTTCTTTCGTCCTTTGGAGAGTACTGAATAACCTTTTAAGTGTAGATATTAAGCTTCAACAAATTGGATTTTGTTTAGCATCTAAATGTAATAGTTGCCAGAATCTAGAAACCTTGAATCATGCTTTTGTATCATATGAATCTGCATGGTATATCTGGTCTTACTTTTCTGCTATGTTTAGGATAGATGTAGGTAGACATATGACAGTGAATAACATTATTAACCTTTGGTTACTGTCTACACCTAAAAGAATACATATTAGAATAATACTACCTTCCTTGATTGTATATTCTATCTGGTATGGTAGAAATAGTTGTAAACATAAAGGTAGAATCTTATCTCCCAAAAGGATAGTTAATCATATATTATTCGTGCTTGCATCCTTAGATTCAGGTTTGCATTTGACTAGGAAGCATTGGTCAAAGGACCTGCACTTAGCTAAAGATTTAAGATGTTTTAATCATTTTAAAAATACTAAGTCATGTCTGTATGTTGTTTGGTCTTTGCGTGCTTATAATAGACTTAAATTGAATTGCGATGGTTCTGCCCTATACAATGGTGAGGCTAGTTATGGTTTTATCATTAGGAATAGCTTAGGAACTACCTTAATAGCTAAAGGTGACTTAATTGGGAAGTGTTCTTCTCTAATTGCTGAAGTTTTAGCTCTAATAAATGGTCTAATGTATTATAATGATCATGATTTAACATTTGTTGATATAGAGACAGACTGTCTCAGTTTATTCAATATACTTGCAATAGGTAAACATCCTTGGCATTTAGACCAAATTCTTCAATATTGTAGATCATTGATTAAGCCACAAATGACTTTAAAACATATATATAGAGAGCAGAACTCTGCTGCTGATTGGGTGGCAAAACATGCGTTAAAGATACAATCTAGTTTTATAGTTGAATCAACACATTCATTGAACGAATTGAATGCAATTACATTACTGGAATCATTGAATCTAGATTATTTTAGATTCTTTGAAGATGACTAACTGTTTTGGCAAGTTGAAAAACTTGACCTACATGGCTCTGTTTTGCAGGTTAAGGAGCAAGGATGGAATGATCTAGCAGCAAGGGGATGGAATGATGGATGGAAAGGATTGCTGAGAAGAGAATGATGCAAGAGGAGAGTTTCAGCAAAAGTTTGAAGGAGAAGATGTAAATAGATGAAGGCTGGTTATGAATGTAACTGATTATGAATGTAACCTACTTCATCTGTACAAAATGAGTTATTAACTCATAAACTGTACTAACATTTGTAAAGTTTCTTTTAAACATCAATAAAAAATGCATTTTCTTGGAAAAAAAATACGTTCTTTGTACACCTTTATGGATAAAATAAAAAATTGAATAAAAATGTTTAAGTAATACCATTGCAGTTGTGGATGGCAGTGCGTTCTTTGTACATTTTTTTATGCTCTGTTTTAAGTTATTTCAGTAGTTAATTTAAGATTTGAGGCTAAAAGTATACTTAAGTAGTTAGTCTGGATAATGGGATTTCAATCTATAATTTTAGCCTAGTTATAACTTTTAGTAATGGTTTGGATAATTAAAGAAATATGCTTCCGAATATCTGAATTCTGTTGTATTCATATTTATGTGGTTAATATAAAGAATTTTATTGACCAGGGACCTGAGTATTTAATTCGATCCTACTATTTAGATATGTTTTATTTTGTAAACCGTTGAGTAAACCTAATATTCATTATTTCATTATATACAAAATTCACTAGGTTTTGTTGTTTAAACTTAAATGTGAAGGTTTATGATTGGGTTTAGTTCTTATATTTTAACTCAATAATAAAATAATATTTTGATGTTTTTTTTATTGATTTTAAAGTGTAAATGATGGATGTTAGATGAAAAGACACGGAAAGTGACAGTGATAATAGGACATTGAAAATAATGCAAGTATTAGACTCATTAAAGAGAGTTGGAGTGAATTTGAAAAGACAGTGTAATTTAGTGAGTCATAAATTACACATTAAAGACTGTAAACGTTTTTTTTTCTTCTTCTTTGTGTTAAAGTCTCTACAAAATCATATGTATCGAAAACGGCAGAGTCACTCTGTCTTTCTAATAAAATCGATCTGCAGCAGGTCCGGAGACGTAGGCATAATTTGCTGAACTCCGTTAACAATCGCGTGTTTGATTTCACTTTTGTTTTTTTGTTCCCTTGTTTTTTTTCTTTTGATCTAATTGCAAGAAAATTATGTATTTTCCCAAAACTCTTTTTTACCTCAAACCAATTTCGAAGTGATTTATCAGGAAAATAGTGTATTTTCCCTACAACTAGTATCAGAGCCAGATTGGTAGTTATCCAAAGAAGGTCAGATTTGAATGGGAGTAATGACTACAGTGAAACTCAAAAAAATCGATGGTGTAGATTTTGGGTTCTAGAAGATGCAGATTGAAGTTTATCTGTATTAGAAAAGCTCTATCAACCCCTCTCAGAAAAGAAACCAGAGAGTATAAATGATTAAGCATAGACCATTCTTGACAGAAAACCTCTTGGAGTTATCCGATTGACGTTATCCCGCAATGTTGCTTTCAACATCATAAAGGAAACAACCACGATGGGTCTTATGAAGACTCTCTCCACTATGTACGAGAATCTATCGGTGTCTAACAAAGTTTACTTGATAAAACGTTTATTCAATTTGCGAATGATGGAAGGTGCGTCAGTAGCTCAACACCTCAATGAACTCAATACAGTCACAACCCAGTTGAGTTCAGTTGAAGTTGATTTTGATGAAGAAATACGAGAACTGATACTCTTGTCTTCACTACCATATAGTTGGAATGCTACTATCACGACGGTGAGTAGCTCGTCAGGAAGCAATAAGTTGAAATTTGATGATGTTCGTGACGTAGTTCTCGGTGAAGATATTCGGAGGAGAGATCAGGTGAATCATCAATCTTCTCAGTCTTACATATAGAGTCGAGAGGAAGAAATTCAACCAGAGGATATTGACGCGGTAAATTAAACTACCGAGGCAAATCAAGAGACTAGAGGTCCAAGTTTAGAAATCCTAAAAATTCACAGGGGTTGAGAAACATCAGGTGTTGGAATTGTGGAAAGATCGGGCACTATAAATTTCATTGCAAGAGAGAACCAAATGACCAAGAGAAGAACACAGAGGGAAATATTATTTCAGAAGAAGATGATGCGTTAATATGCTCATTACAAAGCAGGGAAAAGTCTTGGCTGTTAGACTCTGGAGCATCGTTTCACGCTACTTCGAAGAAAGAATTCTTCGAGAGGTATGTCCCTGGTAACTTTGGAAAAATATATCTTCGTGATGATCAACCTTGTGATATTATTGGTAAAGGTACTGTGAAGATTAAGTTGAATAGGTCTATCCTGAAACTTAAAGATGTCAGGCATATCCCCGATATGAGAAAGAACTTAATCTCAGTAGGGTAGTGGGCTAGTGAAGGTTACAATACGATCTTCCATGGTGCCAATTGAAATATTTCAATGGGAGCAATGACAGTTGCTCGCGAAAAGAGGAGTGGTACTCTTTACAAGACAGCAGAGACGAGTTGTTCAATTGCAATAGCAGCAGGAAACAAAAATCTAAATGTGTGGCACCAGAGGCTTGACAACATGAGTGAGAAGGGTATGAATATTATATACTCAAAAGAGAAGCTTCAAGGTCTTAAATCAATCGATATAGACATGTGTGAAGATTTCATACTTGGAAAACAGAAAAGAGTCAGTTTTCAGACGAGTGGTAGAACCTCAAAGAAAGAAAGGCTAGAGCTTGTTCACTCTAGCGTTTGGGGAGCAACAATTGTTTCATCTATAGGAGGGAAACACTATTTTGTGACCTTTATCGATGATCATTATCGAAAGGTATGGGTTTATTTTCTAAAGCATAAAACTGAAGTGTTTGATATTTTTAGGAGATGGAAATCTGTGGTTGAGAATGAGACAGGTCTGAAGATTAAAAAGCTGAGAAGTGATAATGGTGGTGAATATGAAGACACCAAATTCAAGAAGTTTTGCTATGAGCCCGGGATCATAATAGAGAGAACTGTGCCAAGTATACCTCATCATAATGGTATTGCTGAACGTATGAACAGAATATTGACAGAAAGAGCCAGAAGCATCCGTATACAGTCTGGTTTACCAAAGCAATTCTTGGCAAAAGTAGTCAATACATCGTCTTACCTGGTTAACCGAGGCCCATCGATTCCCTTATAACATAGAATACCCGAGAAGGTGTAGAGTGGTAAAGATATAAAATTATCACATATAAGAGTTTTTGGATGTACAATATATGTTCCTATAAGTGATAAATGAAGAAACAAGCTTTATCATAAATCGAAGAAATGTTTCTTGATTGGCTATGGCGAAGTTGATTTCGGTTATCGTGTTCGGGATGAGGAAAACATGAAGATGATACGAAACAGAGATGTGATATTCAATGAAACAATGATGTAAAAAGATATACATAAAACCGAATCAAATTACTCAAAGCCGCACGGATCAGTATTTGCATATAGTCAAGAAATAGAGCCGATCAGATTAACCCCTGAAAGGATAGTCAGTTGGATCAATCGATCGACATCGATCTGATACCCTACAACTGACCGAGGCAGTTCCTGTTTTGAGAAGATCTTCCCGACCCCATGTTCCCAACATGAGATACTTGAACTATCTGTTACTGACTGATGGAAGGGAGCCTGAATGCTATGATGAAGCTTGTCAGACCAGTGATACTAGCAAATGGGAGCTTGCCATGGAAAATTATATGAAGTCTTTAATTTCAAATGATACATGGGAACTAGTTGAGTTACCAATGGGTAAGAAGACACTTCATACAAATGAATGTATCGGGTGAAAGATGAGCATGATGGCTCTAAGAGATACAAAGCCCGACTAGTTGTCAAAGAGTTCCAGCAAAATGAATGAACTGATTACACCAACATTTTTGCTCTAGTTGTGAAGCTCAATACTATTGGATCAGTGTTGAGTATTTTTTATATTGAGGACCTTTATCTTGAACAGTTAGACGTGAAGACTGCTTTCTTCACGGGGACTTGGATGAGGAGATATACATGTATCAACCACAAGGTTTCTTTAAAGAAAGGAAAAAAAACATGGAATGCAGACTCAAGAAAATTTGGTATGGTCTAAAACAAGCTCCAAGACAGCGGTACAAGAAATTCGACGGTTTTATGCATAAGGAGAGTTTCCAAAAGTGTAATGCTGACCACTGTTGCTATTTCAAAAAATGTAAGTCTGTTATATCATTTTACTACTCTTTGTTGATAATATGTTAGTAGTAGGTTCATATATAGATGATATTGGAAGATTGAAGCATCAATTGTCAAAAGAGTTTGACATGAAGGACTGCGGTCCGACAAAGAAGATCCTTGGAATGAAAATCACAAGAGATGAGCATAAAAATGTTTTACAGTTATCTCAGTTAGAGTACATCGATCGTGTTTTGCAAAGATTTAACATGGGTGATGCCAAGCCAGTTAATATACAATTGGCAAGTCACTTTCGTTTATCAAAGGATCAATCCCCTCAAAAGGAGGAAGAGAAAAATTTGTGGCTAAGGTTCCTTACGCCTGAGTTATTGGGAGTTTGATGTATGCGATGGTCTGTATGAGACTAAAGTTTAGTTATGGAGTGGGAGTTGTGAGCAAGTTTATGTCAAAACCATGGAAAATTCATTGGGAAGTTGTAGAGTGGATTTTGAGGTACCTACTAGATACTACAAGAAAGTGTTTGTACTTTGGTAAGGGTGAGTTAAAGGTAAAAGGATAAGTAGATGCAGATTTTGGAGGTGAAGTTGATCATCAGAAAAGCACCACCAGTTATATTTTTACTTTTGGAACTACAACTATTAGTTGGATGTCAAAGTTACAGAAAATTATCACTCTATCGACTACAGAGGCTGAGTATGTTGTAGTGACCGAAGCCAATAAAGAGATGAAATGGGTTCAAGGTTTGTTAATTCAGTTGGTATTCAAACAGAAGAAGAATATTATGCATAGTGATAGCCATAGTGCAATTCAGTTGGTGATGAATTCAACATTTCATTCGAGAACCAAGAACATCAGTATTTGTTATTATTTCATCAGATCTCTATTGGAAGGTAAGGTTCTAATAATGAAAAAGATCCAAGGAAGCAAGAATCCAGCTGATATGTTGACAAATACAGTAGCCACTGAAAAACTGAAGTTGTATTCAGCTTCAGTTGGCCTGTAAGAGTAACAAGACCAGAAAGATCTTCTGCATAGATCAAGTTTGAAGACAGGTTGAAACCAGTCTTCAAGTGGGAGATTGTTAGATGAAAAGACAGTGAAGTTGGCAATGATGATATGATATTGAAGATGAAATAAGTATTAGACTCATTAAAGAGAGCTGAAGTGAATTTGAAAAGACAATGTAATTTAGTGAGTCATAAATAATACATTAAGGATTGTAAATATTTTTTTCTTCATCTTTTTGTTAAAGTCTCTGCAAAAGCAAAAGCTAGGTTTTTTGGTGTATGTATCGAAAACGGCAATGTCAACGTGTCTTTCTAATAAAATCGATCTGCAGCAGGTCCGGAGACGTACGCATAATTTGCTGAACTCCGTTAACAATTGTGTGTTTGATTTCACTTTTGTTTTGTGTTCTTTTATTTTTGTTTTGATCTGATTGCTGGAAAATTGTGTATTTTCCCAAAACCATTTTTTACCTCAAGCCAATTTCGAAGCAATTTATCAGGAAAATAGTGTATTTTCCCTACAATCGAAATACAAAGAAACAGTAAAGACAGAAATCTGTGCATGTGGTAATCCCAATTGCATAGAAATTTGTGATATTCAGTAATGGTTACTTCCAACCAAACTAGGCCACAAGTATAGATGGGGAGAAATTGATATGATATTGCTTTATATGGCACATCTGGATGTTTAGTACCAACTTTTACTTGATGGACGATTTAATAGCATGTAAGAAAGTTGTGAGAAAGTTTCTTCGTAGCGCTAACAAAATTCTACGGGTTCTTGATGGGAATATAGGTTTGAATATGCTTCTACAAACAAGAGAGTTCAATGAAATAGTAGGAATACATGGTTTGATTGTGAGAAAACTTTATGGTTCAACCAGAGGTGGTTGTGTCGTTAGTATAGTTGACGAGATTAAAAATTATGTAAAGTACGTACGGGTTGATGAAGACATTTCTCTTTGGTTTAGAAGGTCCAGCCACATGAATAGTACCATTTGATCCATTTACGGCTTGTACTGAGTTCCTACTGATTAAGTTTCAAATTGTGTCTCTATGTCTTCGTATAGATGTAAATATTTCTTCGTGATATATTGCATCTCTTGACTCTATAACTGTGTTCATTAACACATAGTTATTCGATTCTAACACATAGAATCTATATGCAATGGAATGTTCCTCATACCCAATGAAGATACAATTAGCCAAATTTTAATTTTGGGTTCAGTGAGCTTTACAACTTGCTCTACAACCCCAGACTTTTAGATGACTTAATATTGAAGGCTTTTATACAAAATCTCATATGGAGTAATCTTATTCCTTTTAATATGAATTATATTCAATAACATAACCTCACCCCAAAATCCTTCACTCAAATCCGAATAGGATAACATAGAATTAACCATTTCTTGTAAAATTTTATTCTTCCTTTGTCATACCATTTTATTGTGGTGTATAAGAAGTCGTGGTTCGATGTATCATACCATTAGACTGAAAATATATCGGATCATAATATTCACCTCCTCTATCCGTACATATATTTTTAACCAAATATTATTTTTATATAATTCTACTTATTATTTATGGATTTTAAATTTATCAAGAGCTTCATTCTTCGCGCATGAAATAAATGTAGCACTATCTAGATGTGTAGTCAATAAAAATAATAACTTAATTTTTATTTCCTAACGAATGAGTAGCATATAAATCACATAAACCATTATGTAGTAGTTCTAATATTTTGAAAACTCCGTTAAAATTATTGAAATATATTCGGCTTTTCTAAACTAACCAAATCATTTTTATATAATTCTATTTATTATTTATGGATTTTAAATTTATCAAGAGCTTCATTTTTCGGGCAACAAATAAATGTAACATTATCTAGATGCGTATCAATGAATGTAATAACTTAAGTTTTATTTCCTAACGAAGGAGTAGCATATAAATCACAATGTAATAGTTTTAATATTTTGAAAACTCGGTTAAAATTATTGAAATATATTCGGCTTACCTACGTCAACACGCAAATCTTCCATTATTATTATTTACATCAAGTAAAACGATGAAATATTGGTATACGTAAATGTCAATTTTAATAAAAAATAAACATGTGAGGTGTTGTCCGACAATGGGTGTACAGAAAATACTATTTTTATTTTTTAGCCTACAAATTCCTCTTTCGGCTAATTACAATTTCTAAAATTAGGGTTAATTGAAAACTCTTATTCTCACCAAATCTTAAAACCAAAACTTTATCTCACGCATCCCATATAAATCGGCCATAGTTTCTTCCCTAATAACCATTTAATTCAACATAAATTCAATTTTGATATATCCCCAACACCAAGGTTGAGATTCAAAAAGAAAAGAAGAGAATATAACGATATATTCGATTTTACGTATGAATTTTTATATATAACTTATTTTGATATTATTTTTTCTTGACATATGACTTAATATATATATATATATAGTCTTCCTCGTACATATGGCATAATATATATTTTTATCGATTTCCTATGAAATGGGTATTCATTGGATTGATCCAACAAATTTATATATCATAGCTAGATAAGTTATTATATATCTTTATCTTATTAAGCTATATCTTACCGATATCATAGCTAGATAAGTTATTATACATTTTTATCTTATTAAGCTATATCTCACCAACTAATGTGATATCGTCCGTTTTGGACCTGCAAACCTGCACGATTTTGTTTTCGGTTTAGTCCACATTAGTTGAGATATTTTATTCACTTATATATTGTATATTACTTTCAGTCTAAGTGATGTGGGATAAAAGGCCAAGTTTACTCTTAACAAATACCCAAAGTGTACAATATCACATTAGTTGGTGAGAGATATGACTTCTAACATGGTATCAGAGCTAGTTTTTAAAAAAATTAAAAAATAAACTTGATGGCTTCCAACAGTTTTCAACAATCATCCATTCCATGATTTTATGGGCACTATGATAATTGGAGTATGCTCATGGATAATTTATTGAGGTCCAAATAATATTGGACGGTTGTTGTTTGTGGAGTAACAGAACTAGCAGAAGGTGTTGTGTTGACGGATGTCGAGAAAACAGAGTTGGAAGTGAAAAAGCTAAAAGATTTGAAGAAACAAATTATATTTTTTAAGGAATTACTCGGTCCATCTTGGAAACAATTCTTATCAAAGAAACTTTCAAAGATATTTGTGAAGCATCCACAACTTCAAGTTTTGAGAAGAGATTTTGAAACTCTACAAATGAAGGATGGAGATTCTGTTACCAGCTACTGTGTCGGGACTATGAAGATAAAAAAAATACAATTTCATGGTGAGAAGATGGAAGATGTTACCATTATGGAGAAAATAATGCGTTTCCTAACACCAAAATTCAATTATGGCGTGTGCTCAATTGAAAAATCAAAAGATATAGATGCATTCTCTCTTGATGAACTACAAAGCTTATTTCTGGTCCATGAACAGAAGATGATCCACAGTTCAACTACAAAGGAGAAAGATTTGAAGGCTTCTACCCATACTAATTTTTCAAACTTTAGAGGAAGATGGATATGTAGAGATAAATGGAGGGAATTCCAGGGCAATAGAGATGGAAACATGTATTCTTAAACAAATAGTGATATTTTTTCAGGCAGAGACAGACGACGAGATCAACATTTTGAAAAGTCCAAGGTATAGTGTTTTTATGTCATAAATTTGTTTATTATCATTCTGAATAATACTAAGTTTCCTAATGATAAAGAAAAGAAAAAACAATCAAATTTTACCGAAAATAAGAAAGTAAAAACTCTATCGATGACTGTTCAAGCTAATCAAGAATCTCACTCTGATGTTTTGTTACTTTTGTATGTGGATATGAGCTGCACTAACCACATGTATCGAAGTAATTCTTATTTTTCTTATTTAAGTGAAATAAGTTTTGGTAATTGTTCCACTATGAAGGTGATTGGAAAAGGTAATATTAAGATAAGAACCAAGATTTGTAAAGAATGTGTTGTTGGAAAACAACATTGTTCTTAATTTACCCATGGGAAGTCATGGCGAGCAAACTTTGTTTTGAAGCTAATTCATTTTGATATTTGTGGCCCGATAGCACCCATTTTAACGGAGGTAAAACATACTTAACTACTTTCACTAATGATTATACTCGGAAAACTTGGGTTTATTTTTTACATAAAAAATCAGAAGCTCTTTGTGACCCTTCGAACAGATCATTGTGGAGTATATTTCTCAACTGAATTTAAAGGTTTTGTGACATTCATGACATTCAAAGAGAGTTAACAACTGCTTATACACCACACAAAATGGTGTATTAAAAAGGAAAAATAGAAGCATCCTCAATGTGGTGAGAAGCTTATTGGCAAGAGGGAGAATTCTAAAATATTTTTAGCCTCAGATAGTAAATTAGAGTATTCATATCTTGAACAGAAGTCCTACGTATGTTGTTAAAAATATGACGCCATATAAGGCTTGAAGTGGAAGAAAACCAGGTGTAGAATATTTTAGAATTTTTTGCTGCATTGCTTACACATATATCCCATATGAGAAAATAAAGAAACTTGATGATAAAAGGGAAAATGTGTTTTTCTTGGTGTTAGTTGGTGTGGTTTATTTTTGCCTGAGGGTTGGTGTGGTTTATTTCTACCTGAGGGTAATCTAGTAAAGTGTTTAAAAAGTGTTTTGGTAATTTGGTGGTGTTCAAAAACTGTTTTGGTAATTTGGTGTTTTGTGTTTAATGTAAAGAGTAGAGAGATAATTAAGCTGCCTACTAGTAATATGAAAGTGGTTGGGGTATTTATACTGAATTATTGACCCATGGGCTTGTTGGATCGGGTCATGAAATCGGGTCGATTTTAAGGACCCATTAGTAATGTAGTTTTAAGTTGATTAACAACTAGCTTAGTCAAGAATTAATACATTTGTCCTGTTCGAAATTGCATTGTGGTGGTTTGGTCTAAATTGCCCATCGGATTTAATCATGGCATAGTGACTCAATTATCCGAACTCATCAGTAGCCCCTTTAGGTCTTGCAAAGGATTTTTGGAAGAGCTAAAACTCAAAAAACCAATATCAATTTGTTCCGATCTGTTTATGTTGTTGGAAATGTAAGAGTTTTTCTTCAAGAGTGATCATGTTCGTATTTTGTCAACTCTAATTTCTTATCTCAGAATTCTAAGAGTTTTTCTCGAATCATGGGACACGTGTCAGGTTTTAGTACGACCTCCTAGCCGTTTTTCTCCTAGATTGTCGTACCCACTAGACTAGAAGGTTACCTAGGCTTTAATTTTCACACTTTGTAGCTTTTAATCATTGCTAAGAATCGATCCACCTTCTCCTAGGTAACTGCTCTTTTTCACCGTTATATATAAACTTTTAAACTGTTTCATCCTCTTGAAAAATCATAAACATTATTAGAGAGAGAGAGAGAGAGATCAGTTCACCTTCAACTTTGTTCTTGAGTCAAATATATTCACAGTCGGAAACACCTTAGTAAAAGGAGGTTGGTTGAACTTGTCTGAATTAGAAAAAGCAAAGAAAGTAGTGAGGGACAAACACATTGTTGTTGGTCTTCCTGCTTCTCCAATCCAAAAAAGTTATCAACCACAACTGAATATTGTAAGAATGGTAAGAAAAGCCTTTGAGGACACAATTCCCATTTTTAAGTGGGGCTTGGGAGAATGGTAAGAAAATAAAGGTAAACTCTAATCCAAACCTTTTGACCAGTCGCTGGAAGAGTACTGGTCAGTTTCTCTTACTTTTTCCTTTTATCTTTCAAGTATTAAGCTTTTAATTTAGACTAACTCATATTTGTTTCCACTATCTCTGAAGGAGTTCTTGGGTTACTTGGAGGCAGGGCAGGATACTTGCGCCAAGCTAAATGTTTGGACTTCGGAGAATTGGGGAAATTATTTCCACAAATACTTCAAGTCAGGTAACTTTGTGAGGTCTCACCTTTGCAACACCACAGGTAGAAGAGATCTCACATGTGAAGATTTGACTACCCCTCCCCGCAGATGTGATCCTAAAGAGAACAGAAGTCAATGATGTTAAATTATATCTGCCTTCCAGGGCCAAAGCCCCCAGCAAATTGAAGAACAAGTAGAAGAAGGCCACAACAGACCCAACCTAAACGACTATTGAGGGGACCGGTTCAGAGAACCAGAGAGGTATACCAGAAAGCAGTAGAGGTGACCGTAAAGGAAGCTGGTGGGTCAAATAACCCACTGAACCCTCCAAAGAAGGATAAAAAGCGTAAGGCCAACAATGATAAAAAACTGCCAAGAAAAAGAAAGTCACTTTGGGAGCAGAGATAATCCTTCGCCCACCTGAATTCCTCCCCCCAGTTCCTACTGATCCCACTTTACAGGTGGAAATTCCAACTGACCTTCACTCCGGACAGGTTGCTGGTGAGGGCAACGATGAGGTAGACCTTGAGACCTTTCAAGACATTAATATTTATTTCAATGATCTAGAGAAAGATAACTTTGTGGGTCCTTACAGCCCTCCCAGTTCTTCTAATGTGGTGACTCATAATGGGAAGACCTATGCTATATCCGGGGAGCAAGACACCTTGAGTCATGCCCTCCTAAGCTATATTCGACCAGTACTTGATCTGGAGAGGCGGGTAAGGACTCAAATAGGTTCCATTTATTCTCTAACCACTGACAAACAAAAAATTTCGAATGATATTCTTAGTGTTCAACAAAGCATAGAGGTATTGAAAAAGGATAAAAGAAGAGTTAGTTGTCAAACTGCTCGCATCAGAAGCGGCCAACAAGGAGCTTCAAACCAAATACTCCGACCCGGAGACCTCTTCTTCAAAAGACCTCAAAACTTTGAAGGAGCAATTTAAAACTAAGGATGGTACCATCCAAACTTTATCTCATAAGAAGGCTAAGTTAGAGAATATTGTCAAAAAGAAGATTAAAAAGAAAGAAGCCCTAGAACACCAACAAGCCCAAGCCGTATCTGAAGGCATAGAGAAGTATGCCAATGAGGTAGTGGATTCCTTAGAGAATAGGGATGATGGGATCAAATACGATATGGTCCTGTTGTTTCATGAGACCTTTCCCAAGAGGACCCTTGGTCCCATATGGAAATACGTAGACTACAATGACATCCCATTCTATACCTTAGCAGATGGTGACAAGTAAAACTACTCTAGTGGAGTTGACTCGACTGATGATGATGAAGGAACATGTGAGAGTTCAAGTGCTGAACTCAAAAGTCTCAAAAGGGATGGTGGTGAAGAAAAATCTGAAGGGAACAAGCCCTAAGGTTTTATTATGTATTTTGTATTTTTGAAACACTAAAGTCCTTGGATGGCCAAGACATTTTTTATACTATTGATCGGTTCGAGTCCGATCAGGTTTAATTATCACAATTCCCTTTTATTTAATATTTTGTTTAAATATTCAATGGCTAATATTTAAATAACCACTAATATTTTAAAAGTGTTGAACAAAAATATCCAATATATGTGATCACATGCGTTTAATAATTTTGATCAAGTATTAAATATATCCGATCAACTTAAGAAAACTTGAGAGTCGGGGTGTTGAATAAGCAATTTATATCCAATTTGAAACAAAATCATACCAGACTTTTGAAGAAAACATCATATATTATTGAAAAATCTAGACACCTCATTAAAACCTTCCCCCGCCACGAGGATAGGAAAAATTATGCCTCCTAATATTTGTATTGGTATTTAATAAGTAAATATTTACAAAATAGTTTTATTCTAAATATAACCTGAGATGCTCAACATTCCATGGATGCTTTAGAGCTCTCATTCCTTTGTTTTGGAGCCTGTATGTCCCTGGTTTGACCTTTTCACAGATCATATAAAGGCCTTCCCAATTTGGAGCCAGCTTACTGAACTGTTTCTTTTTTGTATGTAAAAAGACTTTTCTTAAAACTTTGTCTCTTGTTTGAAAATCTCTTCTTTTGAATTTGGAAGAAAATCTGCTCCTCGTCAAGTCTTGGTATTGTTCTGTTCTCATATGTGCTCTAACCCTTTTTTATTAAGTCTAACTGATTCCTAATTGCTACATCATTAGCTTGTTCGGAATAGTTTTGGACTCTGTGTGATGGTAAAGTAGCCTCTATGGGAGTAATCACATCCATCCCATATATCAAAGCAAAATGATACTCTTGTGTAGCAGCCCGATGAGTAGCTCGGTAGGCCCATAATACTTCTTGTAAATAACTTAGCCATTTTCCCGCAGTACCCTCTAAATTATTCTTTACTCCGGACAAGATGGTTTTATTTGCAACCTCAACTTGGCCATTTCTTTGAGGGTGGAAAGTATAAGAAAAACAATGTTGAATTCCTCTAGAAGTAGATAAGGATTCCATGTCTTTGTTATCAAACTGTGGCTCATTGTCCGTAGTAATCTTCTGATGAACCTCAAACCGACAACATATATTGGATATGATAAACTTAATAACAGCCTTTGAAGTGGTTCCAGCCAAAGGAGTTGCCTCTATCCATTTAGAGAAATAGTCAATGGCGACTATAATAGTTCTACACCCACCGGAAGCTATAAGAAGAGGTCCAACTAGATTCATATCCCATCTAGAAAAAGGTATTGGCTCAGATATAGTCTTCATAGGTACTGCTGGCACATGAATTTTATTCTCATATTTTTGACAAGAATCACATTTCTTTACTATTTCTTTATCATCCACCATTATGGTTGGCTAATAGTATCCGGCTAACAAAACTCTTCGAGTCAAGGCTCTATAGCCACATTGTGCTGAGCCTTCCCCATCATATAGTTCAGATAATACAACATGGGATTCTTCAAACCCTAAACAACGTAAGAGAGGCCTGCTGAAAGATTTTTTGTAAAGAAGTTCTCTTATTATCAAGAAACCACATGCCTTGTGCTTAATCGTTTTTGCCACAGTTTTATCTGAAGGAAATATCCCATCAGAGATGTATTAAAGAAGAGAATATCTCAAATCTTTAGGTTAAATAACAAATATGTTCATATTTTCTTCATCCTCTTTCTTATGATCTATCTGTATAGATGGACATTATTGTACGAGAATCCATGGGTAAGATTCAGAATAGACGATTGTTGCCAAGGAGTCTGCCAAAGTATTTTCCAATTTGGGAATGTGCTCATAACAAATATTTTTAAATTTTGTTTCCACTTCTTTTAACACAAGAAAATATTTAACAAGTTGTTCTTTCTTCACTCATTAATCATACTCTTTTAGCCCCACATAGGAGAGCTAGCTTAAGACCAGCTATGACTGCTTCATACTCAGACTCGTTGTTAGAAGCTCTGAATCCAAAGCATATGGCTTGATACATTTTATCACCATATGGGGAGGTTAAGAAAATTCCATCTCCACAACCCATAGTACTTGATCCACCATCAGTTCGTACTACCAATTTATTTTTAGAACGATTTCCTGACTCATATCTGAAGAATCTATCGGTATGAAACTCTACCAAGAAGTCAGCCACTGATAGGGCTTTAATTACTTTTCGAGGGGCATCATAATCACCCAACTCCACTGACCACTTGGTCATTCTGCTTGATACATCAGCTTTATGAAGAACATTTTTCAAAGGGAAAAAAGTTCTGACAATGAGCTTGGAAGTATTCTTGCTGGAATTACTAAGGCTAATGCCAACTTTTCCAACCTCAAGTATCTTCTCTCAGCATCCAGTAGACTCTTACTGATTTAATAATCTGGACGAGGGTAATTTTCCACCTCCCTTATTAGCAGAGCCCTTATGGAATATTCTGATACAGCTAGATACACATAGAGTTTTTCTCCCCGAACAGGCATGAAACGAGTCTTGGGTGAGGACAAATATTTCTTTATTTCAATAAAAGCTTGGTCACTTTATGGGGACCAATTGAAGTATTTAGCATTCCTAAACACTTGGAAAAATGGAGCGCACTTGTCTGATGACCTTGAAATAAACCTATTTAATGCAGCCAGCCTTCCCTTGAGCCTTTGAACTTCTTTAACATTCCAAGGAGGGTCCATTTATAGTAATGCAATAAGTTGATCCAGGTCAAACTGGATTCATTTTTCACTTATTATGTAACCCAATAATTTTCCAGACCGAACCCCAAATACACATTTCTGAGTGTTTAATTTTAAGTTTACAGCTTCCAAATTGGAAAATGTCTCTTAAAGGTCACATATGTGTGAGTTTTCTTCCAATATTTTAACTATCACATCTTCTATGTATACTTCCATGTTCCTGTCAATTTGATTAGCAAAATATTTATTCACCAACCTATGATAAGTGGCCCCAGCATTTTTTAACCTGAAGGGCATCACCTTATAACAATAAAGACCTTTATTTGTGATGAAAGTATTGTGATCTTGATCCTTCAGATCTACTTGTATCTGGTTATACCCTGAGAAGGAATCCATGAAGGATAACAGCTTGTTTCCAGATGTAGAATACACTAACTGATCTATCTGAGGAACGGGATAAAAATCTTTAGGGCATGCCCTATTGAGGTCAGTGAAATCAATAGACATAAGCCATTTGTCATTCTTTTTCTTGACTAACACAGGGTTGGTAGTCCACAAAGGGTACTAGGATTCTTTAATGTGCCCCATCTTTGTTTAATCAGTCAACTTCTTGAACAATCACATCTGATTTTTCCTTGGAAAAGGCTCTCCTCTTTTGTACAAATGGTGCAATATCACTCCGGATTGACAACTTGTGTGAAATAAAATTTGGTGGTACTCCGGTAACATCACTATTGCACCATGCAAATACATGTTGATTATTAATTAAAAAGAACAACAATTGGTGCTTCAACTCTGGTGCCAACTTAGAACCAACCTTAACATTCTTGCCCTTTGCGAGGGAATGAGTTTCAACATCTTCAATAGGTATTATAATACTGGGAGCCTCTCTGGGATCATCAATCTCACTCTCCTCAGTAGAAGCCTCCAGTAGTTGCTAATCATTGTTAATTCTGACTGCCTCTAGAGTTTGAGGGGCAAGATCTGTTGCATAACACTCCCTGACTATCTTTTGACTGCTCCTCACAACACCTACTTGTCCCTGAACAACATATTTCAAGCATTGATGGACCGTAGAGGTTACAACATGCAGTCTGGAAAGCCAAGACCTCCCAAAAATTGCATTATACGATATTGGGCAATCCATCACAACAAATATCACGCTTACCATCTTTTTCAAGGGCCCCTTGCCCAACAATACTTCCCCTTCGAACTCCCCAATTACATCTGTAAAAATCCCTGTGAAGCCTACAATGGTTATGTTTGAACGTTGAATAACTGCTCGATTTCTCATTTGTTTGTAGGAGTTTAAAAATAGGATGTTTGCTAACTGACCGAATCAATCAGAATTTGGCGTATATAATTTCCCCTATAGAATCCCCTATGACCACTGCATCCTCATGAGATCCTACAATGTCTCTCAGGTCATCCTCATCAAAAACTATGAATGGGAATGAGGATTGGCACTGATGGGAAAACATTCCACCTTGTAACTGGGTGACCAAATTGTGGACATGCCTCTTTCTTGATGAAAAGGTAGGTGCAGTCACAATATCTCCTCCAAAAATGGTTAACGATTCGAAGAAGCTGATCAGTCCGAAAAATATCTTATTTTTCTCTGTTATCACCCCCACCTGATTTCGATCAGGATCTGGATCCAGATACTCAGAGTCTACATCAAATCTTTCAAGAATCACCATTGCACCCTCTTGTGCAGATGTCCCAGGATTGTTTGAAGGACCCGTTTAAGGAACATTATTTTGTGCATTATCTGTTTGCACTTTATTTTTGACGTAACCTCCCAAATTTCCCCTCTCAATAAGATTTTGAACCTCCTGTTTCAATGATATGCAATCTTGAGTATCATGGCCTATATCATTGTGATATTGGAAAAAACGAGTGTTCTGGTTCTATCTGGGGGACTACAATGCTTCCGATTTTCAAAAGTGCACTTCATTCATGGTATTATCATAGATTATGGCCACACTCTCCCCTAATTGAGCGAACCACTTATGATGGACCCACGACCCCCTTTTACTTATGGTTTGTTGGCTCTGGGTTTGGTGGGACTGATTCTGCCTGGACCGGTTCGACCCTTGTCCGGTCTCTTTTTCCCTGTAACCGGATTGGTTAGTAGCTGGAGGAGCTATTTTTGTAGTGGTAGACCTCACTTGACGGTGTACCCTTGTTTTCTTTGTTTCTTCTATATTGATCTGTTTTCCCACTTGGTTCAATAAACTACCCCAGGTCATAGCCTTCTTCTGAGTCACAGAATCAGCTAAATTCTCAGGATTTAAACCTTGCCCAAGGGAAGCAATTGCAACATGCTCAAAGAAATCTGCCAGCTCATTCTTCGTATTCACAAAACGACTTATGTAATCTTTCACGGACTCATTTGGTGTCCCCATTACCCTTTAATTCTTTACTTCCAAAAAATTGCCTCCGGAAGGCAACCCATAATGTATCAAAATTTCTTATACACCCCTGAGGGAGACTGTTATACCATTTAAAGGCACTCCCTGTGAAAGTTTGAGAGAAAGCCCTACACAAAAGCTTTTCATCGTCGTCACAATTCATCATGAAGTATTTGAATTGTTCTAGATAATTTTCCGGATCTCGACTCCCATCGTATTTCTCCATATTTGAGCTATCAAACCTTTTAGGAAGATGTCTGGAGAGTATTCTTACAGACAAAGGCGATTGCCTCCAATTCCTGCTACGACTAAAAGCGGTATCTTCATTAGGGGTTGCAAAAATACATGGTTCGGACTGAAAGATAAAAGGATCAATCAGCAACTGATCAACATGCTTATGAGCTGACCCTTTACCATGGTGCCTTTTGAACCTACCATGTCTGTCCCTCTTCCTTGAATGCTTTTTAGTTAACCTCATCTTTTTTCTAGATCTCCCTTCATCGATACTTGAAGATAGTTTTTTTTTCAAGTTCTTCCTCATTTGAGGAACTGCTGGAGGACTCAGATGTAGAACTCTCAACAGGCTTAGATCGGTGTGTCTTTTTTGAGCTGAGGTGAGTATTCAAAGATTTCTCATTATCTCTAGGATTGTCAGTGTGGTGAAATACTGACGCTCCGGATTTCTTCTTAATTTCTTTTTCTGCTTGCTTCATTTCTCTCAACGCATCTATTTCAGCTCTCAGTTGGTCACGCTCCTCGATGGTATATTCCTTATTTTCCCTTGCACTTTCCACCTATGGGGGTGGAACATTCTGCTCATTCGGATCCATCCAAACTTCTTTGCTTGCTGGTTTTGAATGTAAAATCCAGGCACCGTCGCGCTCTCACTGTGGTCGCCAATTTGGTGTGGTTTATTTCTGTCTAAGGGTAATCTAGTAAAGTGTTTAAAAAGTGTTTTGGTAATTTGGTGGTATTTAAAAAGTGTTTTGGTAATTTGGCGTTTTGTGTTTAATGTAAAGAGTAGAGAGATAATTAAGCTGTCTACTAGTAATAAATTCTGATCACCCTCATTAATAAAAGTGGTTGGGGTATTTATACTTAATTACTGACCCATAGGCTTACTGGATCGGGTCATGAAATCGAGTCGAGTTTAAAGACTCATTAGTAATATAGTTATAAGTTGATTAACAGCTAGCTTAGTCAAGAATTAATACATTTGTCCTATTTAGAATTTCATTGTGGTGGTTTGGTCCGAATTGCCCTTGGATTTAATCATGGCACAATGACTCAATTATCCGAACTCATCATTAGTGAAACACCCAAAGCTTATAAATTGTTTAACTTGTTAACTTAGAAAATTGTGACAAGCTGAGACATTGTTTTTATAAAGAAAACATTGTTTTGAATTGTGAAATTCAGGCACCATTGTGCTCCTACTGTTGTCGCCAATTTGGTATGGTTTATTTCTGTTTGAGGGTAATTTAGTAAAGTGTTTTAGGAATTTAATGTTTAAGGTAGAGTGTAGTAAGATAATTAAGTTGTGTGCTTGTATTAAATTGGTTAGGATATTTATACTTAATTAATGACCCATGAGCCTATCAGGTCGGACTGTGGAGCCCGATCAAGTTTAAGATCCCATTAGCCCAAGAAATAAGTGACCAACACCTAGCTTAGTCATGTTCCATTACATTTGTCCTGTTCAGTTTTTCATGGTAGTGGTTTGGTCCGAACAAGCCTCCAGATAAAACCAAGTTACGGTGCCTAAAATATCTGACCTCATCAATAATAATTTTTCACATCAGCATTCCAATCCCAGTTCCCTTCATCTTCAAATGTTACATCCCGAATAATGACAACTTTCGTTACAGTTGGATCATAAAGTTGGTATGCCTTTGAATCCTCGCTTACTCCAAGTAAGACACACTTATGGCTCATGTTATCTAGCTTTATTAAATGATGTTTGGGGATGTGCACATGACCTATGCAACCAAAAATTATAAAGTAGCCCACACTTGGTTTAATTCCACTTCAGCACTCTTCTGGTAGCATATCACTTACAACACTTGTCACAGTTCTATTTAACACATGACACGTCCACTTTGCCACCTCATCTCAAAAATTCTTTGGCATGCTCTATTCTACAAGTAAACATTTGACTATGTTCATGATTGTACGATTTCTTCTCTCGGTTACTCCATTTTGCTGAGTAGTGTAGGCATCAATTAGTTGTCTTCTGATTCAAATTTCTTCGCAAAATTGGTTGAAGCTAGTTGAAGTAAATTCTCCTTCTCAATCTGTTCTCAAACGACATATAAATTTTCGAACTTTCTTTTGGACAAGGCTTTTGAAGTTTTTAAAAACAACAAAAACTTCATTCTTTTCTGATAGAAAATGTATCCAGCTTTTGCGACTATAATCATATACCAACAAGAATATGTACCTCTTTCCACTCTGAAAAATAGGAGATATCGACCCATATAAGTCTACATGAACAAACTTCAATTTCTCTGTTGCTCATCACAGACTTCTCTATGATATGATTTCTCGTTCTTGTTTTCCATATTACATACTTCACACACTTTTGTTGCCTATTACATTTGAGGTAATCCTTTTACCATTTGCTTGTCTTGCATAGTCTTGATGTATGTGCTACTCCAATTCCCATAGTGTTTGAGCCATAGAACCAATGACTCATCCTCTTCAACTTTTAAACATCTATCCATACCAGAGTTTTTAAATGCATATATATTGAACATGCGGTTTATTGTTATTGTAGAGTTCACAATCGAACCTCTACGATGATGGTAGATTTTACATGTTATTTGGTTGATCAAATTAGTTAAACCTCTTTGTTAAAGTTTCCCAACACTCAATAGAATATTAGTCAATTTTGGACAAAAACAAGTGTGTTAATATTTGGGTCAGCCCTTCGACTTCAAACTTCACATTTCCTTTTTCCACCACCTCCTTTGGTAAGCTATTCTCTAGTTTTGCTCAATGTCTAAAGTTTTTATTGAGCTCAATAAACCAATCTTTGTCACCTGTCATATGATTTACAACCGGAATCGATAAACCGAATTCCCTTATCTCAAACCTCTTTGATATTCATATGAGCCATTAAAAGTAATTGTTCTTATTTATCAAACTCGACGTAATTTCCTCTTTTTTCACCATTTGGGCACTCATATTTATAGTCTACTAGCTTGTGAGACCTAAATCACTCAATGTGAGCTCTGTTAATAGTCCATCCTCTTTCACCCTCTTCCCTTGCATCTTGAGAATTTATTTTCCCCTCTGCCAAAATTACTTCTTTCATTTCCTTGTCCACAGTTGTGATAACCCTCGACTTTTAGTACTTGTTCTTCAAAGACCTTGCGTCGTAGCTTTCGTTCATGAACAAGTAATGAGCTTTGCAACTCATAAAGTATCATTTGATCAATATCATTTGACTCCTCAATTGAATATACAATATAATTTTAATTTGTCGTCATCGTGTGTAGGATTTTCTCAATATTTTTACATCTTCCAAGTCTTCTCCATAATTTCTCACTGTCTCACTCCTCTTAATCTCCTCTGTTTCAAACAATCTTCGTAGCCTCTGGAGTTGAGCATGCTTCACTCTTTCATTTTTATAATACTTGGTCTTTATTGCTTCCGAAAGTTGTTTGGATATCTGCTTTGAGTGATGGTCTTCAAAATAGTCTTGTCGATGAACTGAAACAAATAATTCTTTGCCTTCAAATCTTTAAGCATGTAAAAACTTAGTAAGAAGTAGGTTCTGAGAACAATGTAATGTAGTTTTCCTTGAATAAACTGATGGATAGTAAACCCTAAGCTTTCAGGGATTTAAAAACTAAAAGTCTAATAGACAAAATGTCTGATTTTTAATTTCAATAAATAACTCGTCGTCAAATTTGGGTTAAGAGTGCCTTAAATATGAATTGCTCAAAAACCATAAACACATATATGGAAACAAAAAAAATGTAAGAAAATATAGTTCAAACAAATATGAACACGTATAAAATTGACTAGCTGCTTGAAATAAATCCGTAAAATATTAAAAAATCAAATAAAAATGATAAAACACCAATTCAGAACCGAAAAGGTGGATTTTTGGACTCAAATTTTGTAACAAAACGGCCTCTCTCACGTTCTTGACAATCAATCAATTCGAAATTTTTTAGATTTGAATATTCACTTTACATAAATATGATATGCGGTTGAAAAATAAGATATGTTTTTGTTTGTCTAGTATTTCTAGACAGTCGTGGGTCTCCACCACATCCATTTCGCTCACTCGCCTTCGATAGGAAGATTACATATGGATTATGGTTCTGATTACAGCCGGTTATATATATATATATATATATATATATATATATATATATATATACTCATAAATCTATGAAACACTCATGGACCAGGGTGATAGTTAGAATTGGCACAAACTCATCAACACGTATCATAATGAAACCACGAAACAAGTCAAACCTACGGTCCACAAATCTTGTTTTGGATTGTTTCGAAGAAATTTTACATATTTCATAACTAATTCGAGGAGATGATTTAGTAAGAGAAGGAGAAATTCAAGGCGCATTTGGCGTTCGAGTTTTTGAGGATTGGCTTTTCTCTTTAGGAGGCGAAGGTGAAAAAATAAGAGTTTTAGAAGGATCGAAGTTACCGTAATAAATGTTCTTTGAGGATGTTCCAAGGGGAGCTTTTCTTATCAATCCAGTTGCTCTATATTCTTATGCCCTTTCACTGATGCAGAAGTAATCGTAAGCTCCGAAGACGTTGTTATCTGACTTTGAGGATTTAGGTTCTTTGGGAATTCTGGCTTTAGATCTCTTAGATTTTGGATGGTTTCTCATAAACTGGTTGAAGATTGATTGCAAAAGATGAATTTTCTGGTGAAGGTAGCCAGTAGTTTAAAGAAGCCGGTGAAGGTAGCAAGGGAGTTCAGAGTTTTTATGATTTCTCTCTCAAGAAATTTTGTTAATGAGTCAACAATGGATCACAGTGGAATTTATAAGAAGAGAGAGGTCGTGTTGAGAAGTGGAAAATCTGGACGTTGATTGGACAAAAGTTGAAGCGGTTGCGTAGATAAGAGTTCAACGTTTGTCACACTATGAGCCTAGTTGTAGACCTAGCCCGTAGAGTGTCATTATTTGCTGAAAAGTAGGTTTGACACCTAAGATTATGAGTTGCTGCTTCGAATTGCGATATAAAAGAGTGATTTTATGTGTACATATTTCGAGACACTTGACACATGATGGTATAACAAAATAATTAACGTTGTTCGAATTATGTAGAATGAAATCATCTTCACTATTGTTTATATTCGAAGCTAATTAGTTCTCATTCATTTACAGACATGAGAACTAAGGGGGCTATTGATAAGCAAATGAGACTTCAAGTACCAAAATGTGAAGAATAAAATAACTTGTGACAGATTGTAAAGTTAGAGGAATAATTTAGGACTTGTATTGTAATCAGGGACTAACGTGTAATTAGCTTTTTTATGTAACCATTTTCAGTTGTACTCTAAGTCTGTGTGCCTCTATATAAAGGTCAAGGTTGATCTAATAAAGGGGTTGAATTTTTGAGTTAGAATATTTGAGCATTCTAATTTTCTCTCTCTAGAATCTATTTCTCTCTTTCTAAAACTTTATTTCTCTCATTTACTAAAGCGATTCAAGTAATCATACTCATCAATCACAAATATATTTTTTCACACAACTGGCATCTATAGACCTCATAAGTACACCCCCACAAGTATTGATTATGAAAATTACCTACAAGACTACGAGGTATACAATGCTACTGTGTGAAATTGTTAGGGTTACATCAACATGTTTAACATTTTGTACAGTATTTTTTTATCGATGTACAAAAATTAGACAACTACATTTGAGATATAGATCATCTTTGGTTGCTAATAAAATAAAACGAGTGTCTATTACCTAATGTTATACTAGTATGTATGGAATTGGATTATCAAACCATACAACATCCTTGAATCCTGGATTATCAAATAAGGCTACAACATGACATGTAAAACAACAAACGATAATGTTATTATATATATATATAATTTAATTTAATTTGATACGCTTTATCTTTATATGATACTTTGGTTGTTCTTATTCGAAATCAACCTCTTCCATAACTTATGATTCAGCCGCAACCTCTTCATTTTTCGTAGTCTTTTTAGTAACTTGTGCTGCAGTCTTTGTCTCTACTTCTACCCCAACCTACAACCCCAAATGATGTGTAATCCTCATAATCTACGAGCGTTGTTCTATCATTCCGTTTATGGTACACTTATCCTGGCCTAACCTTTACATAACCCTCAAATTCAATAATTTTAGAGGATGGTTGTATTAGTTTTTGTTGCTTCGAAGCATCATGTTGTTAATAAAATTATAATATAAATAAACAAACTAAATGACACTCCAAACTAACATTTTGAAAAATTTATTTATACTACATATTAGTTAAAAAGATAAAAATATAATTTTTAAAAACTATATATAATAAAATTAAATGGTACATACAAAATAATATATAACTATTTTGAAAATACATATAATATTTACCTAATTTTTAATAAAAAATTAAAACTATTGGATATGTATTATATATATATATATATATATATATATATATATATATGTGTGTGTGTGCGATGTAAAATAACCCATGATAGTTAATTAAATTATCATACATGATTTTCTAAAGGATTTTTATATAAAAAAAATTAAAAAAATCAAACTATTATAATTTAGCATTTTAGAGTTAGTTTGACAATGTCGTGAAAAAATATCGAGTTAAAGGTTGGGAAAAATATATATAGGTTTGGGCTAAAAAAACAAATATAGTTTTTAATGTATACCAATTGTCGTATAAAACTAGTCATATTCACTTTTGTATTAAAATCACCCCATGTATACTTAAATGCTTCACCTGCAGTCCTTCGTTCGTGTACATATAGTCAAATTTGTGTTACACATTCAGTCCACCATATTCTCTCCCAATCATATCTTTTTTGCCACATCAACCTCCACGTAGGCATGACAAAATTTTAATATTTTGTCGTTTATCTTATCATCTAAAGAACTTATCTAATGGGCTTAGACTAGGTTAGACCATAATTTCTAAGCCCAAAACCTAAAACCCAATTCTCACCTCATATCATAAATGAGTTTATAGATAGGAAATGGAAGATCAAACGGAGCATACAAAAACACTGTCACTCATTCGTTCATCTTCCACCGTTTGATCCTCTATGCATAACCTCTCTTTCATAACCAAAAATAACTTTGCCAAAATCCAAAACTAATAACATCATCATGATATAGTGAGAAAAGAGAAAAAAAGATAAAAAATGAAACTTTTGTTGAAACTTTGTTGTTTACCAAAAAGTTGTCCGACTCGGTTAAACCTAATCTCGCAATATGTATTCTCTCATTCTTTACTATCTTAAATTTTTCTTCTACTTCTTTATCTGCAAAACGAAGAAATACTGACATCTAAAAATATCTTGTTGACTTTGATTTTTGTTGCAGTCACTTTGTTCTTCACATCCAAAATATACTTATAATCAATCAAACTCGTATCACTACACGACATATTTGGGAAGAAAACTAAAATAATGTAGGGTTTTTCACCTTAAATACCGCTGCAACCGGTTTAGTGGGACATCCGAGAATCAAAACAGTTCTCAAAACCCCAAAAGAATATCTAAAATCTCTTACAAGAGAAGGTGTAGAGTTTTACAACAATAAATATTTCTACAAACGAGTTTCATAGAGAAAAGGTGTAAGAGAAGTGATGTGTATTATTAAAATCATGTAAATCTCACATGGGATGGGCTATGGTTGAAACATTTAGTATATACCAGATAGCAATTTTAATACAAAAGTGAACATGATGGGGAATGGGGTGTTACACAAAAGTTGGTGTACATGGGGGACTATATTTTATTTTTAGCCTACAATCTTCCCTTCATGTTACTTGCAAAAGATCAATTTTCAAAATTTGGGTTAGATAAAAACTCTCACATAATCGTAGAAAATAGAGAAACAAAAAAACGACTAGAGTTTCATTAATTGGAATTATGTTTCTTACAACGATTTTAAATCATATTATATAAACTAATAGAATAATAACTTAATGGGCTAATGGGCCTTAATAACATAATGAACTATAATGCTAATACACTCCCTCGAAATCAAAATACAATAATAACAAGTATTGAGAATTTTTTACATATTAAACGAAACCGAGACGCCGACTAAATCTTCAATATTCAAATGACCTTCAAACGTAATCCAACTACCAATAAAAAATTCCAAATTGAAACTCAAAGCCAAAACAAAAAAACTAAAGTTCAATAACAAATACAAATAGAAATAACCAAATCTAAATTCAATACTAATCTAAAAATGCAAAACCAAATCAAAATACATGAATGTCTAGGAAGAGCAATTGGTATTTGATAGGGTGGAGAAGGCTACTTCTTAGTTAGAGATTGGTCCTATGTTTTGCATAACCTTCTTGGTTAAAGATACATGTTTGCAGTCTAAAGTCTTTCAAGCGAAAGTAAGTGTTATGTGAATAACCACATTGTGATAAATCAATATTTATAAATAACCATCTCGTAGTCTTAATTATTTTTCTCTCTCATTTTTTTTACGTTGTTTTTAAAATGTCATATATTTCAAGTTTTAACTCCAAAATAATATCCGAAAATATCATTTTTAAGACGAATAAAACTAGATCCATAAATGATACTTTTTATGTTTTAGTTACGTAATTACATGTAGTTGGTTGTAAAATAAGCCTATAAAAATTAGTTGTGTTCAGTTATGGAACTACGTACAAATAAGTTACAAAAAAAACGATGTTAAGTTCCAGAATTATGCTCAAATAAGTTGCAAAAAATAAATTGTGTTGACTTGTATGATTATGTACAAATGAGTTGTAAAAATGAGAATAAAATAGTTGCGGAAATAAGACTTATGTTGCAAAAAAAATTGTATTAAGTTGCAGAATTATGTGCAACTGAGTTACAAAAATAAGAAGAAAATGGTTGCAAAAATAGAAGTTTGGTGGTGAAATAAGTTTGGAAAAACAATTGTGTTCTAGCTGCATAATTATGTGTAATTTGGTAGTTAAAAATAAATTGTGTTCTAGTTGTAAAATTACCTCTAATTTGGTTGCGAGAATAGAAAAAAATCTATAAAATCTCTCATGGATTTCGTTTTGTTCATCTTTAGAAAATAGAATTATGAATTTTTAAAAATTTTCTTTTAAGTTAAAAATAACTAAATGTTACATTTTGTACATGTTGGCATGTTTAGGGATATTTTTGAAACCTTTTAAAGTTCAAAATCCAGTTGGTTATTGGTATTTTTAATATATTTTTGGTTATTGGTAGTGTCCGTTATTTTTATATTTCTGCATATGTACGAAATATGAAACTAGTATTAAATAAAAACGGAAACGCAAAACCAGGATGAAATGAAATGTGAAATGCAAAACTAATATTAAATTTGATTTTTTTTTGCTAACGTGCGAAATAGATCACCATAATTAAATTAAAATATGAAGTGTGAAACCATTTTAAAATTTGATTTTGTTGTTTGAGTACAAAATGCAAATCAGCGGTTAAATGAAAATACAAAATATAAAATGTAGAACGAGGATAAAATAAAATATAAAAATGCGAAACAAATGCTTAAATATGATTTTTTTATCAAAGTGTAAAATGAGAAACCATAAACGAAAACACGACATACAAAATATAAAATCATAAACGAATATACGAATTGCGAAATGTAAAACTACGATTAATTTGGCTCATAAAAATATTAATTTTATTTTTAATTTTATTTTTTTTATCATTTTGTTCATTATAAAAAAGAGAAAGGTACCAGTAAATACCCACTCAACTATCTAATTACCTATTGATACCCGTTTTTTTGTATAGTGTCACTTGGTACCTCGAATTGAAATTTGACAAAAATACCTCCCGACTATATATACCCGCTCGTACCTTCACCAGTACTAACCTAAGAGTTGTTTGAAAAACTAACCTGAGAGTTGTTTGAAAAAATAACCTGAGAGTTGTTTGAGAAACTGACTCGAGAGTTGTTTGAAAAACTAACGTGAGAGTTGTGTGCAACTCTCGCGATTTCCTGAGAGTTGTTTGCAACTTTCTCGATTTCCTGTAAGTAGTTAATGGTGAAATTTTATTTTTAAAAAAAATCAAAAGATATCATCAATGAGTCTAGTTTTGTTCATCTTCAAAAAACAAAAGCGATGGTACTTTCGTATATTTTTTCCGAGCTCTGGTTTGAAAGATATGGATCTTTTGAAAAATAAAATAATAAAGAAATTTTTTGGCTACGTGGTTGTTGATAGAAAGTGAAGGTAGTTAGGGTATTAAAATAATATTAGGTATTAAGTAGTAATTAGGTAATTGAGATGACTATTAAAAGGTAATAGAACAAAACCTGGTTACTAGATGACAATAGAATAGTTGATTGAGTATTTTAAATGCAATTTTTTTATAAAAAAATACATAACTAATAATACTTTTTTATACTAAGGTATGAAAATATAAATATTTAAAAATTAAAATCATAATTTGAAAAATTAAAATAAAACACATGCATCCCATGTTATTATATAGTTGAAAGTGTTTTAGGTAAAAAAAAATATACCTCAAAATTTTTGTTATAACATGTAATTCATATTTGGACCAATATCGTTTCGTAACTGGCCCATAATCGTTTTTATAATTGTGAAATGTTTATGTGATTGAATTGTGGGCCGCATCCTTATAAATGGCCCATAATCAAATAGATCAGTGGTTATTAGATTCGGCATATATATAGGAGGGAAGTGCAGAAATGAGTTTCAAGAAAGCTCCAAGAAATGAGTGGGTTTCTTAACCTCTAAGAAACCTTCTCTCCCATTTCATTTCGCTCTTAGTTCTCTCCTTGCATTGTTGTGTCTTCGTATCCCCATTGTTATCCTCCGTTGCTTGGGCTGGTGCAGAAGTTTCCCTCGGGAGGCAGGGCCTTCGCAGGCTTTGCCTGTGGTTTTGCTGTGTTATGGCTGTCAATTCTCTAAGTGCTGGGGATTTTCCACCCTTGAATAACAAGTCTGAGATGAGTCTTCCTCTTCAAGGTTCGAATGTGGCTCCGTCTGTTAGGATGTTATACACCGATGTCTTGAAAAATAGGAACGAAAATGCTGGGTTTCGCTCGGAACGGGTTAAGTCTTATGAAGATCACAATGTGATTCAGTTCACAATGCAAACGAAGGCTGATCTTTTGAATCAGTCTAGGACTACACTTATAGCCAAATTCAGTGAAGGCATCCCCAAGCGATCGGCTTTTCAAGCCTTTCTTGATTCTTTCAAGTTCAAGGGGATGTTCACGTATGTAACGATTGATTCGAGGCAAATTCTTGTTGAGTTCTCTGTGATGGAAGACGTTGACAGATTATGGTTGAAACGGTTTTGGAAGGTGGAAGGTAAGGTTATGAGAGTTATCAAATGGTGTCCCCGAAGCAATAGAAACTATGAATGCCCTGTTGACTTACTCTGGGTAAGGTTTGAGAAGTTTCCTGAGTTTCTGTATAATAGATTTGTTATACAAGAATTGGCTTCTTCTCTTGGCATTGTTCATCAAGTGGTGGTGCCAGATATTAATAGGGCTAAAGTGAATGTCTGTTTTGCGTTGGTTGAAATTGATGTTTCAAGGCTGTTGAAAAGGAAATTGTGGGTTGGATTCGGTGATTGTGATGGTTGCTGGTTAGGAGTTAGTTATAAGAATGCTCCCTGTTATTGCCAGACTTGTCATCATTTAGGGCATGATTCTGAGAAATGCAAAAAGAATTTAGAGATGGACTCCAAGAATGTACAGCAAAGTTCTGATATTATTGCTAAAGATGTTGTTCAATCTGTTTCGTTACATGATAAAGTTACAATGGATCAAGCTCCTAAATCTACAAAAGTTCAAACTTTCACTCAAGTCTACAGAAGGAAGCTAAAATCTATTATAACAGCCAAGGACATGCCTTTTGTTTCTTGTCCCTCAACAAGTCTTGCTAGTCCGGTTAAAGAGAAGACTGTCTCCAATAATGACCCTGATCTCATTAGTGCTCTTCAGAATCTTGAGGAGGAAGATAATTCTTTGTGTAATAATAGTCTGCAGGCTTCTCCTTGTGGTGGTAATATTGGTAGCTATAACCCTTCTCCAAGGGCTAGCTCCAATGATCCTGATCATGATTTCGAATTTGTTATCTCCAGTAAGATCAAATCTGCAAACAAGAACAGCAATTCAAAAAGGTTATCTATCAACTCTTTAAGAAAAAAAGAAAAGCTTCAAAATAGATCTGTTTCTGATAATGTTTAAGTCTATCAGTTGGAATGCTCGTGGAATTCACAATAATCCTACTATTTCTAGGCTAAAATTTATTATTAATAATGAGAATGTTAAGATGATTACAATTCAAGAACCTATGGCTAGATATGACAAAATTGAGTTGATTGCTAGGAGGATTTGTTTTGATAACTATATGGCTAATATATCTAATAAAGTTTGGTGTTTTTGGCCTAACGATATTAGTGTTTCTGTCATCTTTAATCATGATCAGTTTTTACATCTTGAAATCAATTATGCTACTTTCACTTGTTTTTTTACTTCTGTCTATGCTAAGAATCAGAGAGTGCAGCGAAAGTTACTTTGGATTCAGCTTGGTAATCTTACCTGTGAAGAGAAGCCTTGGATCATTGCTGGGGACTTCAACACCACCAGAAGCCCTGATGATCAGCTCAATTGTATAAACTATGATGGTATTAGTGCTGATGAATTTAACGAGTTTATAAGACACTGTAATCTGGATGTCCCTGGCCACAGTGGTTCTCGTTATACCTGGAGCAACAACAATGTTTGGAAGAGGTTAGACTGGGTTCTAATCAATCAAAAGATTCTTAATGAATCGAGTATTCAGGTTTGTCACATGGTCAGAACATGTTCTGATCATGCCCCGCTCTTAATTTCTATTAACAAAATCTTAAACACCAATACTCATTCTAAGAAAAGCTCTTTTAAATTTATTAATGCTTGGATTAATCATCCTGACTTCATGAATTGCGTAAATCAGAATTGGTCCAAGCATTGTAATGGTGAAGATAATACCATCTTCTGGTATAAACTTAAAAGGCTGAAGAAATATTTAAAAAACTGGAACTACACAACATTTGGTAACATTTTTAATAAAGTTAAAGAAGCTACTACTGAAGTAGACAATTGTGAACTCATCCATCAGAATACTAATAATAACACTTCTAAATCTAACTTATCTAAAGCCAATAGCATTCTCATTCTAGCTTTAAAAATGAAGAATGCTATTGGAAGTAGAAGTGTTTCAATTATCTGCTAAATGATTGTGATGGAAATACAAAACTATATCACAATTATGTAGCCAAGAAAAGAAAGAAAAACTATATTGCTGGTATTAAAGATAATGGAAATTGGCTTACTGATCAAAGTGAAATAGTTGTTCTGCTGTATCTCACTTCAAAATGATCCTTTCCAATGATCCTAATAACAGTAACATTGTTAATACTCATGATTCTATTCTAAACAACATTCCTAAGATTGTTTTGGACAGGTATAATGAGGAGATTACTAAGCCTACATCACAGAAAGAAGTCAGAGCTATTATTAATGATATGAAGAAAGACAGTGCCCCTGGCACTGATGGGTTCAATACTTTCTTTCTTAAACATTGTTGGAATATAATTAGTAATGATCTTTGTAATGCTTTAAATGCTTACCTTGCTGGTAACTCTATCCCAAATGGAGTGTTTGCCACTGGGATTGTGCTTATCCCAAAAAATTCCAACCCTATAACCTCGAACAATTACAGACCTTTAAGTATGTGCACTATAATTAACAGATTAATCTCGGCCCTTATTAATAGGAGAATATCCTCTATTCTCCCCAGAATCATCTCTAGAGGCCAGAGTGCTTTTGTTAAGGAGAGGATCATTCATGACAATATTTTAATAATAAATGAGATGCTCCATAACATTAGAAGAAAGCCTTCTAAAGGCAATATTATCTTACAATTAGATATGACAAAAGCATTTGACAGAATGTCTCACACCTTTGTCATAAAAACTTTAAAATGTTTTGGTTTTTCAGATGATATTGCTTCTCTAATACACAGGCTTATCTCCACTGTTATGATTTCTATTTTAATCAATGGAACTAGCATATGTTACTTCCCTCAGAAGACTGGATTAAGATAAGGAGATCCTTTATCTCCTTGCCTTTTTATCCTTGCTGAGGAAGCTCTTTTAAGAGGTTTACCCAACCTATATGATGCTAACAATAATATGCAATACTACTTAAAATCTGGCTATATCTTACCATGCTTAGCCTTTGCAGATGATATAATTATCTTCTCCAACAGTGCTCCTTCTTCCATCAAAAGCCTGAGCCTTCTGCTTGACAAATATCAGCAAGAATCTGGTCAATTGATTAATAGAGATAAGACAAAGATCATTACCTCTTCTAGATGTTCCAGTGTCAACACTGCTAGAATCAACTCCATCATGGGATTCCAGACTGAGCACGCTCCATTTAGCTACCTGGGAATTACAATTGCTGCAAATAACAAAGGGAAGCATTATATTCCTCTCATAGCTAAAATCTATAACAAAATAAATGAATGGGATCTGAAGAATCTATCTTATAGTGGCAGACTGTCCCTTATAAGACATGTTCTTCACCCTATCATATATTTCTGGATGCAAAATAGCTTAATCCCCAAGAATATTCTTAACAAAATAGAGCTCTGCTTCAATAAGTTTCTCTAGAGACCTAAATTTAATGAAAATGCAATCCACTGGTCTGGTTGGAGAAACCTTTGTAAGCCCTTTGAAGAAGGTGGATTGAATATCAAACTTCTGTCTGATATTCAACTCACCTTCTCATATAAGCTTTGGTACTTATTCAGAAAAGGAAAGTCTCTTTGTTCTGACCTTATCACCAAAAATTCCTGCCAAAATAAGTACCCTCTACTGCTAAGTGTAGTGCTAATGACTCTATAGTATGGAAGAGACTTCATACTGTTAAGAATAATGCTGACCAGTTTATTCATTGGAATGTTGGTCGTGGGGAAATAGATTTTTGGAGAGACTCTTGGCATAAAATGCCTCCTATTATTTCTGAGCAAAATACATGGTATCTCCCAGCTAAAGTAAATTCTTTTTGGAAAGATGGAAAATGGGACTCCAATCTTCTTTCTTTCCTTTCTCATGAAAGATATCAACACATAAGCTGTGTCAATATCAATCATGATCAGGAAGATGCTATAGAATGGAGCCTCTCCAAAGATAAAATTTTTAATACCAAAATGACTTGGGAAAGCATCAGGACAAAACACAATAAATCATACTTTTTCTAAAAAAATTGGCATCACTTTATCCCTACAAAATTCTCTTTTCTCAGCTGGAAGTTACTAAACAATTTTGCTCCTATTGACAGTATACTCTCCAATAAGCACTTCACTATAGTTTCTAAGTGCCAGTTTTGCTGCAACTGTGAAGATACAACATATCTCTTCATCAATTGCAGCTATGCCTGGCCCTTATGGAACTATTTCGGTATCATGTTCAAGATACTTGTAAAGCGCTTCATGAATCTGCGTCACATGTTCTTCACCTGGTTCAGCTATACTCACAGTAATTTCCATGTAACCCACATTGTTCCACAACTCATAGTGTGGAAAATCTGGTTTAACAGAAATCACTGCAAGTTTGATAAACCTATAGATAATTTCTATAATGCTATAAGCAGAATTGAAAACATCATTCTAGGAATAGACTCAAAGAACATCCTTAAATCTAAGAATTGGTCTGGTGTTGTTGACGCAGGTGCTAAAATTGGAGCTCTGTCCATAAGTAAGAGAAAAGCTAAATACCTGAAGTGGAAGGTGCCTGATCCAGGTAGAATCAAAATCAATACTGACGGAGCCTGTAGCTACACGGGCGAGGCCACTGGTGGATTAATTGCTCGTGATGATCATGGAAACATCATTACTGGTGCTGGATTCTTATTTGGCAAGATTAGTCCCCTTCAAGCTTAAAGAAGAGCTCTTATGGAGGCTCTTATTCTTTGTCACAAGAATGGTTGGAAAGATGTAGACCTCGAGTCGGACTGTTCGACTCTTATCAACAACTTGACTAATGGATATGTCTTGAATAACACCACGGATGATATCTGTAGAAGCTTACTTCTCCCTTCTATGCACATTCGTCACATTTCCAGATCGAAAAATGTGGCGGCCGACTGGATCTCTAAGTGGATACTTGCTGAGAAGACTAATCGCTCCTTCACTAACCGTGATATCCCTAACCCTCTCCTAGCTATCATCGTCCTCGAAAGCTTAGGCGTTGGATATATTGATCCTGGTTAAGCGAATCATTTTCTTCTTCCTTCGGTCGATTAAGCTTTTTGGGTTGAAGTTTCATGAAGAAGGGCTAGTGTGGCTGGTTGGTTGAAGCTGGTTCGAAGGTCGTTTGAGATGGAGTCAGATCTGGTGCTTGGATTGCTGGTTGTGAAAGAGGATTGGAGTTTGGTTAGTTTGGTTGGACTTTAAGCCTGAATCGATGGTTTTTCGTTTCTAAGGTTTTTGTTTTTGGAGTTGGGTGTTTGGAAGTGAGGCTCTGTGGGAGAGGGAGGCTGTTTCGAAGGTTGAAGACGAACGGTTTTAAATTTAGGGTTTCGAAATTGATTTAGGGATTTTTTTTAGGGTTATTTGTTCAAGAGCCCCTTTTTTGTGTTTATTTCTCAATTGGTTCTCTTGTATTGTAAAACTCTCATTTAGGTAATATATTGAGTTTTGCTTAAAAAAAATAAAAATTCGGCATATATATATATAAAAACCCTATACCTGTAAGTAAAGCAGTAACTGCAAGAGCTTAATTTTCAAATTTCATATCTGAAAACTCAACGGATCCATCTTCTCCCATACCGATCCATTCGATTTTGGAAAAACAGATGGCCAGGTATTGCACGACACGAAGGTTCAGAGCCATAGGGAGAGCGACGGCGAGACCAAGGGTGAGAGCGACGGCGAGACCAAGGGTGAGAGCGACGACGAGAGCGACGGCTAGAGTGACGGTGACAACCACTTGTCCGATTTTGCGCGCAAGTATTTACCGTAGTGGAGAGGGCTGAGGCTGAGGCATCTCACACTAAAACCCAGGTCGAAGCAAGCGATGTAAGGATGCTTCTTACTTGTTTCTTTATATACATGAATGATAAGATAGATATATTTTTGATGATCTATTTTGATTGATTGGTTGATTTATATAGAATATATAATATAGAATATTGAATGTAGAATATAGATTGTATAATCTATTTGGTGTGCTGTTTAGGGTTCATTTGGACAAAATCAATGGTTGTGAGGATTACTCTACTTTTGCAGGCTTCATGAAACATTTCAGGATTTGTGCTCTCAAATATATCATTTGTTTTGAGATTAAATATATGTATGTGTAGGAAGAGCAATTGGTGTCCTGTGTTTCACATAACCTTCTACATCTTTGCTATCCAAAATATTTTTGTAGTTCAACAATAAGCAGTAAATTGATTTAAATTTTAATTTACTTATCTCAGTCATATGATGTAGATGTACAATAGAGGTTTCAGGTTTGGACCTGCATTAGTGAGAAAGAGTTATGAAGATATAGTCAGTGATATTTCTAACCTGACCAAGACAGACCAGGGAAACACTAATAGAATCAAAATCTGGCTAACAAATCAATCAAATAAAGAAACTATGCACTGCTAGCTTTATGATGTTTGTTTTAAAATTCATTGTCAATAATAGATTGAACATGAAAAGACCGACTACGAAAACACTAGTGGTCGGTGTTACTTTCATAGAAGGAACTAAAATCCGACTAAAAAATCAAACAAAGTTGAGAAACATTATACAGCTCCTGACTTAATGCATTGACTCACTTACTTTGCATACTCTCATATCGGTTTTGAATCATTATTAAGCCATGAGTTGTTTAGTAGTATATGGTTTCTTCACTTGTTTGATTTTTTAGTCACATTTTAGTTCTTTTTATAAAGTTAACATCGTCTTGTTTTTTTATGTTTTAAATATTATTGACATCTTTTGTAATTTTACTGGATGACACTTTTTAATATAATATCTTTGTTTTGATTTAGTGTTAGATTAATATCTTTGTTTTGATTTAGTGTTAGATTTGAAGGAGAAGGATAGTAGTGGTCCTATATTTTTTTACAGGAGTTGTGAGACTCTCTTGAGAGGTATATGGAAAATACTAATACATGTGTCTAGTTAATATTTTGAATTTGTTAAGTATCTTACCTCTTTTTTGTATATGACAAAGTTTTAATAGCTATATTGGTAAATGTGTATAGTTTGAGTTTTACTTAGTTATGAAATTTAAACCGTACACATTAACCAATTAACCAATAATAATTGGTAAAACTTGTCATATCCAAAATACAAAAAGACTTAAACAGATTCCGAATACTATAACGTTACATGTAGGAGCATTTTAATATCTCTCTCTAAGTTTCTTAAACTTTTATAGAAATATATAGGCTATTTTTTTCCTTCGCCTCAGAAATCTAAAATTAAACCAAAACATAAACTTGTCTGTTTAAGATTTTGAAGAAGAGATGCCTACATTAAAATATTAGATATTTTTTCCTTCAAATAGTCTATTTAAATTCTATTAAGCTTGGAGATGAAAAACCAACCCCAATATGATTTTGGGTAAAATGGTAAAGCTTTCGATTTTAGGACAAAGTGTTATTTTACCGGATCGAGGGTTACAATGGAAGAGATAATGCGGTTAGGAACAGGAGGCTAAGAGAGTAACAAAAAATGGGAATCCAACCGGTCAGGAGGCTAAGAGAGTAACAAAAAGTGGGAATTCAACCGGTAAATACCAAACGAAAAATCGGACCAAATTTTAACGGTCTGGTTCGCAGTTCTATTTTTAAAACCGAAACCGATAAAGAACCGAAGTAGTAAAATCGATAAAAAGTCGGATCGGTAAATCGATGAAACCGATTCAGAACTTTTTTATTATATTCTACTCTTTTTCCCGCTAATCTATAATCACGTTTTAGATAGTTTGTTATCAATATTATCTTTTAAAAAATAATCCAAAATTTTAGAACCCTACCATATTTATTTTATGGATTATTCTTCTAAAACCAAAATTCGGATCAATTTATTAATTTTTTATTACGATGAGTTTTATTATAATATATTAAAGGGGTTTATACCAGGGTACAAATTATATCTTTTTATAGTATGAAGTTTCTATGTTGTTTTGATTTTTATGAAAGCATAGTCTTCACCTATTTCTTTAGGTGTATATATTTATTTGTCCAACTATTTTCATTCCAAATATTATGAAAGTTTTTATGTTGTTTTAATTTTTTTTTATAAAAACATAGTCTTACCTATTTCTGTAGGGGTATAATTGTACTACTATTTTCATTCCAAATATTAGATGAATATTTTAACCGGAATTGAAAGAACCGAAGTGGATTAAGTTCTTTCATAATATCCAAATAGTTCAACTTCTAATTATCCACAGTTTTCGGTTCGGAAACGGTACCAAACCGAAGAACCATGGGTACCCGTTAAGAGCCGACCACATATTAACCCCAAATTTTACATTATTTGAAGATATATTTCTCATTCCTAACGTTAGACTCTTCTAAATTGTTGTTTAACCTCTCATTATATTCTCTTTAAAAAATGACAACATAGTTAATTCAAAATGGCGACATATCTATAGACAAAATAACAAAATATCAATCTTTATATATTCTAATAAACTTGATATCGTCTTTTTTTTAATTCCTAAATTTTTTATTTAATATATTAATTTGGACCTCTCCTATATTTAACATTTAGTTTTGATTTATAAAATGAGTTTTATATCCATAAATATTCGATTGGAACCGAATTAAATACCAATATCAAGAGGACAGAACCGAACTGAATTTTATTTGGTTCTTAATTGGGTACCCGTTTTGAAGAACCAAAAGAACCGAAGAACCGAATGCTCATGCATACCAAATACCATGTCAAATAGTGTGTTTTTGGTGGTCAAGTGTCATTTTGAAATTTATAAAATTTTCTTTAAGAGTGTAAGATATGTCTCCACTACATGTATGTGTTTTTTCTCTGCTCAATTCCATCCTCTAAGATTCATATATTTAAAGCAAAAAATTTCTTGATGATAATATATTGAAAATGTTATCGCGTGTTGTTTTCACAAGATGATCGAACAATTCGTAGATATGCGATGATCAATTGTACAAATCAACGGTTTCACTCGTACCAGGTTGAATTACTACTGAAATGTGAACATCTATATAGAAACCAAGTACATAGAAATTATAATATCATGATACAAGACTGGAAAAAAAAATCAATCGCTTTACATACGAGCTGGTACCTCGCCCGAAAAATTTGACTACATATTCCTTCACTTGGTCAGATCGTTCGTGGTACGCAATTCGTATAAAAAGAAAAATATACCAAGAATGGTTCGCTTTAATACTTTGGGACACTTCATTAATTCAAAAGTGTCATGGATTAACTTTAGTGAAATCTCAAAGTGAAAAAAACTCATATAATAGTAGCTTAAGAAGCTAGATTTTAACGTCATCAATGCTTATGAGTATTATCGTGATGTTATTGTTATGGGACGAGACATGAATTCTGTCGAATTTTATCGTAACGACATAATGGAAGAACATGTTAATTATGTCATGAATTTTATACCATTACTTTTTGATAGACTCTAAGATTATTCAGAGTTTTGAACTTTAATTTTTTTTAGATAAAGTACTTCTGAAATTGGGAAGTTTATATTTTTCAAATTGTCTAAAATATGTTTGACAATCCAAAATTACTTAGATTTATTAATTTAATGTTTCAGATAACGTTAAAATTTGACAAATTAAGTAGTTCTAAATTTTTTGACTTGGTTTTAACTTTTATGGAAAGGTAAGATTACTTACATCGTCCGAAAAAATTAGGTTAAAAACATATTTTTAGACTTGATAAGAAATCAACTAATTGGGAAGTTTAATATAAAAAAATATAAAACTTGTATAAGACAAGATTACTTTTAGAAGTTCTTAATTTAAGTAGACGTGTAGAATTATTTAGAGTTCATAATTTAATGTTTTCAAAAATTATAAAAACTTGACAATTTGAGAAGTTCTAAATTTGGTTATCATTACTGTCATTTATTTTTGTTTTGTTGCCTAAGTACGAAATACGAAACCAATATTAAATAAAAAATATGAAATGCAAAACCCGGATGAAATGAAGTGTGAAATACGAAACTAATGATAATTTTTTTAAGCGCGAAATACGTAACCATGATAAAATGAAAATATGAAATGTTATTTTTTTGTATAAGTGCGAAATGCAAATTAATGGTTAAATGAAAATACGAAATATAAAATGCAAAACGATAATAAGATGACATATAAAATGTAAAATATAAAACAAATATTAAATTTGATTTTCTTTTAGGGAATTGCTAAAAGAAAAGTCATTTTTACTCTGTGAAGTCGCTTATTTTCGATTTTCTACATTTACAAAATTGCCACTAGACAAAAAGCTCAAAATATCCTTAAATGACAACTCATGCCATTAACTACTCCATGAATTTGCAAACCAAAAAATAACAACCAAACCATAATCCAAATTCACCCAACTAACAAAACCCTAAAAAACGCTCAACCTATAAACCTATTTTTTCCAGACCTTCAAAATCTTTAAAAACATTACCAAAATGAAGTTAGACCAATTCTTTTACAGACCGGCATGGACCACGAAGAGGTTCATTAATTTCCATCATTTTTTTCCTTTCGAAAATGCAAAATTTAAAAATAACCTGGATTTTGGTGTTCTTCGCTAGAATGGCGTCAATATAGTGTTCTTCGCCAACGAATTGGCGAATTGACTAATGTGGATGCCACCCCATGCTGTAATAGACCAACGGTACGCCACCTTTATGGCGTTATGGACCAACGGTACGCCAACGTGTGGCGTGAGATAGGTCTATTACATCATGAGATGATGTGTTTAGGAGTTGACTCGCCAATTCGAAAGGCTGTTGTTGGACTTAAAACACTGCCCTAGAGGATTTGGGGCTGCTGTTGAGGGTTTGGATCTATAGTATAGTGAATGTTTGGTATTTATGAGTGATAAAGTTTGGCTTTTGTTAGTATTTAAAGTTTGAGTTTTATAAAGTAAAGGTAAGTTTGGGTTCGACGGTTGTGGTCTTTGCAAGACAATTTATAAAGTAAAGGTAAGTTTGGGTTCTTTTGATTAATTACTTTTAATTTATAATTTAATTACTTTTAATTTAGTTTTAGTTATTATTATAGGTTTTCAATTTAGGTTTTTGTTGTATATTTAGTTTTGGTGCTTTATTTTAGTTTAGGTTTTAGAGAGAGGAGAGAGGAAATGTCATTTTTTTTCAAAAAGTATGGTAACTTCACAGACTAATTTTTTCTATTTAAGCTATTTCGTGAAGGACAAAATCGTCAAAAAAATAACTTCACGGAGTAATTTTGAAAATTCAAAACACGCGACGTCATAAAATAAAAATGGCATTTTTTTAGCAATTTCTTTTTTTTTATCCTAAAATAAAATGAGAAATCATAAAAGAAAACACAACAAATCATAAACAAAAATACGAAAAGCAAACGGTAGAATTATAGTTAACTCAGTTCATAAAAAAATAATTTCTTTTATTTAATTTTTTTTTTCATAGACTTAGTTTGTTTGTTTTGAAAATATATAGAACTAATACTACCTTAATTTTTTTTCTTACTATCGATAGAAAATATGAATTATAAAAATTAGAATCATGATTTGAAAAGATAATATAAAATACACGCGTCCCATATTATTATATAGTTGAAAGTGTTTTAGGAAAAAGAAACATGAATTCTAGTATGAACATGTAATTAATATTTGAATCGGGTAGATATCGTGTTGTAACAGGCCCATATCTATATAAAAATGCTTATCCAATTCCATAAAATTTTATTATAAAAAATTAATAATAATTATCAAATAGATGTTTATCCAACTTCATATTGAATTGATGAGTTAAATTTGATATATATTTTTAAAATTGTGAAGTGCTCATGTAATTAAATTGTGGCCCGCATCCTAGGTGTTAAATGTTTGAACTGGTCCATAATGAAATAGATGCTTTTCCAATTCCGCAGATATATTAATACATAAAAGCCATATTCTTGTGAATGAAGCTCTAACTGCACGATCGTAATTTTCCAATTTTAAATATGAAAACTCTTTCTACGAATTCATCTTCTCCCATATCAATCCATTCGGTTTTGAAAAAGTAGAAGGTCGATAATGATTAATTGGACGAAAGGAAGGTGAGAGCGGATGCGATAGCCACGGAAAGAGCGATGGTGAGAGATTCAACCGCGAGTTTGTAGAGGAGAGGGTTGAGGCCGAGGCATCATACACTAAATACATAACCTAGGTCGAAGCAAATGATGTAAAAATGCTTCCTAACTTGTTTATTTCTTTATTTGAATGAAAATATAGTTTCTTTTTCTCGTCGTACGTGAAATACGCTAGATCGTTGTTGTTTTAGTGTCTTTGAGGCATCTTTCAAAGTTTTGGATTAACAGAGAAGAGAAATCAAAAGAAATCTTAATTCAGTTTGAGTTCCAGATGCTTAGATTTGAAATCGATTGATTTGGGGAAAAGGTGTAGCCCTATAAACCTATGTATTGATATTTTAGTGGAGTAGCCCTAGAAACCAATGGGTTGAAATTATAGATATATTGTGACTTGTGATGATCTATTGATTGATTTATTGATTTGTGTAGGATATAAAAGATTGGGTGATTTATGTGAAATTATGGATTTGATCTTGACCACTCCCCAAGATTCGTTTCTTCAAATCACCTCGGTTAATTTGGATAAAACTCGGTTCTGCCGATTACCCTACTTTTGGGGACTACATGAAACATCTCAAACATTTGTGCTCTCAACAAGTTCAACAAAGATATGGTCTGGTTGTTGATATTATTATATACATATATAAATATATATTATCTGTTTTGATATTAAATATGTGCATGTGTAGGAAACGAAATTGGTATTTGAGAGGGTTGAGAAGGCTACTTATCAGCTAGAGATTGGTTCTGTGTTTCGCATAACCTTCTCTGTTAAAGATGCATCTTTGCAATCCAAAGTATTTCAGGAGAAAGTAGGTGTTATGGGTCCAATGGAGATTGATGTTAAACTTTGCAGGCCTAAACCTTAAAACTCAGGTACTGCTATTCTTGGGTACAATTGTTCTGAATATTGCCCCGGTAATTGTAAGGCCAACTTTGTCAGTTTTGAAACATTATTAAGCCATGAGCAGTTTAGTTGTACATTGTTTCTCAACTTTGTTTGATCTTAGTCGGATTTTAGTTCATTTTGTAAAAGTAACACTGACGACTCGTGTTTCATTGGTCTGTCTTTTCATGTTCAATTTATTATTGACAATGAATTTTAAGGCCAGCATCGTCGGTTTTGAAACGTAAAGCCATGAGCAGTTTAGCAGTGCATAGTTTCTTCATTTGATTGATTTCTTAGTCACATTTTGATATATAGTGTTTCTATTGTCAGGTTATAAATATTATTGACCATGTCATTTTAAGGCCATCATTGGAAAAGAATCCAATACATATAGAATTGAAGGAAAATAATCCAATATATATAGAAATGAAGTAACAAAATCGTTTTAAACATGCTAAAACAAATAAAATTCAGTGTATTTTGATTTGTTTTAGAATGTTTCAAAAGTAGATTAAGATTGATCTTGAGGTGTCCATTTAATATGTTTGTCTCACTCCACACCTCAATAACAATTCAGATTTGAGATTAAACCGATATCATATTTAAGAACTAACCTATAAAATATGTCAATCAAGTAATCTCTTTCAAACTAAGATCTTGACGAAAAACTTCCTATAGTACAATATTAAGGTTTATACTTTTTCAAATAATCTATTCTAGATTTTACTACGGTTGAAGATTAAAAAAACCTAGCTTGATAAGATTTTGTGTAAAATAATAGGGCTAAAAAGGCTTTAGGACGAAGTGCTATCTTAATGGGTGGATGGTAGAAAACTCTTCTCTTGTAGGGGGAGAGATAATGAGGTTAAGAGCCGGAGGCTGAGAGTAAGGAAGGCTTGAAAGTGGAAATCTATCTTTTTAACGATGCCATATTCATTTGAAAAACATAGGTTGAGAGTAAAGAAGGCTTGAACGTGGAACTCTATCCCTTCAACGGTACCATATTCATTTGAAAAACATTACTATCGTGTGCGGCGCGTGCAATCATTATCATTTTAAATTGGGTTGAAAGCACCAGTGGTCCTCCATGTTTGTCACTTGTAACACATCAGTCCGTATTCTTTGTCTCTGTAATAAACCGCCCCCTATGTTTTAAAAATGTAACAAATAGATCCTTTTCTGAAAATTTGAAGGACCTGTTTATTACAAATTGAATATGCGAGGGACCTGTTTATTACAGTCATGAATGACCTATTTATTACAAAAAAAAAGGATCTGTTTGTTACATTTTTAAAACATAGAGGACCGGTTTATTACAGAGACAAAGAATAGGGACTGATGTGTTACAAGTGACAAACATGGAGGACCTCTGGTGTTTTTTACCCTTTTAAATTGATTGAAACTCATTCATTTGTATTTATAAAAGACTAAATATCAAATTTAAAATATTACTTTCATTTTCCGACTATAACCAAGATTTTAACGTTTCCCTACATCAATTTATCATCATACCATATTATGATTTATTATAATATATTTGTGTTGTTTTTTTTTAAATTTTATAAAACCATGGTCCTTATCTAATTTGTAAGTTGTATATCTCAATTACATCATTTACTCCCTCCGTGTCCAATCTATTTGGCGTTCTAGGAAAATGAAATTGTCCCAAATTAATTGACCCTTTGCTATTATAAAGGGCATAAATGACTTCGATTTTCCAATTTTATCTTTAGTTTATATTCACATTTTCTTTTTACTTTTTTTTTCTGTTAGTAACACTGTATTGTCCCTTTCACTCATTCATATTTTAAAGGGTCAAGCTATATATACCCAATTCAGGTTTAAGTATACCCAATTTTGAGTATACCTAAAGGTGATCTAAGTATACCCATTTTTTTCCAAAAATACCATTTTCTAGGTATATAAGTCAATTTTTTTTACTAACTTCCATCCACAACATTTTTCCCTACACTTTCTCACTTCCCTCACTTCTCTCACTTATCTCTAACTCTCAAACTCAAACACTCTCACTTCTCTCTCAAATTTTCCGGCAAGCCACCACCACCACCACTCCTCCTCCTCCTCCTTCATCATGGTGAAGAACCAACCCCCCCCCCCCCCACCATCTACGTAAGTTCCCTAACCTAAATTTGTTTGTTAATTTCGTTAGTTTTAGGTATGAATTTTAGATTTATTTTAGACTTAGGGTTGAATTTAGGATTTAGGTTAGATTTAGGGGTCGAATTAGCTAAATTATTAGGGTTTAGTGGCCATTTTCCAGCCAAGTTGCCGGCTGGAAAATGGCCGGCATAGGGCACCGGTGGTGCGCCTTGGGCAGCACTATCGGTGCAAGCAGGTGTGCCGCTCGGTACACCTGCTGTGTACCGAGCGACACACCTGCTGTGTACCGAGCGGCACAGGCACCTGTGTCGCTCGGTACTAGGTGCCCGTGCCGCTCGGTACGGCTTACTGCGTACCTATGGTGCGCTGTTTTTTTTTAAAAAAAATTATTGAATTTGTGTTTCATAGGTTTTACTTTTGCATTTTTTTTAAAAAAATTAAAATTTATAAGAAATTACTTTCTATAGTTAGCTCGGTTGCGAATTAGAGTGTTGATGTTTTTAATTTTGTGGGTTACATCATATGTTACTGTTATTAATTTCATGATTTGTTTTGTATTTTTGTAGGTCAGACGCGGTTGAGGAGCGACGTCTTCCTCGATCTAGGGCGTATCCCCCTGGGTCACAGGCGCCACCCCCGAGGAAGAGTCTAAAGACTGTACGGGCCGTCGAGGATGAGCGGGTTCACGATGCCTAGCGCAGACGAGATTTACTTGAGGACCCTAAGACTATTCGTCTTAGGGAGGAGGAGGACAAAATAAGTAGTGATCGGTCTTTGCGCCGACTCAACCATAGGAAGAGGAAGGAAAAAGCCACAGAGATTGCGGTAGATGATACCAGAGGCGGAGGCTCCTCACGACGAGAGACGTATTCATCACATCGATTACCACCTCCCACTACTAGTGATCCACCACCTCCCTCTCCCACTCGCAGAGGTCCGTCCCCTGCGCATACTAGTACACATCCACCACCTGTTAGTGATAGGGTGGATGCCACTGGGGACCCTGAGCATGACACCATCGATGAGGAGCATATCGATGCGATCAACACAGAGGAGCAGCGGAAGACGTTTGCATTTCTCAAATGCAACAAGATACCTCTGTTTCCTGACTACAAGGAGCACGAGGCGTACCACATCTTCATAGGACAGGTAAGTACCAAACTATTAAATGCCTAGTCTAAGGTTTTACTATTACTATATTTTGACTTAGTTTTTTATTTACAGGGTCGCACTACATTAGGCATACAGGCACGTTATAATGTGCTTCATATGTGGGACCTCATTGCTCAGCCAGAGGTGCAGCGACATTTGGCGTGGACTCCTTTCGGTCCTCTTATAGCCCACTTGCTTCAGTACTTCACGCACTCCGTGCTTGATGAGGTTTTTGTTGAGCGTTGGTATCAGGAGACCAACACGTTCCATTTCTCATTTGGGGAGATGACGATTACCCTCAACGATGTCAGCTGCATTACAGGTCTCCCTGTAGTTGGTCGGACCCTGGATGTATTCACGGCTCCACGTGATGAGGCATACAGCTACTATGCTAGTATGTTAGGTTTGACAGTGGATGAGGTCCGCGCAGAGATACAGTCCACCAAAGGCGTTGGCTTCAAGATCAAGTGGCTGCGGGAGAATTTTACCAGGGGTCGCTACGTTGAGGAGACTGATGCTGAGACTATCCGCCAGGTATCACGAGCATACCTTATGTTCTTATTTGGTTGCACTATTTTTGCGGATACTAGTCAGAAAAGCGTCAAGGCTGACTACTTGTACGGGTTGGCGAATATGGATTCTGGGTTGTGGGACATCGCATGGGGTACGAGTGCATTGGCATTCATTTTTCGTGGTTTGGGTGATGCTTCGAAAGCATCGAAGCATAACCTTTATGGATATGTAGCTATGCTTGATTGCTGAATTTATGACCACTTCCCCGCGTTTAGAGCCTCAGAGAATACGGACCACGTAGCGAGGCAGCCTAGGGTTGTGAAGTGGCTACCGAAGCGGATTGTTGGGCAAAACATCCGCCCTAAATCGGTTGTTCGTACTCTCCTTGCCGATCAGAAGGAGACAGATGTAAGTGTTTAAATTTTATCAGTCATGAAAATTTTAGTATTAAGTTTTATTTTTTAAAACAGTCTAAGTGTTTTACTGTTTTGTAACAGGTCATATTTGAGCCATACCAAGACATTAGAGTCCAGTTCCCCGTGCAGGAGATCCGCACCATCGTTTATCCTTTGCGGATGATGAGCACGGTCGAGGGCTACATGCCTGATCGGGTTATGCGCCAGTTTGGACGGGTTCAGGATGAGCCTGAACTCTCACTTGTACTCCGATCGGGTTACAAGAAAGGAGATTTAGCAAGGTACACGTGGCGAGAAAGCGCATGGCTAGATTAGCGTCACCACTTGCTTTCTGAGGATCGGTTGACCATTACCATTGCCACATATAGACAGTCTGCGACGAACACCTACTGGAGGTACCTGGCTGATTATGGTTGGCATACTATTACTCCACCACCACGTACTACGGACGACAGATTGCTAGACGATGTTCGCTCGATTGTTACTATACTTGTAGAGCGTGGGGAAGCGGGTGCGCTTAGGTGGAGAGATCAAGTCTTGCAGCTCTTCTCTCCTAGGTTGTTTGTCCTCATTATTGGACTTGTTTTAGCTTTGTTGTGATCTTTCTTTTTCATGGACTTGTTAGTTGTTTATCCATTCGTAGGATTTGTTAAACTATCATATTTTGTATTATGACATCTACTGTGTTATTTCTATTGTTTCTTTCAGTTTTGTTAAACTTAATTTGAATTCTTAATTACAATTTAGATTCCGCAAATGAACATAAATCGCACCATTCTTACCATCAAACCTTTAAAACATAACAATAATTTAACAAAATTCATCAACCATTTTAAAAAGGAACACCATAAAATCCACTCCAATCGACGCCATAAGGCTTACTTTTTAAAACCAAAACAAAAAAAAATTCCAAAAAATTACAAGTTGTTGTGCACCATTGGTACGCAGTCAGTAGTACCTATGGTTCACACTACTGCGTACCAATGGTACAACAGTATGTGCACCATGGGTACTGTAGAAGGCGTACCCATGGTGCGTTGTACCATCGGTAAAAGGGTCATGTACCGATGGTACCATCCCTTTTACCGATGGTACCATGCACCAGTCGGCATGCCATGTACCGGCCGGTGCATGGCACCATCGGTACACAGCAGTATGCACCGATGGTACATCACACTGTGTACCTATGGTCCAACCTTCGTGCACCATAGGTACATTACATTGTGCACCATAGGTACACAGTAGACAGTTCCTATGGTGCGCAATTGAAACTTGGAATTTTTTCTCGGTTTTTTTTCCCGCGTTTTCTATTTTCGCGCTCTTAAATTCCCACCAAATTAACCTTTCATTTTTCTATTTAAAGAAGTCTATCTTACAACACCAAACACACAAAACTCTCCTTCAAACATAGTTGAGGTCTTTGTTAATGGGTTGGAGTGTGTTTGATGATGCTCATCTACTCAAGGCTGCGAAAGCTGTGAAGTTCAAACGACCGGACGATAATATCGATGAGTTCTTTGATGAAGTTTTGTTTATGATGTATTTCATGTACGGTGAAATGTCTATGTCTAGACAAATGCCTCGATCTCGTACTCGTGAGGAGGTAGCCACGAGGTACAAGTGTATAACTAGTGGACCGATGTTCTTGGTGTTTAACAAGCCCCCAGAAGTTAGGAATGAAGCATTCGACTCCTTCGGTTTAATGATCACAGACTATTTGTCTTTAGAAATGGCAGAATACGTTCATTCTCAAATTGCCATGAAGGAGGAAACAATGCGTATTCTCAACGACAATGGAGGCTACGATTTTGACTAACTGTATTCTCAATCTCAAGTAATCTACTCATGTTTGTGCGATGTTGTTGTTGCTTGTTTGTAACGTTTGATATTAAGTTATGAAATGATTAGTTACTTATCGTTATAAGTTGGTAAATTTCATGAATTACGGTAAAATAACGAAAGTACAAAACGCTATGATAAAGTAAACAAAGTTCTAAACAACATAAATCCGTCCAAAAGACATAAAGCGACCAAAATACATAAATGTATTCGAAACATGAACATAAATCCGACCAATAGATATAAATTGACTACTAAAATTCATCCAGATTAGTTACTTCTGGGAATGAACAAACTGGCTTTCTCCCTTCGAGTTTCGTGTATTTCTTGCAGCGACCAACTATTGGTAGCTCCCAATGCGTAGCCTCTTCACTCTTCAACTTCTGCCACGTAGGATGTATGCGTGCGCAAGGGCACAGGGGCTTGATTGATAGCTGCTTAATACTACTTAAATTAGAACCAATGATTGAGTAATATAGTTGTAAGGAAAAACATAGCCATAAATCGAATGACTTACATTGACAAAGTGGTTAGTATCAACGAATCCAAACCCAATCTCACGTCTTTGGGCCATAATGGGGGGTTTACCGCGCAGAGGTAAAAAAGTATGACTATAGTTGTGAGACCCCACGAGTGATACAAAATGAACAATGCATTCGTTCTTGGTTTGCAATCGCAATCCCCATTTCAGGCATTGTCATCCAATATTTGGGTGATGCTGGTGTCTCGTAGTAGTTTATACTTTCTGCAACCTTCAGGTAATCCTCTTTACCGTTTTAAATCTTGCTGTATGTGTCGTAGTTTTCCATGAGTTCATCGTATATTTCCTTCCGAACACCTCGCCAACCTTCTTAATGACCATATAACCCAAATGAAACTGCTCTATATCCACAATGACCATCTGCCTTAACATCATTTATACCCGATATAAAAGGGTTGAAATGAATCGGAAACCAACGCAAAAAAACTTTCGGGTCATGTATTAGTTCTGTGACTCGATCAATGGACGGTTGTACGATGTTGCTAGTGCGCGAGGCAATGGAAGAACTACGGGTACGAGGTACTTTAGGCACATCTGCCCGAATCGTATTTGCACTACCAACTGCTTTACCCTTTTTAACTTTTGGTGGTTTTAAAGAGTTCATGACTGAGTCATGACTAGCTTTATCCTTGTCTAGCTCGTGTTCCCATTGGCATTTGTCCCGTTTAGTGGATGGTGTATCGACAACTAACTTTCTTTTCACTTGTGGGCGGCCTCTTATATCTGCTTCTCCAATGGCTCTAGCAATGACGATGTTTCAGGATAAACAACTTCAAACCATTTCTTGTAAATGTGTTTTATACGGCTTTCATCTTTTGTCTCCATATCATCGGTTACTAGCTTTAGAAGATCATCTTTGAGAATTTCCATGGTCGTACGGAATAAACGAGCCATTATTTCTAACTTTGTCCAGTGGATGTGAAAAGCATCTAGAGAGGCAGAAATTCCGTCTTTACGCCACTTGCGGACCTGGTGATAGCAAGGTATACCATGGGTAGATTTTATAGCGCATATACAGACGCCATTGTCTTTAACATCCGACTCATCTTGAATAACGACCATATTGCTATCTTCGGCCTTCTCTACTTCGTCGAGAAATAGTTCTAACGCCATATGGGAAACCTTGCCTCGAATTTCATCAAAACGTTTATCCGCAAACTTATGCAATGCTATGTAATGACTCTTCTCGAACGACGACCTAATGGCAGCATGTTGGATTTCAACAAGCGAATGAACCCTCCCCCAAAATAACTCGAAGTTTAATTTGCTTGTACGTATGTAACGCTTTAGGTTAGAATGAGCACTCTCGACGCCGTTAGTCGTGCAATGTCCCAAATGCAAGTTATTGTTCGTCTTCCAAACAACGAACTTGTCCATGTATTTATCGAGCCACGATTTTTCAGTTTATTCAATTGCAAGAGGGTAATCTTTGTACTCCAATAGCATGTCCCGTCGGGCATGATCGAATTCAATCTCTGATGCTGCATACGCAATCTTCTTCCAAGCAGTAACAAATTTCGCATGATCACTTTTCTCGAGGAAGTATTTTCTTGTTTGCCCCTGAACATTCTGTGCTATGTGCCATCGACATAACATATGCGTTGTCTCTGGGAATACAATTTCTATGGCGTTCATCAACGCGAAATCTCTGTCGGTTAGGATGACCCGAGGTTCTTCAATTCAGTGAACGGAAATCAACGACTTCAAACACTCTAACACCCATTTGAAGTTGTTTAACTTCTCACCGGACATGAAGACAAATGCCGCACAGAAAGTCAATCCAGTACACGTCACACCCACTATCTCGAACAATTCCATACCATATCGTATGACTTTATATGTACTATCCATAATCAAAACTGTTGGAAATATCCACAAAAGGTCAACACTGACTGGATGGGCAAAAAACAAATCTGTAATGATTTGTCCATCGTCTTCACCAGATTTATGTCATTCATAATAATTATGTGACTTAAGCTCCCCCAACAAGAACTGGAGTTGTGACCTACCCGCCTTTTTTAAAACCCTACTTTTCTGTCGTGCATTATAGATTGTCCACATGGTAGAAACATTATCTTCGTTCAACTTCTTAACACCATTCAGTATATCTCTGGGGTTAGTACCAATGTAGGTCGCTCGTTCAACATATTCCATCTCTTCATCATTCAAACGGCTAGCAAAAGAATGACCATCTAGATGTAATGAAGTCTCATGGTTATGAATACCACATTTCACTTCTAATTTCCATTGATCTGGTTCAACCATTAACCCGAGAAGCTGAAATGGGCAGTCAATCTTTTTCGTTCCTGTAGACTTCCGTTTACGATCTTTTTCTGCAACTCTTGGAGTATATTTCCCCCCCCCCCCTCTCACACTGGAAATACATCCTCGGACTTTTTCTACTGTTTACTTTGTCGCGCCGACTTATGTTGATAACCATACCATAGAGTTTTCCTGTCTTCGTAATCCATTTCACCAACGCGTCGTATGTGTAGAACTCGGTAGTGAAGAACAAATGACTGTAGTCAATACCGGAAGGTGCCTCAGTCCCACTGGCGACATCTATCCCTTGTTACACAACAACAAACCACAATAAGCATTCAGATATAGTTAAAAAACGGAAAAAAACCTTGATTTTTTTCGAAAAACTCTGCGCGAACCCAAGGGTAAGAGGCCTAAAACCGGTGGTTCCAGGCCTCAGAACCGGCCGCACACGACCAGGTGCACCACCAGTGCTGAGGCCATGAACCGGTGGTGCTGGGGCCTTAGAACCCGAGCAGACTGATGCCCCTGCACCACCGGTTCATGGCCTCAGCACCGGTGGTGCTTAGGCTTCGGTACCGACCGGCAGGTGGCCCTTGCACCATCGGTTCCAGACCATGGAACCGGTGGTGCAACGGCCACCGGCGATTTTTTTACCTTCTCCTCCGGCGCTGGGTGCTTCTCCGGCGACTGTGGCGACTTCTCCGGCGACTCCAACTCTTTTTCCGGCATAATTTCATCATCCATTTTTTCCGGCGACATCAACTCCTCCACACTGATCCCTAGTTCTGGTTCAGTCATGATCGATTTTGTGTTTTAGGTTGAATGTTCTTGATTTTGTTATGAAGTTTGAAGTTGGTTTCAAAATTTTTAAGAAAACTATACTATTTGGATAATAAATTCAGTAAAGAAGAATGTTTGTTTGGGTATAGATAGCGAAATAGGTTATTTGGTGAATTAGGTATACTCAGGATACACTTAGTAGTTTTTTTTACTTAATGGCAGTTTGGATTTTAATTTTCTTGTCGAGGGTAAAAAAATCAAAAAAAGTCAAACGAAAGTCAAAGATTGATTTTGGGTATACTTAAACCTGAATTTGGTATATATAGCCATACCCTATTTTAAATTGTGTGTTGTTAATTAAACTATGTAAAGACAACTTTTGTATATATGACATCAATATCGTAAATATTAAAGAAAAAAATTTGTGTATACATAAAATGAAATTAAATATATATATATATATATATATATATATATATATATATATATATATTTACTAACCATAAAGACGAGAATAGAAAAAAAATAAGAAAGGGAGGAAAAATAGGAATAAGATTTTGAAATTGTTTTAAATATTAAAAAAAATAAGGGTAATTTTTTTCCAAAACTGCCAATTTTTTTCCAAAACTGCCAATTTTTTTTATATAGAATAAAAGAATTTTATAGATAATATTTTTAAATAGATTTTTATAGATAATATTTTGAAATAGATTTTTTAAAAAATATTAAGGGATTAAATCTTTTTTTTAAACTGCCAAAAAACAACGGATAGTTATTTTCAAAAAAAAAAAAGTTACATATTCTTTTTATACTTAAAGACTCATATCAACTTTTAATTAAAATTATTATTGATTATAAAAATGCATTAGCAATAATTTTAAGTTATCCTCACAAAATTAAAAAGTTTAAAATTGTAGACGAGAGTATTAAATATCAAATTATAAATTATAAACTAACTATAAATATCTAAAAGATCCTAATCTTTTAATTTAGTAAAATTATAAAAAAAAATCAATAAAATATATTACCAACATTAACTTTTCCCCATAAATATTGATTCATATAAGCAAAATTTAATAAAATTTAAATAGTAAAAAACTGGTAAATTAACTCGAATTTACTTTTCTTTCTTTGACACACAAAAGCATCGATACTCGAATCATAACCGAAATCATAAGAATTATCTCTATTCCTACGTTGGTATTCGCTAAGCAACTCATAACAACATTTCTTGATTTTGTCTATTTCATTTGAAGCATCAGCTCAATAAACGGTGGGAAATGAAAATTTTAACAAAGTTAGCTTATATCGAGGATCTAGCACTGCCGCAACCCCTCAAGAACATAGAAAAAAAAGAAAACAAATCACCAAAATAAAGAAAGAAACCTGAATATTATGAAGGAAGCGAGTGACAACTGAAAACTAAAGAACGGAGCAACAAATCGTGGCGGTCGGTACAGTAGTGATGGTTCTATCTCAGAAAATCAAAATGAGAGAAGCGGTAGTGAAAAATGAGACAGATTAGATATTGATAGGTTTTTTTTTCTTTTAGGGTTAGGAATATTATTGGGCTACATTACATACAAACGGTAATAAATAACATTTATAACGAGCTACACTAAATAATAATATTATTAAGGTTGAATATTTAGTCTTTATAACGCGTTAAAAATAAAATCAATAAATAATATATATATATATATATAAATGAAAGGTATTTTCACGGGGTGGGATCGGGGCAGTTACCCGTGGTTTAATATTCAAAACCGAAACTGAACCCGAGCCTGAAGGGATAGTAAAAATAAAAACCATAATCCGCCCCGTTTTTTTTCCGGATAACCCACCCCGTCGGTTCGGTTCGGTTCAGGTATCCACGGTTTCGGTTTAAATTGTCATCTCTAAGAACGTCATATAAATTGGGACGGATGGAGTAATAACCTTTAATAAGATTCACACATCTAAAGCGTTAGTGTTCTCGATAATAAACACACAAATTGAAGTATTAAGTATGAAAAATATTGAATATATTACCACGCAATGTTTTCGCAAAAAGATCGAACCATTTGTAGATACACGATGACCAATTGTATCAATCAACGGTTCCTCTCGTACTAAGTTAAATTACCATTGCAATGCGGGAATCGGTAGCTTTGTAGTATAAACCAACTGCATAGCATTTATAATATCATGATACAAGACTTGGAAAAGAAATTTGATTGCGTAAGATACGAACGGGTACCTCTTCTAGAGAATTTGACTGCACATTCCTTCACTTGGTCAGGTCGGTCGTGGTACGCATAGGCGGATCCATGTGGGGTCTTATGGTGGGCTAGAAATCCATATGATCCTTAAATAAAATGTTTACTACTTATATGAGGGAATGCAAATATTAGTCTACAACGTGGTTAGGAACCCTCGCTCCTTAGGATCGAAACATATATGCATTTATATATGCATTTATATCTTAGATAATAAGATTAGATTAATACAAAATTTTATAATCTATTTTATTATATATATATATATATATATATTAATTTTTAATCAAAAGAATACTTTTATTAATAAAATAGGTCTCAATAAGAGAGTTACAAAATTATAACGATTTGATTTTAAATTTGCTACAAAAAAATGAAGAGGCGCAAAACCTTCCCTCTCAGAATTTTAGAACATAGACCAATCCTTCAAAATCAGATTTAAGAAATTTCTAGACACGAGCAGATTGATTAGAATCTGACAATCAGACTCTATATCAACATTTCTCCAATTACTCTGCTTACAAATCAGGAAGCCACCGAGTAAAGCTCGATCTTCAGCAAGAATGGGAGAAAGCTTCCCGTAAGTGTTCCCAAAACACTTAATCACTTGCCCAATAGAATTCTTGAAGATATAACTCCCACTCGACTTAGCGTTCCTAAGAACAGAGACGTCTACATTTAATTTAATTCTTCCATCCACAAGATCCTTCCAAGCAAGATAAGAAGGCTTGTTTTTATAGTCCGAATAACTAAAAATCAGATTATCATTTTTAGTATTAGACCACTGTTTTCTGAAGAAAGAGTTAGATGCATCCAATGAAACAATGACACTGTTAATATAATTGATGGAAATGGTTGCATTGTTGAAAATCCCAGAAACTTTGGTAGTGTTTCCATTTTTCCAGATAGTCCAACAAATAAAGCAGGAATTAAATGGGTAATATGGACCTTACTCTTTGAAAAATACTGCCAATTCTTGATGACATGAGTTATACCCATAAATTTATCGATTCTGATCTTGAAGATGCTACTGAAATGAGAACAAATGAGCCAAGTTTGATTGGAGTTTACAAAGACATGGTTACTGTCTTTATAGTTGCTGCAAAATTGATACTTAGAGGCATATGTAAGTGGTTTCTCTGTAAAACAGAATCAACAGGAATGTAATTCATAATAATTTTCCAAAGGAGAAAAAAGAACTTCCTTGGGGGTGAGATTGTTCCAAATTTTTTGAAATAGAGAGGATGAATATTGTTAGAGTAAATGATGTGCGTCAATTTAGCCCAAAAAGTTTTTTTGTTCCTGTAAATGAACCAAAGCTTGTGGGAAAAGGTTTGTTGAATATCATATAGACTTCTGACATTTAACCCCCCCCCCCTCCCTCTCCCCAAAAGGCTTACAGAGCGATTTCCAGTTAGTCAAATGTATTGATTTTTCATTGAAATTGGTTCTCCACAGAAATTTATTTAAAATTTTCTCAATTCTGTTGATAATGCTAATAGGTAATATGCTGTTCTGCATCCAGTAACTAGGTATGGTCATTAAAACAGAGTTATAAAAACAAGCCTGCCACCAAATGAAAGATGTTTGCAGTCCTAATCAACAATCTTGTCATTCATCTTGTCAAGAATTTTGGAGTAGTTTCTTGCTCTGTTACAGTTGTTTAAAATGATTCCTAGATAGCTTGTAGGTAGATTATCAATTTTGAAGCCAGTTTGAGTCTTTATGCCCTTGATTCTGTTCTGATTAAGAGATGTTGATGAGATCAGCTTAGTCTTCTTTTTGTTAATAGCTTTCCCAGAAGTAGCTTGATAGTTGTCCAGGAAAAGACTGAGCTTATCAATAGAGTCCTGTAAACTTGAATAAAGGAGTTAATAGAGATACAAAGATCTCTTTTGATAATAATCCAGTAAGATTTATAAAACTGAATGTTAAATCCATCGATCTTGGAAGCACGGGTTAGGATTGCAATTGAATATGCCATCATTCATCTTGATAGTCTCTTCCTCTTTGTTGTTGTAGGGATCAAAAGATTAAACATCTTTGAATAATTTCTCAACAGACTTTCCAATGCTTTCATCATCTGTGAGCCAGGTATCACCATATTTTATGCTTTTAATTTTCCTCCTTCTTCTTTTCTTATTGACATATGAATGATAAAGCTTCGTATTGCGCTCCCCATCCTTAAGCCACTTATTGTAAACTTTATGCTTCTAGAAATCATCCTTAATCCTCAAAGCTTTAATGCACAAGTTGTTTACTTTATCAAGATCAACTGTAGTTTATTCATTCTGATGAATTGTGTGCTGCTCTTGCATTCGATTAACATTCTCCTCAGTTTCCTTAAGGTTGTTGAAAATGTTTTAAAGCAATTGATGTTCCAGGATTTAAGACAATGTTTAAGTTTCCTAAGCTTAAACAAAAAAAACCTGATTAGAGTGACCTGTAATACTTTGATGCGAGTTATTTTCAACAATACTCATAAAAAAATCATCATTTAACCACATATTCATAAATTTGAAGCTCTTGATGTTATTAATTTGCATGTTATTAGATGTTTTAGCAATAATTAAGATGAGAGCATGGTCAGAACATGTTAGACCATGTGAAGAACCTGGGTATTGTTGAAACTTTCTTGCCAATTGGTGTTGAACATCACTCTATCAAGCCTTTTCCATCTCATTCCTCTGTTCTAAGTAAACTTAGTTACTCCATAACCAGAATCTTCAAGCATACAATCTGTGATACAATCGTTAAAGTCTTCTATACTATTCTGGCAAAGAGAGATACATCCTATCTGGGGCTCTGAGCTGGTAATAACGTTAAAATCCCCAACAATCATCCAAGCTTTGTCAGTAACAGAAACAGTTATGAGAATACTCTATATATCCTCCCTTTGAGTTTTATTACACTTAGCGTAGACAATCGAAAGATAAAAATTCAAATCAGTATCAGTCTTAAATCAATCTTAATATCCTTCTTCAATAAACACCAAATCTTATTCGAGTAATTCGTAATGTAGTTACAGAAATCCAGTTTATCAACAATTTCCTTCATCTTGTCTATATTCACCATAGGCTCTTGAATAGTCAGAACCTTAATATTGTTTTTGAGAATGATATCCTTAAGTCTCCGAATTGTAGAATTGTTGTAGATACCTCTCAAATTCCAATTAATTAGATTTATCATTATCAGAATAAGATTTTTGTTTCTTTTTTATCTCTGTGTAATTCAAAGACTTGATTACCTTTTTGCTTGGTTTCCTAATTTTCCTTGTTGTTTTAAGTTTTTTCACAAGAATCTCTTTGAATACAGGAGAAGAAGGATTCAATTTTTGGTCACCTGGAGTGCTACAACAAGAAGTTCTTTCTGGAGAAGTACTTTCATCATTTTGGATATCAAAATTAAGAGAAACATTCTGCAAGAAACCTTGTTCTAAAGTATTTATGACATCAATAACCTCTCTTTCATCTTTCTATATCACATTATCTTCTGTGATATTGTTATTTATTTCAACCTTCTTATGAACATTATACAAAACTATCAATTTCATCTTTGAGACATAAATTTGCAATATGTTCTAGTTTGAGTTTTGGATGTTCTTCAACTCTGTTTTTTTTGCATTTTCTTCCTCTGTTTTTTCTGCATTTTCTTCCTCTGTTTGACTGCTTAGATTCGTTTTTCCTTTTCTTGCAATCTATGTCTTTATGGACTTTATGGTTGCATACATCACAGTAAATGACAGATTACTGTAAGAAATTGAAATCCAACAGCCATTGTTATCTCCAAATCCCATTCAGATCTTGTTGTGAAATTTTTTTACTAATATCTAACTCAATTAGGGCTGAGCATAAGTTTTTGTTAGCTCTATTACTTTCCGACATGACAACTTTGTATTACGCACCCATCAAAGAGGCCATGTCATTGATTAGTTTTTAGTTGAAAATAAATTTTAGAATTCTTTCAACTCTGGCCCAAACAAGAGACAGGGGATATTTTTTCTTAACATTGAACTCAGGTGTCCAACGTAAAATTCTCATCTCATTTTCCCCAAATCTCCAAACATTTCTTGCCCAAATTAAATAAATGTCTTCCTTGAGACTGAATTCAAGAAATATATGTATAGAATCGAAAATTTCCATAATGTATTGACCTTTGAATTTGAAAGTGTTCAAGAACTCCAGTAAGATGTTTCTTTTCAGAATTCCATTTTTGAATTTAACGATCAAAGTTATGTTTGAATTTTCATCAAGCCAGTCTTTGATCTCCTGCGTGTATTAAAAAGATATGTAATCATCTTTGAAGCAGATCTTTTTCGGTTTCAACTCCGGCTTTGAGGAAGATTTTTTAGTTAGATAATCAGCGTAAGATTTAATATGATCTTTCTGAAAATTGTTATTAGAAGAGAGAATGGAAAATTCGTATTCTTCGAAAGTATCGATGTTATAGATCTCCATAGCCGGAGAAGAATCGATGAAGGAATCCGGAAAAACTACGCCTAAGAAGCTCTGTTTTCCCATCCTCTTAAGCCATTTGGACAAACCATATATGCGTGTAGAATGTACCGAAGGAAAATGGGAAGATTTTGTTTTAGGGAAAGATATTGTTTTATTATTATATATATATATATATATATATATATATATATATATATATATATATATAAACATATCTATATTATTTTAATACAAACATATATTTTACTTTTTATTATACATAAAAGACAAATCTATATTATTTTAATATAAATATATTAATTTTGAAAAATGATATTAATTTATATAATGGATTTGATACAAATTTTTATCATATATATTATTTATTTTTGAATTTATAATATAAATCTATATTATTTTAATATAGATAGATATGTTGATTTAAAAAATTATATAAATTTTATAGATTTGATAGTGTTAGTAAGAAAAACATAACTACAAGATACAAACTTTTAGAACAATTGTTCTTGTACTATTAATTAGAAAACTATAACTACAAACTGCAAATTATTTTCCTCATTTCTTTTATTTTCAGCTTCAAACACTTAGGTATTTATTATGCCTCTATGTTATTAATTCTCAAAATTGAAGCTTTGCTACATGTCTTATGTTACAATGTTAATATTCAAGAATAACATTGGTTGATCTATGTTTTTCTTAAGATAGAGAGTTGTAGAGTTCAATTTTGAGAGAAAATAGACTTGCATAAATCTTAATTTTTATTTTTCTTTGCCAAGTTTAAATTTTATTATTGATTGAGTCTTTCATGTTTGTCATTATAGGATACATATATATTTTAAAACAACTACTAAATATAAAAAAACAAACACAAATGTCTCTAATTTAATTACTGAAATTAACCGCAGAGAGACACAAAATAAAAGGACTTGCGGAACTTTCTACGATTATTGTGAATACAAAAAAGTATAAAATCCTCAACTCGATTTATGAGCTTTTGAAGTTGTCTTTGCTTTTACCTGTAGCAACGACGAGTTTTGAGCTAGTTTTCTCAAATTTGAATTATGTGAAGAATAAATTGAGAAATATAATGAGCGATCCATGGATTGTTTGGTGACATTTGTGGAAAAATAGGTATTTACCACGATTAGTAACACAACTATCCGTCAAGATTTTCAAGTTATGAGTAAGAGGAAAGTACAAGTAATTTTAACTTATATTTTCGTTTTTAATCATATTTTAGTTATTTGTGTAACTTATATTATGTTATGACACCATATTTGAGATTTTAATATAAACCATGTTTGCTATGACTGGTTTGGTTTATTTTTCGCTGAGGGTAATATGGTAAAGTGTTTAGAGAATGTTTTGATAATTTTGTGGTGTTTTGTGTTTAGTGTGTTGAGTAGATATATATTTAAGTTGTCTCCTAGTATTAAATTCTGATCACCCTCATTAATGAGAGTGGTTGAGGTATTTATACCTTAATTACTCACTCATGGGCTTATTGGGTCGGGTCACGAAACCAGGTCGAATTTAAAGACCTATTAGTCATATAGTTTTACGTTGATTAGGAACTAGCTTAGTCAAAAGTTAATACATTTGTCATGTTCGGATATTTGGTGATGTCATATAGTCGGAATTGCTCATGTTCGGATAAGTGTATTTACTTGGGACATAGTAACTAAAAACTCGGAACTCATCAATAACCATTTTTTATCTTATTTTAATTTATTTTGATGAATATATATATATATATATATATATATATATATATATATATATATATATTGATATATATATATATATATATATATATATATATATATATATTGATCTGATAATAATCAGAAGGTCCAGGACACCATTATGTTTCAATCCTGGCTACGCCACTGGTGGTACGCCACTCGTTTAGCAAGAAAAAAATACCAAGATTGATCCGCTTCGAGACTCAAGGATACTTCATTTATTCAAAAGTGTTCTGGATTAACTTTAGTGAAATACGAAAGTGACAAAACTCCACTTAATGCTCCCACATAATATTTAATAAACCAATTTGATATTACATAGTCTAAGAAACTATATTTTAAGTCATCTCTGTTCATGAATATTACCATGATGCTATTGTTATGGGATGAGATGATTAATTTTTTTCGTATTTTACCGTAACGGCATGTTGGGAAGAACATGTTAATTATGTCATTAATTTTATGTCGTTAATTTTTTTAATGGAAAGATTAGTTAGAGTTTTTAACTTAATGTTTTTTAGATAAAGTAAGAACTTGTAAAATTGAGAATTTTTTATTTTTCAAATTGTTAAAAATATGTTTGACAATTTAAAAATACTTAGATTTTTTAAGTTAATGTTTCCGGACAATGTTAAAATTTGATAAATTAAGTAGTTTTAAATTTCTCGACTTGGTTTTAACTTTTATAACAAGGTAAGATTACTTACAGCGTCCAAAAAATATTAGGTTAAAAACTATTTTTTAGACTAGATAAGAGATTAACTAAATGCCAAGTTTCAAACGAAGTAGAAAAGTATAAATTTGTATGATAAGGTAAGATTACTTATAAAGTTTTTTTTTTAATTTTGAGTGATTTGAAACTTCTCAATCTACTTTTAATTTGCGCATTAAGTTAAGAACTCTAAGTTATTTTACTTTGAGAAGTTCTTAATTTAAGTAAATCAATCTAAAATTTTTTAGAGTTCGTAACTTAATGTTTTCAGAATATATAAGAACTTGACCACTTGATAAGTTTTAAACTTCTAAAGTTGGTTATTACTTGTATGAAAAAGTAAGATTAGTTAAAGTTCTTAACTTAGTATTTTTTCAATAAGATTAGAACTTGACTAATTCTAAACTTAGGTCACAACTTGCATGAAGTCAAATAATCAAGTTAGGAGGTATAGAATTTGCATAAAAATATTAGATTGCTTAGAGTTTTTAATTTAATATTTTTGGACTAGGTAAAAGCTTGACAAATTGATAAGTTTTAAATTTCTCAACTTGGTTAAAATATGCATGAGCTGCATGGCAATGTATGATTATTTTAATTTTGTAACTTAATATTTCCGGGTACGTAAGAATTTGAATAATTGAGAAGTTATAAATTTAATTAGAATTTTAAGTTATAATCGATGTTGGACTCTACCTAATCTTATATGGGTAACGAATCGAACCCAACAAGTAGTATGAGAGCCAAGTCTAAAAGTTTGAGTAATATATTTTATTTTCAGTAAATATATATATAAAACATGCCATTTCTTTTATAAAACATACATACCTAGGATTAATTGATGATTGTTTGGTAGAAGTGTGTGAATTTTGAGTTTAAAATCATATATTATTTAATTAATTCAGTACCTAATGTTAGGTTATGTTTTTTTCAATTGAGGATATTTTTCGGGTAAACTATGGGCGATTTAAGATCGTATTTTTGGACAAAAAAGGTATAAACACACAAGCAATTAAGCCCAAAATATGTCAAAACACCAATATATGTTTCACTGCAGCGCCCCTGATGCCTACACTGATGAGGGAAGAATTTACACTATTCGCAAGTCAGATTTTTAGAATATTTAACCAATATGTATTTTGTAATAAGAAGTAAATATGTTTTTACTTAGTAAGTTTGTGGGATGAATTAGCCTCTAATGGATCAATTGTTTAAGTCCAATGGCTCAATAGGCCAAAAAGCCCACAACAATTGCTATATAAGCTAACTCATCTTTTCTTATAGAGGGAGATCATTTTTTGCTAGGGTTTCAGGGGGTATTTTCTTGTGGATCTTTCTAACTTTTCCTTTTTTATATATTTTTCAATTATCTTTCCGCTCTTGATATTTTTCCTCATCATACACGATGAAGTCTTATTTTTTGGCATTATCATCATGGATTTTCAGGTAATTACCACGACGAAAACATAAAGTGGGACGACCCCTTATGTGACTGTTGCAGCAACGCCGTGGATGCTGCAGCTATAAGCATCTTGTTACAGCCTTGTACGATATACACACCATTCAAGATCACTCATTCTGATTTGGATCATATGTTATCTTGGCACTTGAGTATGTTTTTTTGAAAATATTCTTATATGTGTGTTGTCGGAATCAATATTAACTTATATAAGCCAACATATCATGCAAATGATCCTTATTGGTGAATCAATTTATTTAGATTTTTGACGGATTCATGATCAACGATATTAAATGCTATTTCGGCCCCAATAAAAATTGATGTCTGGCATAATTAATCATGAACAATAGACTCTCAATTATAAATCATTTATTAATTAGTTGATCAAATTTAGATAAACCAATGCCGATGAGATTTTTAAGAAATTAAATCAATTGAAATGAGATTAATATTAACTTCTTTAAACTGATTCAAATGTGTACTAATATGTTTCGCTTGAGGTATCTTATTAGATATTTAAGGTTATGTTTTACATGTTGAAATCTATATTTAAACATTATTATAAGTTTATATGTCAATGAATATTATGCTTATATGTTTTTTTTGTGATGTTGTGATTAATCCAATAAAAATGAATACATTTAACCCACTGGGCAATAAACCTCGCATTTTAGATAATCAAATTGTTTGTGATAGAAATATGATATAGAATTATGTTTGAACAATCATGATTTTAACTTATTATTAAGGACTAAACAACCCATGCTTCTTACTAAAGATGTTCTCTCGATGAGAATAAATAATTTTAGGTGTGGGAAAATTTAAATACCGTGTGCTTGAAATCATGAAGCATGACAATAATTTTATATTATTAAGCCTCCAAAAACTCCGCCAAAAATGGCTAAAAAACATTGGATCCCTGTCAAAAACAATATTCAAAGATGGACCATGCAAAGGATAGACCTTTCGAAAATACAATGTAGCAACGTTTATTGTATCCGTTATTTTCTTGCACGAAATAAAATGATCCATTGTAAATAACAATATATAAACACAAAAATAAAATCAATACATATCTGTGTCCGGGGTAACCCTTAAACAAACTCCATGCTCACACTTCTCCATGGACTGTTCGTTATATGCAGCGGTAAATACAGACCCGTGTTGAAACTTTTCATTTTTTCCATATGGCAAGTTCTGCATCCAGCTAGAAAGTGTATAACATCCCTTCTCAAATAAGATAATTTTTTTTGACTAAATACAAACTTGAGGGTTTGAGCTCACCCAGTATGTCCCTCATTTTTCCCTTTCCTGCACCATCAACTATCGTGGACTCCTAGTAGGAACCCATAAAATACTACTTTTGAATAAATAGTCGTTGCTCATAGAAAAGTCTATCCTCAAAACTAGTCGTAACATTCTTTAAAATGAGACAAAAATATGCATGCGTAGCCAAAATATCCTTCAACATCTTAAAACAATTGACCTCACCTTCCATGCGGATCATTATACTCCACCTGTTTAATACATGAGAGACATGATTAACTGCCGCATACATATTTTTAAAAGCAATGTGAACTGATGTGTAAATGTTGCCCAACGAGTGGGACGTGCAAATAGCCTTTCCTGAGTTTGCAAAATTATGAAAACATCACGATGAGTGTAAAGGAAGAAGTCATTATAAGCGGGGTATGAACTCTAATATTTTAATGCTCAAACCACTGCATAAAATTCAACATTATAGGTATTGTAGTTGAGCTTGACTTCACTTGCCTTTTCTCACTGAAATAAGCCACAAGTCATTCTCTTTGACTCAATACAACCCCAATACCCAAACTAGAAGCATCACAATGCAATTCAAACCTTGTAAAAAAAGCAGATAAAACTAGTAGAGGCGCGGTAATCAAATGTACCATAATATTCTCAAACACTCAGGTTGCATCACGAGTATAGTAAAACTTATTTCCCTTTATACAGTCGGTGATGAGTGCCATGATGGTGCTAAAATTATAAATGAACTTACGATCAAACATAACCCGACCATAAAAAGAACGAATCTCAGTAATAGAGGTATGTAGTGGCCAATCACGCATTGCTGCCACCTTGGATTAATCAATGGACATATCCTCTTTCGAAACAACATATCTAAGGAATGATACAAAGTTGGTAAAAAATAACATTTAATGATCCATCAATAGTATGTTGCACGCCTCCAAACCAATAAAATACTTGTGGAAATGCTGCAAATGTAAATCCTTGCTAATAATATAGATCAAAATGTCATAAAAATAAACAACCAGAAATTCCATAGTAAAAGGATGAAAAAACTGACTCATAACTTGCATAAAATATGTGGTGCATTCGAAAGCCTGAACGGTATAATGATCCATTTAAACAAATCTTCCCATGTTTTGAAAGTTTTTTTTCCATTCATCATCTATTCGAATGTGAATCTGGTGATACTCACTCTTTTATCCATCTTTGTGAACTCATTTGCGCCACTTAATTGGTCTAAAAAATGATCAAGACAAGGAATAGGGGAAAAAATATATGAATGTGATTTAATTGATGACACGACTATCGACACACATCCTCACTGAGCCGTCTTTTTGTGTCAATAGTGTTGGATCCGCAGATGGACTAAGGCTCTTCCGAATATGACTTTTAGTCAATAATTTTTCAACTTGATGCTTAAGCTCTTCATGATTTTTATGACTTATCCTATAGTGTGGTCGATTAAGTAGGCTAGTGCATGAGACCAAATCAAACTGGTGCTAAATATCCCGCACTGGAGTCCAGAAAAACATTAGCATATTCCACTAATACTGGCCAGACTCTTTCAGGTACCCTAACAGACATATCAACATCGCGTTCTTTCATAACCAAGAAATATATAATTCAAGCGTTACTTGATAACCATACAAATCTTTTTGTACTACAACATTTCTTCCATAATTTGTGTTATCGGAGTCGTTGGTTTTGGGGTCCCATCCTTACGTGGCAGTAATATAATTTTTTTATTATTCCACATGAAATTATAGAGATTCTTCTTACCATCATATGTGCAAATTCTATCAAATTGCCACAGACACCCGAGCAATAGGTGGAATCATCTATACTAAGAACATCACAAACACTAGACAAATCTTAGATATCATTACCTCACTGTCTTTTTTTAACCACACAAGCTTGTGAAGGCTGGGATGAAACTCTGTCGGTGAAGCTGTTTTCTGAATGACCTCTTCAAAGATGGAATTTTCACAACTACCCCAATTAATCACGAGTTTGCAAACTTTTCCCCTAATATTGTCTCTGACTGAAATATGTTGTTCATCAACCAATATTCATTATCATCATTACTTTTAGATGTCAAATAAACATGCCGAAGTACCAAGAACTGACCAATTTCTTGAGAATTGGATATTTCAGCCTGAGTCTCCCCCTTAATATACTCATCATACCGTGGGTCACCTCTCTTCTCCAATTGAGAATCAATAGCCTCTGTGAATAAAGCAGCCTTGATTTGATTTGGTTTAGGACAGCTTGATGCATAGTGTCATGTTGCCTCACAATTAAAACATTTAGTTTGAGAGGAATGCTAGAATCGAACTTGGAAACACCTTATTGGGAAGCGTCATAACAGACACCCTCGCATTATATCTCTCCTATGACCTCATGGACAATGATTTCTCCAAATGCATAGCACGCTGATATGCCTCAGAGACATCAATCGGGTCAAACGTGTTCAAAGAGTCTTGCAAATACCGTCTTAGTCTTCTTATGTACCGTGATACTAACTGGTATTTAGTGTCAAATAAATCAACCAATTTTGGATTTTATAAAAATAACCAGTATAATCCACAGACTTTGACCATTGTTTTAAATTTTGAAATTGCTGGTACATAATTCGTGTATAATTGAATGGTAAAAACACAACCCTAAGATGTTTGACAAATTTAACCCAAGTGGATATTTTCGTTTTACTTTCTCTCAAGCGTGTATGCTTGAGTTATTGCCACCGCGACGTAGCCCTTCCGTGAAACTTGGTTACGATTAATGAGATTTTTTTTCATATGGGACATCTTTTAAATCTAACATTTCTTCCACATATGCGATCCAGTCTAAAAACTCATCCAGTTGGAGACTTCCATGGATTTCTGGAATCTCCACTCTGAATTCTCATTCTCACCGGTTTTGGATATTCTAATTGTAGTAACAATCTAGTAGTGTCGGAGATCAATTCACATCGATTATATTGAGGAAAGTGTCCCGTGCTAGACTCCCTCTTGGAACAAACAAATTTTCATCATGGTCGTATTCGGTTTCGAGGTACTCTGGCTGGTTACTGCCTGGAACTCAAAATCTCGTGGTGGTCAATCTCCGAATCATTTTGCTCATCTCGACAATCTAACTTTCGATCGAACTCAAGCGTTGCTCGCTTTCCCAGGCCTGTCACTCGTACGACTCGACTTGTCTCTCCTCCGCCTCGATTTGTCTCTCCTCCGTCTCTGAACGTTTGTGATCTAGACTTCCCTTATTATAGATCTGAACGATTGAAGTTGTATTATTGCCTCGTTGGCATTTTGGATGCGTCACTCTTCTATATATGTAGTATGAAGTAGGCTCTGATACCAAAGCAACGTAGTTTTCATTGAAAAAACTGATCGATAATAAACCCTAAATGTGTAGAAATGTAAGAACTAAAAGTTAAATAAATAAAACATTAGATTTTTAGTTTCATTAAACAACTCGTGTAGAGTATTTTAAATAGAAATTACTCGGAAACCCGAAACACAAATATAATGAAAATATAATTGAGTCAAATCTAAATACATATAGAATTGACCAACGGTGCGGCGTGGACTGATTTCCTGATTGCCATCAGGATGGTTTCGTTAGGATTCCGTTGGATTTGCCGGGAGATATCCTCTGTTTACCGGCTGATTTGTCCATGCCTTCTTCGATGGATTCGATTATTCCTCCGATTTTCGCGGAACTTATAATGGGTGGAGCTGCTTGGTTCGTACAGTCGATGGAACTCCCAGATCCCAGCATGATTTAGCAGGTTATACGATCCGGTTGTTTATTATCACTTGTATACGAAAAAAAGATATCGATTGTATACGAAACTGATTCAGAAATCCATCTATTGATTTTTATTATTCGATTTTTCCGAATTTATTTACCATATCTAACCATCATCATTGATGGAAATAAAAGAGTCTGGAACTTTATTCATTTTTAACCAAGTTGTTGCTGAAATCCCAGAGTTCCTTGGCTAGTGGTTCGTCTGTAGCTAATTTGCTGGGTTCCGTTTGATTGCAATCGGCAAAGTATTTTTCGGTCACACCTTTCAGACATAGATGCAGAGCGGTGTAGCAAGTTGTGGCTGCCCCCCTAATGGTCATGTTCAATATAATGTTTTGTTAATGTTTTGTTATTTGAAAGATTTTAAGGCTGTCTTTGGTTCTCGTGAAATTTAATTAGAGTTTATTTTTGGTCTTTCGAAAAAATGTGAGTTTTATGTTTAGCTCGAAACGGAACCTCTCGGGAATTTTATATATTTAGAGTTTTAATTTTTTTTAATGAATGATTTCAATTGAATTAATCAGCAAGAGCAACCTCTTATTAGGCAAATTTACAAAATTTTAAAGAAAAGCGCGAACCTATACACAGAGTCATCTTCATCCCCAAATCTCACCTTCTTCCCCAAAACAAAACCCTAATTCAGCTTAGTCAATTAGCCTCAAATAGCCAAAATTCATCTTTTCCAGAAGAACAATAGCTTTCAATTTTGATGGAGCATTCAAACTGCTAAACTCCATATCCAATTGAAGCTTAAGAGCTTCCTTAGCAACCCAATCGGCTCCCAAATTTTGCTCCCGAAAAACATGTCTAACCACCATTCCAGGCTTGATGAACTTTCTACAACACTTAAGCAAAGGATCCAGAAACCACGTAACATTACCATGAAGAATCAGATTCACCAGAATCATTGAATCGAGTTCAACATCAACCATTCTGAGCCCAAGCCTATCACACAACCTCAGGCCATTAAGGAGAGCTCTACTTTCTGCAATCAGCGGCAAACCCTTCCCATACAGCCTACCAATGCCGGCGACAATGTCCCCACTACTATCACGGATCAGAGCTCCACCCCCAGATTCGCCATTAAAGGTACAAGATCCATCAACATTTAGCTTATATCTTCCATGCTTAGGACTCTTCCATTTCAGAAAAAGAGGCTTATTCCAGAGCTTAATCTGGTTGACACAGCCAATGTTAGCAGCCTCTTTAACAAATTTACCCCAATGCTTTCTCTCTAAGACTTTAGCATGGTCAAGACTGGATAAAATCAGTAGAATATGGTTGATTATAGAGCTTGAATTGATGTTCTCATTACTGAGTTTTTTCTTGTTTCGACCAGTCCATATTGACCACAAAATAATAGCAGGAGGAATGCTGAATATATCACACTTCTTACCAGCCCAGTACCACCTCATAACAATGTGAGGAACAGCCATGTGAGGTTGGATTTGAACTCTGAAAATGCTGCTGAAATATTGCCAAACAGACCAAGCATTTTGACACTGCAGCATAACATGATTAGTAGTCTCACTGTTATTGCAAAAAACACATTTCGAAGCTAGCATGAAACCTTTCCTTTGCATAACACTATCAGTAGGTAACCAATTATGAAGGAACCTCCACAACAAGAAGGAACATTTCCTGGGAGTTACAGCATTCCATGTCTTCTCATATAGACTAGTAATGCTGCCCTTAGCCCTGATTTGATTTATAGTATCTCTGACACTGAACTTACCATTCTTAGAAAGAGACCAGAGCAAAACATCCTCACTATTAGAAAGCCTGATCTCTCTTATTTTGTCAATCTCCGTAGTCGTAACCTTAGTGCTGAGCCTATCAATGTCCCAAGAATTCCCCAACCATAAATCCTTCACACGGTCATTAGTAATGTCCCACAACGTTCTTCTGTCTCTATCATTATTAATCTTAATAAAAGGTCTAGCAGAGCACCATTTTTCATACCAGAAACCAATATTGCCATACCCAGGCTGCCAAAACATAAAATCTTCAGTTATCACTCTAGTATTAAGAATTCGGGACCACACTTTAGACTTTCTGTGAGGAGCAATAGCTAATATTGGATGAATATTGTTACTGCAATAAATAGACATCATATATCTGGCCCATAACGAGTGCTGCATTCTGAATTCAAACCATAACTTCATAGCATAAACCTGCTGCACATCATTTAGCTTCCTAAGGTTAAGTCCACCTTCACTATAGGGCTTGCATAATCTGTCCCAACGAGCCCAGCTAATAATATTCTTATCTTCCTTTGTCCCTCACAGGAATTTGCTGAATAAGATCTTCAACCTCTGAATAATACCAACAGGAAGAGAAGTGTGCTGAAGAAAGTAGTTTGGAAAGGCAACAAGGACAGACTGGATCAATTGCAGGCGACCAGCAAATGATAAGTGAAGCTTATCCCACTCCATAATCCTGCTTCTAACCTTGTCTATAAGACTTTCATAGTTCTTATTAAGTACTCCCCAGATATTTAAAAGGCAAATGAGAATGACTGATTTTCCAGATATCTTCAATAATAGCCACATGTTGAACTGGCATCTGGTTTGAAATAATGAGTTTAGATTTAGCTGTGTTGATTTCCTGTCCAGAAACATTCTGATAATGGTCCATGATAGCTTTAATAGCCTCCATAGCATGCACATTACCATTAGTAAACACCATAAAATCATCAGCAAAAGCAGAACAAGCTATATTCTGATTGCTCCTTGTCTTATACCGAAAACTGTGATTAGCATTAGAGACCAGATTCATACTTCTTATTAAGTACTCCTCAGCTAAGATAAAAAGACTCGGGGAGAGGGGATCCCCTTGTTTTAACCCCTGAGTATTTGAAAAATAACCAACCATCTCACCATTAACCAAAATGGAAGAAGAAACATTACCAATGCAGCTATTAACAAGGCCAATAACCTCATTATTAAAACCAAACATCCTGAGAACATTAAACAGAAACTCATGTCTGAGCTTATCAAAAGCTTTGGTCATGTCAGTTTTAATGATGACATTGCCATCCTTTTTATTGCTGTTAATATCAAAACAAAGCTCCTGAACAAGAAGAATCGAATGCTGAATTGATCTACCTTTGACAAACCCCCCCGGCACATCAGAAATCAATTTAGGAAGAATGCTTGATAGTCTGTTGTTTACAATCTTCCCCAGAATTCTTGAGAAAACAGTGGTTAGACTTATAGGGCGAAAGTCCTTCCACCTGTTAGGATTGTCTAACTTAGGAATTAAGCAAATCATTGTAGATTTCACTCCTTTAGGCAAAGCATACCCTTCAAAGAAACCTTTAACTGCATTACACAAATCACTTCCCACAATATCCCAACAATACTTATAGAACTCTCCATTGAATCCATCAGGACCTGCAACAGATTCAGAGTTCAAACCTTTCACTACCCTATAAATCTCATCCTCATCAGGGACACTAACAAGACATCTATTATCTTCCTCAGTGACTAAAGAAGGGATAACACCATTCAAACTCTGATCATCCACATCACTTATGTCAGTAGAAAGCAGACCTTTAAAATAATCCACAGCAGAAGCACTAATACTGTCCTTATCAGTTAACCAACTATCCCCAACCTTTATTCTATCAATCATGCTTTTCTTCAACCTTTTCTTCACAAAACCATGATAAGCAGCAGTGTTCCTATCAGAGTCTTTCAACCATGAGGCATGAGCTTTCTGCCTCCAGAAAATTTCTTCCCTATCAAGCAACAACAAATGGTTCTGTCTGGCCTCATTTAACAAAGACTAGGAAATTACATGAGATACACTCTTCCATAAGAAAAGGCTAAAATACCTCAAAAATCCTGCACCACAAATAAATTACACATTTATTAAAATCACGATCATATTTCAAATTAACATACAGATTGGTTTAACCTAGTCAATATATAATATAAGGGTTTGGCTAAATTAGGGTCCAATTTTTGTTAACCATTCCCAAAATATAAAGAATCTTTTTAATTCAATAGTCAAAAACGGTTTAACCCTTTGACCAAAAATCTTTATTTTTGTCTTGTAGTGGAATGTGGGTATGGTTAACCAAATGTATAAGAGCGCAAAACTACTCTTCCAAACAACCCTCTTGTACTCAACACGGAACAAAATTTTAAAAAACTCCCCAAAATTCAAAAACTCCAAAAATTTCAAAACTCTCAAACTCACAAATAAACTCTTAAACCTCCAAAAATCAATATTTTTTTTTCTAAATTTATTTAGAAAAGTTTCCATTTTGGTAGACCTTCTAGATTTAGAAAGATAGAACCCGACGTACCCCGCCGGTTTCACCCTTCTCAACCAGTGGGGACGATGAACATTCATAATATGTTTAAGAAGGTTCCCCGCGGGGCACACCATGTCTGCCCAGCGGTTCCATCGAGTCCCACCCGCCGGTTGGTTTGTTGTTTCCCGACAAGATTGTTAATCTATACCTGGCGGGGCAACCTCCTTTGTTTTATGCACATTTTGGGTTTCATTTTGTTGTAGGTCCCCGCCGGGTATAGTATTGTCAACAGCCGAGTAAGGGCTGTTCCCCCGCCGATTTTGGCTTCTATACCCGTCGCGGGAAACCCTTGTGTTTTATGCACAAATGGGGTTTGATTTTGTGGTAGACCCCCGCTGGGTATGGTATTGTCAACCGCTGGGTGACAATCTCCCCGTCGGTCCGTTAATTTTCACCCGGCGGTGTATCATGTACCCGCCGGGGTAGTGGTACTTAACCGTTGGGGTTGGCTTATTTTGTCCATGCTCATAATTTATGGTTTTTTTACATTGGATGAGGAGTTAAAGGCTGGAGATGGAGAGTTAAATGATGAGTCAAAGGATGATTTGTCTAGTTCGTGCATGGCGAAGGAGGAGGTGGAGGAAATACCGGTGCCTTGCTCCGTCGATTATGGCGAGTTGTTCAACACCAAATCTCACTACTACTCCCAGGCAGACCTGATTGAATGGGTTAAGGAAACCGCATTAGATAACGGGTTTGTGATTATTTTACGTCGATGTGATAGACATGATCGTAAAACTGTGAGAGTAGAGTTTGTGTGTGAAAGATCTGGAGTTTACACAAAACTGGTAGATCCCAAGGATCTAAAGAGCAAGTCTACCGGAACAAAAAAATGCGGATGCCCGTCCGCCCTTAAAGGAAAGAAGATTCCTACAAAGAAGTTCATTTCTAGGTGGGACGCTTTAAAAAAAATAGAGATGGATTTCGTGGTTAGTTCTACGAAAATGGGATCCCGTCCTCGTGATATTCTTGGTGGAGTGAAAAAATTGAACCCTAAGAATTCTTCTTCAATGCGAACCGTGTACAACGCATTACTAAAACACCGCAAGCTAGAGAAAGGCGTTCGGTCGCAATTCCAATACTTGTTGGGTGAACTAAAGCGACTAAACTACTACGAATTCTATAGAAAGTCCGAAGACGGAAGCGATATCATAGGCGACCTTTTTTTTGCGCACCCGGTTAGTTTGAATTTGTTACGGACATTTCCGAACGTCATTTTAATGGATAACATGTACAAGGTGATCAAATACGGGATGCCGTTGTACGAGGTCGTGGGTGCGACTTGTACGGGGAAAACATTCTACATTGGATTTGCGTTAATGTCGGATGAAAAAATCGAGACCTACAAATGGGTGTTAGGGTGCTTACGTTCGTTGATGGTAACTCACTCCATCGAATTACCATCCATTTTTTTAACGGATAGAGACTTGGCGCTTGTGAAGGCGGTGGAGGAAATGTTCCCCAATGCAACGCACATGTTGTGTTGATGGCACATCAACATGAACGTCCTAGGAAAAACGAAAAAGATCATAAAGGAGAAGAAAGTGTCCAACACCTTTTTGAAAGTATGGAATCAAATGATGTTGACGGAAACGGAATTAGCCTACGAGAACTACCGGTCGGAATTGCACCGCGACTTCAAAGAGTATCCGGAAGCAATTGAGTATACCAAAAGTTGGCTAGGGTCGTACGGTGACAAGTTTGTCACGTGGAGAACTAACAAGTGGATGCATTTTGGTAACCAAACCACAAATCGCGTGGAGAGCGCTCATTCGAGCCTCAGGCATTTCATCGGTACAAGCAAAGGTAACTTTGAATCTTTTTTGTTGAAGTTGCATACTTTGATCGAATTACAACACGGGGACATCAAGGGTTCTTTTGAAAAGAGCCGGTTGTTGGCCCTACATAAATTCACAAACATTGTGTACGGTAAACTAAAAAGCAACATCTCCCACTATGCTATGGAACTTTTGGCCGACGAAGTCGAATGTGCCCGCAACATGACAATCGCGCCGGATATGCCTTGCGGTTATGCCATACGAACTACGCACGGTATGCCTTGCGCGCACGAACTCTATGAGTTTGTTGCGAAAGGCTTAGAGGTGCCGCTAGAGTTATTTTATGAACATTGGAAGAGGTTAGACATCCTAGTTCGTACCAACCTCTCGACGATCGAGAAACTTAAAGCCAACCTTGACAAACTAGTATGCGATGTCATGGCGTCCAATGATGAAGCACGCATATAGCACGTTTATAAAAAATGGTTTGTCGTCGTCCATCCCGAAACAACTAACATTTTGGAGCCATTGGTTAAGCAAAAAGCGCGCGGTCGTCCACCTAACAAACGTAAGTTATCTATTGTCGCTGATGATACATCCACTAAACGCGACAAAATCAAGCACGAGTACATTCTCGATTCGAAAAATGCTAGTACGCCATCCTTACTTGGAGACTTCAAACTTTAAACCGCAACCTCAAGTAAAGGGGAAAAAAGGGGCGTTAAGCGTACTGGGAGGCATTGCTATGCCAGATGTACTTATTATACGGAAGGGATGGTGTCCAACCGCCAAACATTTCAAGGCGTGTTGATGAGGTGATGGCTAGGTGGTCAGTCCTACTCACACGCCGTCTTCATCCGGTTTCTGGCCTCACCGAATTAGAACGATGTGTTGCGAGTTATTTGTTCAACTGTCAAGACACGAATTCGATAACGGATGATCAACTGGATAGGGTTCATTCTGACATTATCGACATCCGCTTACAGGAAATGAGTGATTAACTGGATAATGCCTGTTTGTATCAGTTTGTCTTTCGGTTTAATTTTCTTTAGATGAATGTATGTTCTATTGTATGAGATTGAGGTTTAATGAATGAATCTCTTTAGATGAATGTATCTTCTTAAAATGCAGTGATATGTAAAATACATAAACATTGAACAACAACTAGAAACCCAAACATAACAACTTAGCATTACATAAGAAACAAGGACAATACGCAACATAAATAATAAAAACATAACAACTTATAACAACTTTACGCAACATAAATAATAAAAACATAACAACTTATAACAACATTACGCAACATAAATAATAAAAACACGTTCGAATACGACACATTGCACTATTAGTAGTCGTATCGCAAGTTGTGTAAAACATCGTCGCCATCCTCCCTTGCCATAACCATATCCTCCACATATGCTACCATATCCCTAGTGATATAGTCGCAGACTGTCATGTCCCAGACCTTTACAGCCTTCTCTTTTATTCTCCGCGGCATGAACAACAACTTCGTGAGCGGTTGGACGAAAGGGTACCGTCTCTTGATTTCGTCACGGTTGCGGACAACGACACTACCAGTTTGTAAACAACCGTAGTTGTAATACATATGACATAAGACCTTTTCAAAAAATACATCACTCCTATAATATTAGATATCTGCCCCGCCGGGTCATATATTTTCACCCGCCGGGTGAAATATTACCCCGGCGGGGAGCAAACTTCCCCGGCTGGGTATAATTTTCATACTGGGGGAGAATGCCCCATCTTTCTGTGAGGTGGGAGGATGGATTGTTGATAAGTTCCCCGCCGGCCCAACAATTATCAACCGCCATGTGACAATGTCCCCGACGGTTTTGTAATTTTCAACCGGCGGGGATGGCAAGTGGAAAAAACAAATTTTCCACTCGCCATCAACCGGCGGTCCAAGTTACGTCACCCGACGGTGAGTTTATTAACTCCGACGGTTGAGATATTTTCGCCCGCCGGGATAGTTTTCACCTGGCGGTTGAAAATTGTTGCACCGCCGGGGAAAGGGAATTGTGAAAAAAAAAACACTATCTTAGGAATAACGTGTTTCTGGGAACTTAATTTGAAACTTATTTTGGGGAAATTATCTTAGTTATTATGTTTATTAAACAACAGTGTGAGTGAAATATCAATTTCGAAAACGGATACCACAACAACGAACTTAAATTAAACGAACAACAAATGCATATTAAAACTGAGCGAACATCAACAAACTTAAGGTTTAGTATTGGTCCGTAGTGCAACAAAATAAAAACCACCCAAATGCCAACAACTAGAATAACATACATATCAAGAAGCCAACTATGATAATCAAAAGCCACAGACCGATGATCTCCAACACCTTCCTCGCAAACGACACCATCTCGTCAGTCGAATCGTCTAACGGCCGAACACGATTAATCGTGTTCACCAAATCGATCGCGGACGCCTCCGTAAGAATCTGAGGCGTGATGTTAAACCAACCGTACATCTTCACGTATGCCTTGTACTGGGGGGATGACGTATGAGTACTCTCTTTCAATGGCCTCAAATACCTATCAATCACGTATACGTGCTCCCTCCAGTTAGTCCAATGCCTACCCTGAAGCGCATAGCGAAGATGGTCTCCTCTAGAAAGACCGGTTCTAGCAACAATGGGGTCCAGCGACTTCTCTTGGATCCAACCAAACTGGCGCATCACTCGGTCCGGGTGATATGCCTCGCTCACCAGCATAAGGCGTATAGGGTTTTGGTACAACTCTATTGCCTGCTCCGGCCACACTTCACGGACATCCTCGTAAGGTCGGAATATAACCTACAAAAAATATTACTCATACTACATTTTATATAGAATAGATGTATATTAATAAACGTAAAGAAGCTAACTTACATCCGTCTCTCCTTGAGCCGCGAGGATGTCACGGTAGTACGTCTTCCCGCGAGCTAATGATACCGGGACCTTTTTGGGCAACCACGCCAGTATTTTCGGATCCGTTAGGCTATAACCACTATTAACTGACGCCCGGAAAATAGGGAAGTGGTCATAGACCCAACACTCCAACAAGGCCGAGAACCCGACCAAGCTCTTCAAGGAGTGATTTGAAATGCCTCCCAAGCTCTTGTACAACCACAGGAGTGCACAAGTACCCCATGCGTACTCACGAAGCTTCGTCAAGTCCTCAAGGTGATGGAGAAAATCGCACTAGATGTTCTTCTGGCTCGTGTTGGTGAAGATAGTACACCCGAGGAAGAACAAGATGTATGCCCTAGATGCTGCCTTCTTCATATCCGTAGTCAGGGCGGCATTGGAATCTAAATACTCGTCCGCGGAGAATGTTGTCCTAAACCACCGGAGGCCGAATCCACTCCCGTCATGCGCCTCCATTTCCTGCCGCACATCATCAACCGAAACTCCCAAAAAGTCTGCATAGCGTGCGTATGTCGCCTTTATCGGATCCGGCCTATAGATATCGATAATTCTCCCCTCAATCGGGAGGCCAGTAATCACGTACACGTCATCGAGTGTCAAGATCATCTCCCCAAAGCAAAACTGGAACGTGTTCGTCTCTTGGTGCCACCTCTCACTGAACACCTCGGCCAACTACACATAGTTGTTGAACTTTGGTGGATGCCGCATCAACGGCTAGAACGGTGTCTCTTCCAGGTAAGCCCTAACCCCATTTGCTTGCTAAGGTCCCACTAACCAAGCAAACCGTACTTAGATTGGACTGTGATACCCGAACGCGCCTGTAAAAAAATTCAAAAATATATATTATGTTAACATAACAATTTAACTAATAAAACATATAATTAAATCGATAACTTACGTCGTTTTTAAAGGCGTATTACGCGTCATGTTGGGCATAGTCCGGGAAAAGAAGGATGTTGTTTTGGGATAGAAATAGATTTTTCTATCCTTCCGGATCGGTTGGACGCCCTTCCGCACGGACTTCTCTTCGAGGTGGTGGCATGGGGACCTCTGTTTCCTCCTCCGTGTCCTCCTCGTCTACTAGCGCACGGCGCCGTTGAATGGGGACCACCTCTCGTGGAGGAGAAGATTGTGCTACGGCCTCCCTTGTGGCACCTCGATCCCTTGTGGCGTCATATTTTCTATGCCCCAAGGATCGTTCGGTGTGGCTCTGGCGCACCTCACGCTCGGTCCAAACCCCACGTTCGGGGCGATCGACCACCGGCCGTCGGCTACCTTCGCCTTTCCTCGCCGCTTTGCTTGTCTTCTCCTTCGCGCGAGGTGCTTCTTGTCTGCGGGAACAATCACAACAAAATAAGTTAGAAATTTTACAATGTAACTAGGTTCCCGAAGCAAAAAAAAAATATTTATTTTAAAAAATTCACACGTTCCCGTCGGGTGACCAATTTTCACCCGGCAGGGCAAAAACTCAAAATTTAAAATTATATTTTCTACCCGCCGGGTGACCAGTTTTCACCCGGCACGCAGAAAATGTTAGTTTAAAATTCGAGTTTTTGCCCCGCCGATTCAATCGATCCACATCCGGCGGGGCACATAATCAGAGGCCAGAATGTCTGGCTTCCCCGCCGGGGATGGATGAATTCCTGGGAAAACATATGTTCCCTGCCGGCCGAAACCACATATATCCGGTGGGGTTGGATGAATTTCTGGGGAAAAATATGGTCCCCGCCGGGGATCTATACACTCAACCGGACGGGGGTCTCGAAAAAACCCAAAACCGCCATTAACAACATGAAGAAAAACTCTGAAATCTTCCTAAAAACCAAATCAGCCAAAACCAAATCTACCATAGCATCACTATACAACTAAAAAAAAGTACATAACCTTGCTTCGCCAATTCTAACACCCAATGCATATCAAAATCAAAAAAAAATTAAGAAAAACCAAATATACAAAAAAACTACATTTAAGAGTAAAAACTTACTCTTTTCCCTTTCCCATAGTAGTTCTTGGCTGGGTATTGATCTAGTAGAGTTCTTCGAATCTGATTTTGGGGCTGATTTTTCAAGGTTGTAGTAGTGGAGAAATGAGAGGGAAAGCTGGGTTGGGGCTGGTTTAGATTTGGGAATGGTTAGTGTTTAGGGTTATGAGTTAGTAAAAAATGAAAGGGTGTTTTGGGTATAATATTGGGGCTAGTTAAAATATGTTTAGGTATGGTTAAAATTGGGGCTGGTTAGCCAATTGGGCCCTTATTTAGCCAAACCCATAACATAAACCGCTAGAAATTCGATACACCAACACACGATAAAAAATTGAAATGAAAAAAAAATAGAATTAGAGTTAACATTTGGCCAAGGCTATTTCCCCATCCTCCATCATTTGAAATTTTTAAAACACTTGAAACTTGTTATTACTAGATTAACCTTATTTTGTTTTCAAATTTAACATTACGTGTTATTATTCAAATAGAAGACCCTACAGTGAAAAAACACATCATTAAGCCATTTTTAATCCTACGTATTTGATTTTTGCCTTTAAAATTAACCCTAAAACAAAAAATTCAGTTTTATTGAAGATTGATTGAAGATTGATCATGGAAAATTAAGAAACCCATACCAAACTGGAGAACAAAAGTCAAGCAACGAACAAGGTAATTTAATCATGTTTTTCGTTTTATAATACAGTAACTTGAAATTATCACTTCGAAATGTTGGTTTTGATACTGTATTCCCGATTTCTGCATTTTTGAGAAAAGAGCAACTGAATCCGAGGTAATATCTCGGAATCAATTGTTTTTTGCAAACGCACCTGATTCCGAGAGGCTGTCTCGGAATCAGATGTCTTCTACAAAATAGTTGATTCCGAGATACCCTCTTGGAATCAGCTGCATTTGCAACAAACAACTGATTCCGAGACAGCCTCTCGGAATCAGTTGTTATGTTCATGTAGACAATTTCAACATCATTAACACATTACTTTTTAATCATGTAGGAATTTCAAATATATTTGCAACCTGAAATTGTATCCCCTTCTCATACTGACGATGATGTTATATATCTGGATCTCACCGACGCATTCATTATGCAAGCGCACTACACTAAATCTCAACTTACGGAATGGGTATTAAGTAGGGGTGTCAATTTCGGATTTCGGGTCGTGTTCATGTCGGGTTTGACCAACCCAAAATTTTAGAACCTGTGACACGAATCCGAAATTCGTGTCAGGTTCAAAGACACGAACCCGACCTGTCAAAAACCTGTTGGACCCGAACCCGACCTGTTTGACACGAAATTGTATCCAACACGAAACACGTGTTTGACACGAATTTTGGGTCAAAGGCAAAATTTAATAAATGGAGATGCATGGGATCGAACCCTGTACCTCCCGCATGCAAAGCGGGCACTCTACCATGTGAGCTACATCCCCTTTTTAAAATTCTATTGGTCCACTATATTTATATAAAGTTAAGATACGCTTACTTCACATGTTTACATCGGCTTCACTATCACCGGTGAAGTTCTCTTACCGTAAAATATATGGTGATGATGGGTTTTCCATCTCCCCTAAACATGAAAAAAAATACATGAGATAAATTAAATAAATCTAAAAAAATATCAAATAACCACTAAGGTGTCACTTCTTAACAATAACCACTAGAATTGATTCATCCCACAAAACAAGATTGAATGGATTCAATATCTATTAATAAATCTAGCAAACTCATACGAATCAGATAAAAAAACAAAATAATAAATCATTTCCATTTTTTATTCTTAATATTATAATCTATATACACAGATGAAAGATTCAAAACTTTATTAATATATGTGAAAGAAGAATAAAATTCAAAACTTTATAGCAAACATGTGAACCATCATTTGTCCTCCCTCATATACTTATTCAAGTATGTTATTTATTTTATATCTTTTAAATTTAATATAAAATTATTTCATTAATAAAGTTTTATAAGTATTTTTGGTGTTCTAATTTATAGGTCAAATTTTTAAAATAATATTATTTTATTAATAAAATTTTATTAAATGTTTTCAGTATTTTATTTTACAAGTGTACATGTCATTTGGGTTTTACAGGTCTGTTTCAGGTTTACATCTCTTTTCGGGTTTCACATGTCTTTTTGGGTTTACGGGTCTTTTCGGGTTCTACAGGTCAGTTTCGGGTTTTACAGGTCAGTTTCAGGTTTTACAGGTCAGTTTCGGGTTTACAGGTCTTTTCGGGTTTTACAAGTCAGTTTCGGATGACACGAACCCAACCCGTTTTTTTTTCGAGTCGGGTTCGTGTCGAGTCTTAATTTCATCGTGTCTGAAATATCAGGTCTCTAACCCTAAAATTTCTGGTCGTGTTCGTGTTGGGTTTATAGGTCGTGTCCAAAATTGACAGCTCTAGTATTAAGTGTGGGTCGAGAGTTGACATATTCTTTGATGGTAAGTAGGTACAACTCTGGAAATTATGGGAATACTCCTCGATTGTTTTATTCTTGCAAAAATATGGGAAACCATAGTTAAAACAAAAGGAACCTAATGTGAAGAGAAGAAAGTCAAGTACCAAAAAAACAGATTGTCCGTTTCTACTAAGAGCTCATCCTTTTGACAATGATCTATGATATTTGGTAGTTTCATGTGGTAGGCATAACCACCCGCCGTCCGAATATTTAGAAGGTTGTCCTCAAGAAAGGAAACTAACTTCGGCCGAAGAAGATTTGGTGAATAATTTTTCTATACGCGGTGCCACTCCTCGTAACATTTTACCCGCCTTAAAGGATATTAATCCCCATAACGTGTCTAACATGTGTAACATTTACAATGCTAGACAAAAACATCATACATTGGAAAAGTGCGGTCAATCACAACTTCAATATTTGTTGGTTAAGATAAAGGAGAAAAATTACATTGAATGGCATAGAACGGGAAGTGAATGGTCTTAAATAATCACCGAATTAGTTTTTGCACACCCGACATCTATCGATCTTCTTAGGACAATTCCGGAGGTCTTTATTATGGATAGTACATATAAGACGACGAGATAAAAGATGTCATTGTTCGAAATAGTTGGAGTTACGTCAACCAACATCACATTTGCGATCACTTTTGTTTTTTAGTCACGAAAAGGTCGAAAATTACATGTGGGCATTGAAAAGTTTGCAGTTGCTCATATCGGAAAACCATTGTGCTTTATCTAATATTATGGTAACGGATAGAGAATTGGCATTAATGAAAGCAATTGACATTATATTTCCGAAAGTGACACACATGCTATGTAGATGGCACATTGAAAAAATATCGTAATGAAGAGTTAGAAATATTTTACCGATGAAAATGTGTTCCACAGATTTCAAGCATCTTGGAATACAATTGTTTATTCGGACACCGTAAGCAAGTTGAACTCAAACATCGAGTATATGAAAGAAGAATACAAGGCATACCCCGGAGCCCTCAATTACACTTAAACATGGCTCAAACCTCCTTACGGTGAAAAGTTTCTCTATGCATACACTAACAAGTTGAAGCATTTCGGCAACAACACAACGAATCGGTAAGCTAAAATAGTTATAATGTAATGCAATTATTATAATATTTACGCATTTTAAATGTACATAAGTTGTCATAAATAATAGGGCGGAGAGTTCGCATTCCACCTTGAAACGGTACCTCGGGACGAGTTTGCTAACATTTAATGCATTTTGGGGAAGAGTCGATTCTTTACTAGAGATGCAACACACGGATATAAAAGCATCACTTGAAAAATGTACGTTTTCTCCCAATTTGAGTATGATTATTTGATATTCAAGGTTATTAGACGTTCTGCATTGGAATTTTCTCTTAAAATTATGAAAGAGCAATACGAGAGAGCGAAGCAAATAGGAAATGATAAAGCGGAATGCGGATGTGTTATTAGAAGCACTCATGATTTGCCATGCGCATGCGAGGTCGGTTTATTAATAATGCAACATCGTATGTTTGATGCAAGTATGTTCGACAAGAGGTGGACAACATTAAGGATTATGAAGCACAATGCATATAAAGAAGATTTATTGGTTCTCTAATCCGTGGGTACGATCGCGATCGTCGACTACATATCATAAGGAAAATCCGAGAAGTTCTTGAACCTACAAGATCCGACACCATTCCACCCGTAGAAAAATCTAAGACTAAAGGTAGAGATAGTAAACGTGTTAACGACAATTCAACAAAGAGGGAATTATCAGGATACGAATATGCGAAGCTAGGCGACAGTTCGAACACACCGTCGTATGTAAGTGATATTTCCCCGACTTCAATCCAAAACACCGTTAGATCATTACTTAGTCAAACAAAAAGTACACCAAATGATCCAAAAAAAGCTACACCAAGTGTACCAAAGAGTACCAAGACTTGTAATACTCCTAAAAATATCAATTCTCATAAGGCAAAAACTCCAAACGATACGACAATATTTTTGCAACACCTCTCCAAATATTTATGTCCATTCATCTCTGAATGCAAGAATATGGGCTCAGATGGTCATTGTAATTTTAGAGCCGTCACCCATGGACTTTATTATGATAAAAATGTCTGGCATATGTTAGGACCGCATTAAAAGAAGAAATCTTATCGGACCTACCCCTCTATGACAAACTTTACGGTGGACGTGAAATGGTTGATGCTGAACTACGTTGCCTAGATTGTTATACCCTAATTGCCCCTTATAACAATTGGATGACAATTCCGGACATTTGTTATGTGATTGCTAATGCTTTCAAATGCAGCATATATACAATTTCTGACGGTATTACATATACGTTTCTACCGCTAAAAGGTGTTCCGCCCCATACAAACGAAAGAAAAAAGATTGGCACACGTTCATGGAAATCACTATGTTAGCGTACAAGTACCTTTCTACTACTATTTTTGCAAACATTATTTTCATACTAGTATACTAATTGATTTTGTTTATAAAGGTTACCATATCTCCGGGTGTACCGTTGCCATTAGTTTACCCAACATATATCCAACACGCTTCTAAAGAAGCTAAAGCGTGGTTTCTTCCCTTGCAAAAAAGGATTTCGTCGTTTGTTGGTATCCAACCTCCAAAACCTCCAACTACGCGAGAACCATAAGTGGTGGATTTAACGATTGATTAAATCTAGGGACAAAAATGTTATGTTAATTTTCTATTACGATCATTTAACTTGTTAAGTTGGTGACGTGTTAGTGACTTTGCAAACGAATATGCATATGTTAACGTTGTATTAATATTATTCTGCATCTCTACGCAAATTCCAAAATTAAAATAACTTGTTAACAAACGAAACGGTTACAAGGATAACATTCAAAAACAAAACATGTGTGCCGATAATAAAAAAAAGAACCTTAAACATAGATAGTGTAAACTTTAAACATAGAAACCTCTCTTTGCTTCTTTAAAATCATCGCTAAATGATTTCTCGTACATAGCAACCTCTCTTTTGGTTGTGATGTGGCAGTGAACGTTATTCAGTTGGTCTTTGGTTATTTCATCGGTCATAAGACTCTTGTACAACTAGACCACAGCTTCTCGTTCTTCCGGCCGAAGGTCGAAATCCCGGTATGTTCTTAGAGACCTTAAATATTTCCACCTTTGTTTAATCTCCGGCATACCATGAGAAGGGTTTGCTCCCATGTAGCGGTCGAGTCCTATTAGGTAGTAGAACTTACAGATCAACTCATCCCAAAACTCACCATGTTCCGACCCTCCAACTAGCTTCGTAACTTTTCTAAGATATTCATCTTCAATATCATTCCACAGGAAGTCCATTATTTTGTGTTTATAGTGTTGTTCAAGTAAAGTTAACCTATTATTTATACAAGTACTAAGGATAACGTAATCCAACGAGACGAATCAGATATCAACATATGTCGGATAAGGATTGTGTAATCTATATGAGCCAAGTACATAGCATCTTTATCTTATCCAAACAAGTGATTTTTTAAGTGCTCGTTAATTTTTTAAAAAGATATATGATTCAGAGAGGCTATCTCAGAATCATGTGTTTTTTTAAAACAAAATGGCACATAATTCTGAGATGCCATCTCAGAATTATGAGCATCTAATTCACCTACTGCACCTAACGTGATTTATTAAATAAACAGAGGAATGCACATGATTCCGAGTGGCACACTTTCAAAAATTAGTTTAACACTTTCTTGTCTTTGATGATTTTTTCTTTTTCCCTAGGATGTTCATGTTAATGTGTCGTTGACATAACATGTGTGTTGCATTGGGGAACACTTCCTCGACTTCTTTCACCAACGCCAAGTCTTTATCCGTCAAAATAATGGAGGGTAGTTCGATGGAGTGAGTGACCATCAATGATTGAAAACATTCTAACACCCGTTTGTAGCTCTTGAATTTCTCTTCAGACATAAACGCAAATCCGATGTAGAAAGGTTTCCCAATAGAAGTGGCTAACCTTCATTGAATTTTGTAATATCATGATTGTGAACGCCGCATGCGACCTTTAAGGACCATAAATCACCATTTACTTTATTTACTTTAAGATTGAAATGGAATCCATATTTATTGGTATCGGTAGACGTCCTCTTAAGATCCTTCGGATCTACCAACTTTTTGTACTTTCCGGATCTCTTGCACATAAAAATGATTTTTGGAGTTTTTCAACTTTTGGCATCGTCGTGACGCCGTAATATAATTACAATCTATTGTCTATCATAATTTGCTTAACTCAATCGATAAATTCTTGTTGTGTGTAGTGAGATTTCATGTTGAAAAAAATAACTATAATCGACGGTGCAAGGCTCATCCTTTACCATGCAAGAATCAATTAGATCTTCCTCCTGCATTCACCAAGTGAAAATTATATAAAATATTTGATCATTACCACCCCGCCGGTTGAAAAGCTATATACCGGCTGCTAAAAAATTCTTAACCGCCAGGGAACGGTTTCTAAAAATTAATATGAATTTCTACAGTTATACATTCCTAGCACCGGTGGGGAAGGTCTTAATGGCGGTGGTGTAACCATCCTTTCCCAACGGGTTTCACTCTATCGAACCTATGGTTTTAGCTAGCCAACATTTGCAGGGATTAAACCTAAATCTAAGAGGATTTCAATGGCAGTCCCGCCGAGGTGGAGGGTCTCAACCGGCGGGGCTGCACATATTTCTTTCTAAATTGGCAAGAACTTCAAAATAGAAACTTTATAACAAATTGATTAGAATTACTATATTATTTGGATTTTCAAGCTGATCACCAAAATTCTTCTAGCCACATGATGAAAGCTCTTACCTTCGCACAAACTTTGGACTACCAATTCAATTTAAACAACCAAAACTTTATCTCATTCACCCAACATGAATTTGGCCATGGCTTCTTCCTTAATAACCATCAATTCAACAGAAATTCAGTTTTGATGTATCCCACGAGGCTTTGAGAAGGCAACAAAGCAACAACGATATTCGATTTTGTGCATGAATTTTTGGATATTTTTTTTTCCATTATACATATGAACGAATATATATATGGTCTTATCTAGAAATTTTTTAAAACTAATCTAGCATTTACTCACAATCTATCATGACAAAACCAATCTAGCATTATCATCTATAGTATTATCTGGCAATGTTTTGCAGCAGAGAATCATATTTTTGAACAAACTACAGTTACAATGCAGTATACCCATGAATCAAGTACCTTTTTCTAGCATTGCTTATACGTTCATACAAATTGCAGTATATCCCCCTCACTAGAAATACATCATATTAAGTTGAGACACAACACGCAGACCACCAGACATTAGTTTTGCATGTATGTTTATATTAGCACATAAATTGCAATTTCATAATCTTATGACAAAACCAATCTAGCATGACTTTTACTCACAAATATCAAATACAAAACCAATCTAACATGACCTATTATACTCATAAATCGCAAAATCACAACCTATCCAACATGACCTTTTTTACACACAATACTCACAATCTAGCATGACAAAACCAATCTAACATTATCATTTATGGTCTTATCTAGCAATATTTTAAACTAATCTAGCATGAAAAAACCAATCTACCATTATCATCTATGGTATTATCTAACACTGATTTAAAACTAATCTTGCATTTACTCACAATCTAGCATGACAAAAGGAATCTAGTATTATCATTTATGATCTTATCTAGCAATGTCTTAAACCTAATCTAGCATTTACTCACAATCTAGCATTATCATTTATGCATTTATCTAGCAATATTTTTTCTAGCATTAACTTAAACAATAAAATCGCACCCTCTTCATTCGCAATCGCATCCTCTAGCACTAACTTTAAAAACTAGATTACGGCTGCAGCAAACCCAAAAAACACCAGAAAAAGCTATAATTAGTGAATTAAATACCCAATAAAACCTGTTTTTAACTTAAAAATCAACATACAAAACATGAAATAGTGTTGTTAAGATATCATTTTAGTAAAAAAAAAGCAAAAACATGACGAACGAGAATGTTGTCGGTTGAAGAACCCTCGCCTGACTGACTAAACAAAAGAACCCTCGCTGCCAATACCTTCAAGATACGAAGGTTCACAGCCACTAAATTCAAGATACGAAGAAATTATGGTCTGAAACAGGTGAACGACTTACCTCTATCGTAGTACCCGTACTTATATTTCGGCCTCTAAAACCTGATTCCGACAATGAATAAACTACAACGTGGTGAATCCAATATTTGGTTAGGGTATTTAAAAATCTGGTTTTTCACCGGTTAGGGTATGAAAAATGAGGCGCCTGAACAAATTCAAATTTTAAAATATCTTATTGGGTTAAAAAAGTAGTCCAACTTAAAACAAAACCTTATATAATTGATAGAGGGTAGTTAGGGTATTAACGAATTTTTGCGTATTGAGTAGGAGTTATTTAAGTGAAATGAGTCTTTAGTAAGCATAAATGATAGTTTGGGTATTGGATGACAGTATGTTTGGTGAGTAAGTACTTATGGTGTTATTTCCCTATTTTTATACAAGTGGGAGTGTTTTTTAAAAAATAAATAAAATAACTTAAATATTTTTATAGTAATACGTAATTATAGATTTTTAAATAGTATTATGTATATGGGTGGCAATCTTGGTCCGAGCCGGCCCTAACCGGCCCGATCCGGCCTAATATGGTCGGGCTTTGTCCATCCCGATCATTTAACGGATCGGGTACGGATGTAAGAATTGTGACCCGTAGGCGGGTCGGGTCGGGTATGAATTTTTAATTTGTCCAACTCGACCCGGCCTGCAAATATAAACTATATATAAAAACTAAAAAATGTATTAAAAAATAATTGTAAATTTGTAAAATATAACAAAAAAAAATATACTAAGTAAACTGACATTTATATGTTTACTAATGTCTTTAAATAATTATTATTTTATTTTTAGAGTCAATAATATATTTATTACGTATATTCTTTTTCTATAAACTAATTTCATAAATTATAAATATATCTATACAGATCTTTGCATATATATATTCTCAATCTTAATTTCTAACTTTTTAAGTTTTTTTGGATGTTTTTCTCTTCTGCTATTATGTTTTAGTTACGTTGGTTAAACTTTTGTTTTAAATTGAAAATAATTCAAATTTACAAATAGTAAAAACAATGTTTACGGACCGGATCGAGCCGACCCACGGACATAAACGGAACGGGTTCGGGTTCGAAAATATTAAACCCGTTGCGGGTCGGGCCGGGTTTGGATTCGAGTAAAAAGGAACGGGCCTAAACGGGTCGGCCCGAACCCGGTCCGAACCCGGCCCATTGCCATCTCTAATTATGTAATTAAATTTGGCCTCATTTTTTATCATGTTTTAAATTCCATAATATGTAATTAAATTGCGAAAAAGATGATTTACAGTTGTAAAATACAAAATGAGGGTTAAATTTAATTTGTTTTTGCCTAAGTGCGAAATACGAACCAGGGTTAAATAAAAATGCGAATTGCAAAACCAAGTACTTACTCACCATGGTTAAACAAAAATATGATTAGTGTGAAATATGAAACCATGGTTAAACAAAAATACATAAAATGAAATGCGAAACACGAAACGAGTCCTAAATTTGATTTTTAAAAAATGTTTTTTCTAAGTGCAAAATGCGAAGCATGGTCAAATGAAAATATAAAATGCAAAATTAGGATAAAATGAAAATTGAAATCTGAAACCAATATTAAATTTGAATTTAGTTTTTTTTTTGCCTAAGTATGAAATGTGAAACCACGGTTAAATAAAAATGTGAAAGGCAAAATAGGATGAAATGATATATGAAATGAAAAATTAATGTTAAATTTGATTTTTCCTAAGCGCAACATATGTAATCAGGATTAAATGAAAACTACAAAATGCGAAACCATGATTAAATAAAATGTTAAATGCAAAAATTTAATTTTTTTAATAAGTTCGAAATGCGAAACTATAGTTAAATAAATTTATAAAATGTAAAATGAAAAACTATGATAAAATGAAACATGAAATGGAAACCAATATTAAATTTGATTTTTTTTTCATAAATGCAAAATACTAGACCACGGTCAAATGAAAATGTGAAATGCAAATTCAAGGTAAAATGAAATGTGAAATGCGAAACGAATAATGAATTCGATTTTTTTGTCTAAGTGTGAAATGTGAAACCATATAGAATGCAAAACTATTGTTATATAGGCTAAAAAAAATCATTTTTTCAAAAAAATATTATTCATAAATCTAGTTTTTCTCGTCTTAAAAACACAAAACCAATACTACTTTCGGTTTTTTTTTTCGAATTCTGATTTGAAAGATATAATTTTTTAAAAAAAAAATTAAATCATAACATAAAATAAAATAAACATACAGCGTATTATTGCATTGTTGAGTTTTTTTATAAAAATACAACTTAAATTTTCAAGACTAACGTGTAATTGAATTTTGGATCGGCCTATACTCAAATAAATATATATCCAATGTAAAGAGAGGGTTAAATTTAGTTTATTTTTGTTTGTGTGAAATTCATTTTTATAATGCTAATATGTATTAGTAATTTACAATTTTAAAATATTAACTAATAGTGGGATTTTTTTATTAATATTTATAAATAGCTCACCCATTTTTATTTAGGGGAGAGTGTTTATTTTATTTTAAATACAGTCCATTTCCAAATTAATAACTTAACTTGAATGTTTTATAGTAATATGTAATTATAGATTTTTTAATAGTAATATGTAATAAAATTTGTCTCATTTTCGACTAAGTTGTAGATTTCACAATATGTAATTAAACATGTCTTAACTATTGTAAGTGGCCCATCATCACAAATGGATGCTTATCCAATTTAACGGATAGATTTATATTACATGTATAAATATATATATATATATATATATATCGCAATCCCGTAAGGCTGCAACTGCAATTCAAATTTTCGAATTTCAGTTATGGATCCTCTCTCTGGGGATTCGCCTGTGCCTTCTTCTCCCTCGATCTTGAAAAAGCAGAAGGTCGACTTTGATGTATCGTACGAGACGAAGGTTGAGATTTCAGAGGAGAGCGACGGCGAGAGCGGCGGCGAGAGCGGCTGTGAGAGCGGCTCCGGGAGCGACGGCGAGAGCGACGTACCCGATTTCGCGCGAGAGTTTATGGATACACATTATAGCGCAGAGGAAAGGGCTGCGTGCAAGGAAGCTTGCAAGAGATACAGAGCCCAGGTCAAAGCAAGCGATGTAAGAATGCTTCCTAACTTGTTTATTTATTTACTTGAATGAGAAGATAGATAGATAGACTGTGATGATCTACTTGATTGATTGATTTATATAGAATATAGAGTTTAGATTGTAGGATCTATTTGATTGATTGATTCATATAGAATATGGAATTTAGATTGTATGATCTATTTGGTGTGCTGTTTAGGGTTTTGATGTTGACCACGACCCGAACGTTAATTTATTCGGCCAAATCACTCCCATTCTTTTTGACGAAATCAGTGCTTCTGGCGATTACGCTTCCTTCATAAAAAATCTCTGCATTTTGGCTCTTGAGGAGTACAACAAAGACAAGGTCTAGTTATTAAATATTATCTGTATATACATATTTATATATATATATATAGTTATATAGTTATAGTTATAGTTATCATTTGTGTTGAGATTAAATATGTGTACCTGTAGGAAGAGCAATTGATATTTGACAGGATTGAGAAGGGTACTTATCAGCTGGAGATTGGTTCTGTGTATCGCATAACCTTCTTGGTTAAAGATGCATCTTTGCAGTCCAAAGTCTTCCAGGCGAAAGTAGGTGTTTTGGGTCCATCTACTGATGTTAAATTCTGCAGGCCTAAGCCTTAAAGCTCAGGTACTGCTACTCTTGGATAATATAGTTTCTCAATATTTTCCTAGCTTGTTTTAATTCTTGTTTTATTTCTTCTTAGTCATATCTGGTGGAGATGTAACATCTACCACTGGTGCTTTTCTGGTTCTGAATATTGCCGCCAGCATCATCGGTTTATTACTTACAATGTAGCATTAAGACCAGCATCATCGGTTTCGGATCGTAAAGGCATGAGCAGTTTAGCAGTGCATAGTTTCTTCATTTTGATTGATTTCTTAGCCAGATTTTAATTCCTCTTTGTATGGTAACCTCGACCATTAGTGTGTCCTGCTCTGTCTTTGCAGGTTAGAAATATTACTGACCATTTTAGGACCAGCATTCACTACTCTTTTTCACTTATGCAGGTCCAAAACCTCAAACCTCTATTGTTGCATTGACTCACTTGTTTTGCATACTCTCCCATCGGTTTTGAATATTATAAAGCCATGGGTTGTTTAGCAGTACATTGTTTTTTCACTTTGTTTGAATTCGTAGTCAGATTTTAGTTACTCTTATAAAAGTAACATTATAGAGGATTAGTGTTTCCGTGGTCTTGTTTTTTCATGTTTTAAATATTGTATAGTGTTCTCATCTTTTGTAATTTTACCAGATGACAATTATGACATACAGTCTTTCTTTTGATTTAATTTTTGATTTCAAGGGGCAGGAAAGCAGTCTATATTCTACGGAGGAGTTGATTCAATGGCGATTAGGCAAGAATTAGGTTATTCAGTAGATTTTGTTGCTTGTTGATTTGCATTTGATATAAATTTCAGTTGATTGTTGCGATTTAAATAAGTATCTCATTTGAGAAAGTGAAGACTGATGCAAGATTTAGGTAACAAAGATTAAGTGTTGATTGGATGTGTTCCTGATTCAGTATATTTGTTATTTCATTTCAAATATAGATAGTCATTTTTCTGTACAAAAACTTGATGTGTGCTGTTTGGTTTTCCATTGATACGCTTCAACTCATATTAAATTACACATGCATTACTTGCAGTAGTTTGGTATACAAATTTAACTGCACAATATTAACACACAATATATGGTAACATTTGCTACATCTTTACATTTTTTTTCAAAACAAAGAATTCATTAGGATCAAATTGAAAAAAAATACAAGAGTTGAGGACTAAGTGTCCTTGTGTATAAAGTATTTTTACGGATAGCTCTTTCAACCATTTCCAAATTAGAGAAACCCTTTAAGGATCGCTCTGTCAACCATTTCCAAATTAGAGAAACCCTAATCTAGCAAGCCATTTCTTTTCGAGAGAGATTGATTTCTACATTCAGCATTTAATAATCCAACCCCAATCATAACGACACGATCAATTGATATCCCACGAGTGACACAAAATGAACAATGCATTCGAACTTGGTTGCAATCGCAATCCCCATTTCAGGCATTGTCATCCAATATTTGGGTGATGCTGGTGTATCGTAGTAGTTTATACTTTCTGCAACCTTCAGGTAATCCTCTTTACCGTTATAAATCTTGTTGTATGTGTCTTAGTTTTCCATGAGTTCATCGTATTTTGCCTTCCGAACACCTCGCCAACCTTCTTCATGACCATACAACCCAAATGAAACTGCTCTATATCCACAATGACCATCTGCCTTAACATCATTTATACCCGATATAAAAGGGTTGAAGTGAATCGGAAACCAACGCAAAAAAACCTTTAGAGTCATGTATTAATTCTGTGACTCGATCAATGGACGGTTGGAAGATGTTGCTAGCGTGCGAGGCAATGGAAGAACTACGGGTACGAGGTACTTTAGGCACATCTGCCCGAATCGTATTTGCACTAGCAACTGCTTTACCCTTTTTAACTTTAGGCGGTTTTAAAGAGTTCATGACTGAGTCATGACTAGCCTTATCCTCATCTAGCTTGTGTTCCCAGAAGCATTGGTCCCGTTTAGTGGATGATGTATCGACAACTAACTTTCTTTTCACTTGTGGGCGGCCTCGGTGCTTCTGCTTCTCCAATGGCTCTAGCAATGAGGATGTTTCAGGATAAACAATTTCAAACAATTTCTTGTAAATGTGTTATATACGGCTTTCATCTTTTGTCTCCATAACATCGGTTACTAGCTTTATCAGATCATCTTTGAGAATCTCCATGGTCATACGGAATGAACGAGGCATTATTTCTAACCTTGTCCAGTGGATGTGAAAAGCATCTAACGAGGCAGAAATTCCGTCTTTACGCCACTTGCGGACCTGGTGATAGCAAGGTATACCATGGGTAGATTTTATAGCGCATATACAGACGCCATTGTCTTTAACATCCGACCCATCTTCAATAGCGACCATATTGCTATCTTCGGCCTTCTCTACTTCGTCGAAAAATAGTTCTAACGTCATGTGGGAAACCTTGCCTCGAATTTCATCAAAACGTTTGTCCGCAAACTTATGCAATGCTATGTAACGACTCTTCTCGAACGACGACATAATGGCACCATGTTGGATTTCAACAAGCGAATGAACCCTCCCCAAAATAACTCGAAGTTTAATTTGCTTGTACGTATGTAATGCTTTAGGTTAGAATGAGCACTCTCGATGCGGTTAGTCGTGCAATGTCCCAAATGCAAGTTATTGTTCGTCTTCCAAACAACGAATTTGTCCATGTATTTATCGAGCCACAATTTTTCAGTGTATTTAATTGCAAGAGGGTAATATTTGTACTCCAATAGCATGTCCCGTCGGGCGTGATCGAATTCAATCTCTGATGCTGCATACGCAATCTTCTTCCAAGCAGAAACAAATTTTGCATGATCACTTTTCTCGAGGAAGTATTTTCTTGTTTGCCCCTGAACATTATGTGCTATGTGCCATCGACATAACATATGCGTTGTCTCTGGGAATACAACTTCTATTGCGTTCATCAACGCTAAATCTCTGTCGGTTAGGATGACCTGAGGTTCTTCAATTCCGTGAACGGAAATCAACGACTTCAAACACTCTAACACCCATTTGAAGTTGTTTAACTTCTCACCGGACATGAAGGAAAATACCGCACAGAAAGTCAATCCGGTACACGTCACACCCACTATCTCGAACAATGGCATACCATATCGTATGACTTTATATGTACTATCCATAATCAAAACTGTAGGAAATGTCCGCAAAAGGTCAACATTGACTGGATGGGAAAAAAAAATCTGTAATGATTTGTCCATCGTCTTCACCAGATTTATGCCATTCATAATAATTATGTGACTTAAGCTCCCCCAACAAGAACTGGAGTTGTGACCTACCCGCTTTTCTTAAAACCCTACTTTTCTGACGTGCATTGTAGATCGTCCGCATGGTAGAAACATTATCTTCGTTCAACTTCTTAACATCATTCAGTATATCTCTGGGATTAGTACCAATGTAGGTCGCTCGTTCAACATAATCCATCTCTTCATCATTCAAACGGCTAGCAAAAGAATGACCATCTAGATGCAATGAAGTCTCATGGTTATGAATACCACATTTCACTTCTAACTTCCATTGATCTGGTTCAACCATTAACCCGAGAAGCTTTAATGGGCAGCCAATCTTTTTTGTTCCTGTAGACTTCCGTTTGCGGTCTTTTTCTGCAACTCTTGGAGTATATTCCCCCCCTCCCCCTCACACTGGAAATACATCCTCAGACTGTTTCTACTGTTTACTTTGTCGCGCCGACTTATGTTGATAACCATACCATAGAGTTTTCCTGTCTTCGTAACCCATTTCACCAACGCGTCGCCAGTGTATAACTCGGTAGTGAAGAACAAATGACTGTAGTCAGTAGCGGAAGGTGCCTCATTCCCACTGGCGACATCCGTCCCCTGTTACACAATGACAAACCACAATACGCATTCAGGTATAGTTAAAAAACGGAAAAAACCTTGATTTGTTTCGAAAAAATAGCGCAAACCCAAGGTTAAGAGGCCTAAAACCGGTGGTTCTAGGCCTCAGAACCGGTCGGACATGACTAGGTGCACCACCGGTGTTAAGGCCATGAACCGGTGGTGCTGGGGCCTCAGAACCGAGCGGACTGAGGCCCGTGCACCACCGGTTCATGGCCTCAGCACCGGTGGTCCTAAGGCTTCGGTACCGACCGACAGGTGGCCCTTGCACCATCGGTTCTAGGCCATGGAACCGGTGGTGCGTAGGTGACGCACGGCCGGTTCAAAGGCCAAGAACCGGCCGTGCGTCACCTACGCACCACCGGTTCCATGGCCTGGAACCGATGGTGCAACGGCCATCAGCAATTTTTTTACCTTCTCCTCCGGCGATGGGTGCTTCTCCGGCGACGGTGGCTGCTTCTCCGGCGACTCCAACTCTTTTTCCGGCAAAATTTCATCATCCCTTTTTTGCGGCGACATCAACTCCTCCACACTGATCCCTAGTTTCGCTTCAGTCATGATCGATTTTGTGTTTTAGGTTGAATGTTCTTGATTTTGTTATGAAGTTTGAATTTGGTTACAAAATTTTTAAGAAAACTATACTATTTGGATACTAAATTCAGTAAAGAAGAATGTTTGTTTGGGTATAGATAGCGAAATAGATTATTTGGTGAATTGGGTATACTCAGGATACACTTAGTAGTTTTTTTACTTAATGGCAGTTTGGATATTAATTTTCTTGTCGAGGGTAAAAAAGTAAAAAAAAAAGTCAAACGAAAGTCAAAGGTTGATTTTGGGTATACTTAAACCTGAATTGGGTATATATAGCCATACCCTAAAGTATATTTACGGACCTCAACCATTTCCAAATTAGCTCTGTCAACCATTTCCAAATTAGAGAAACCCTAATCTAGCAAGCCATTCCTTTTCGAGAGAGATCGATTTCTACATTCAGCATTCAATAATCCAACCCTAATCATAACGATACGATCAATTGACACCCAAAAATGATAAAAAAAAAGCTTTCCTTCTTTCTTAGCCAAAAAAATTAGTTTTTGCAAACCTTTTGAAATTGAAAGTAGTCCTTGTGGCTTTCTGGGCTTACACTACTTTGAATCTTTCTGGACATGCATTCCTCCCTCTGAAGTTGAAGACAGTCCTTTGATGAAGACTTTTCTGGAGACGATAGTTCTGGCATCGTCCCTTATGTTGAAGACAATCCTTGAAGCTTTATGGGTGAAGTTTTCTGGACATGCATTCCTTTGAAGAGAACGATCACCATCGACTATTACTGGAGATGGTAGTGAGAGCAGCAAGTAGCGCAATCCAACTCAGAACAACATTTCTCTGAAGTTGAAGACAGTCCTGAAGACTTCAATTTTCTGGAGGCGATAGTGCTGGCATCATCGCTTTGTATTGAAGACAGTCATTGAAGCTTTCTGGATATGCATCCCTTTGAAGAATATAATCAACTTCGACTGTTACCATTATTGAACTGGAGACTTCAATTTTGGGGACACTAGTGAGAGCATCCAGCAACATCAGCAATCCAACTCGGAGCATCGCTCCTCTAGAGTTGAAGACAGTCATTTGAAGTAGAAGTTGAAGACTTCAATTTCTGGAAACGGTAGTCAGAGCAGCAACCAGCAGCTGGTCCAGCCCTCCAACTCAGAGCACCATCCTGAAACAAGCGTAAGTTAATCATCAATTCTTAGATTACCTATGTTTAAGCTTTCTAGCAACATTATAGCATCCAACATAGCTGGTGTTATAAAATCCTTGAAATCAATTTTCTTCTTGCATCTTTGAGTCCATCGAGCAAGCCAGTCGACTTCTCGATTTTGCTCTCTAAAGATGTGAGAGATTTTCATACTACAAGAGATTAATGTCTTAATGTTGCTGAGAATATGGATTAATTTTAAAGGAAATTTTCCAGTTGATAATAGAGTGATGATTGTTTCCGAGTCAGTCTCAATATCAACGTTTTTGTATCATTTGATTTTGAAGAGTTGGAGTCCATCATGGATTGCTCTAGCTTCAGCCTGAAGCGGGGAAAGCAGACCATAATTGTTACCGTAACCCATACCAGGGTATCAGTGTGGTCTCTGATAATGACAGCACCACTCGCTTCTCCTGAAGATGAGCAGCTTGCGTCAGAATTAAGTTTATAGCGACCATGCTCTGGAGGATTCCAAGTAAGATAATAAATCTTCTTTTTGGTGCGTAGATGGTTAGTACAACCAAAAGTAATGGCACCATATTTGCAGTGCTTCCAATGCTTGACTTTAAACCTATAAGAGTAGTCAAGATTTATCAGCATGCTAGTAATAATTCTGATTGTTACTCTTGAAGTAGTTTGAAGTGATTCCATTTTACTCTTATTTATATGATGCCAAATTACCCAACTAATTAGGGTGGAAAGAATGGTTTTGACATGAGTTTTGTTGTCAGCAGACCAAAACCATGTCAAAAATATATGCTTAACTGTCATATATCTTTGAATTTTTACCCTTATCACACCTGCAAAAAAAGACCAAATATCCCAAGCAAGATGACAATGTATAAAAAGATTAGGTATGGGCATTCGGTTCTTCGGTTCGATTCGGTTCGGTTCTTTCGGTTCTTTAGAACTATTACCCATTTAGGAACCGATTAAAATTCGGTTCGGTTCGGTTCGGTTCTCGGTTTGGTTCGGTTCTCGGTTCTTTCGGTTCTTTAAAACTAGTACCCATTTAGGAACTGATTAAAATTCGGTTCGGTTCGGGTTTTGGTTCCAAATGGTTACTTTCTAACCAAATGGTTACTTTATAACCAGAAGAACCGTTTGGAAACGAACCCGAAAGGAACGAAATGGTTGTTTTCTAACCAAATGGTTATTTTATAACCAAAAAAACTGTTTGGAACTGAACCCGAAAAGAACCAAATGGTTACTTTTTAACTAAATGGTTACTTTGTAACCAAAAGAATCGTTTGGAACCGAACAGTGAACCATGGATATTCAAGGGTACTATTACTTATTCGGTTCTTTATGGGTACCATTCGGTTCTTGGTTCAGAACCAAACCGAACCGAGAACCATGGCTATTTAAGATAAAGAACCGTACAGGTATTTATAAGGAACCGGAACCGAATCAAATCCGTTATTTCAGTTCGGTTCGGTTAAGCTCTTCGGTTCCATACCCATATGCCCATGCCTAAAAAAGATGATTAGTAAATTCATAATTAGGGCAGAATTGGCATCTATATGCCAGGGTAATATATTTTGTTTGGAGGACTGAATCAGTAGGTATTTTGTTTAGTAAGATTCTTCAGGCTAAAAAGCACTTCTTAGGTGAAATTTGGTTCCAAATGTTACCAAATAGAGCAGAGAAACTATATGATGGGTTTAAGGCTTTAAAAATGTCTTTAGCGTTGAAAAAGCCATCCTTAGATAAAGTCCAAATTATAGTGTCTTTAGTAAAAATGTTTATTTTCAGTTTAGTGACTATGTTATAATCACTAAGAATCTCCTTTAGTTCAGTTGATTCCAATTATTAGCTTCCCACAATGACTTAACCTTCTTTCCCTTGAACCAATTATTATTATGGTTAAGATTAAGATTTATAAGAAGTTGTCCACCAAACCAACTGTCCAATCAAACATCCATATTACCACAACCCAACTTCCACTTTATATGGAATCACCTTGTCTCACGCCCATTTTAGCTTTGAAATAACCTCTTCAACTAATATAAAGAGGTTTGGAGACAAGGGATCACCTTGTCTCACGCCCATTTTAGCTTTGAAATAACCAATAGAGTTACCATTAATGAGTAAAGAAATGTTGACAGACTTAATAATGTTACTGATTATCTTAGTAAACTGATAATGAAAACCAGAACTTTTAAGAACCTTTAGGACAAAACTGTGAGCTAAATTATCAAAAGCTTTAGACATGTCTAGTTTAATTACCACATTAGCATCCTTAGTTTTCCTACTTATATCGTGGATTAGCTCTTTAGCAAGAAATACATTATCATGTATACATCTATCAAGCACATAGGCTCCCTGAACTTCAGATATAAGTTTAGGAAGAACATTAGAGGGTCTGTTATTGACCAACTTAGACGTTATTCTGTTAGTTAGTGTACATAAGCTTATGGGCTTGTACTGACTCTACAAAAATGGATTAACAATCTTAGGTATAAGACAGATGCTAGTGGCCAAGATGCCTTTAGGAATAGTGTGACCAAGCATAAAATATTTAAGAGCATTACAAAAGTCAGATTTTATAATGTTCCAACAAGTGGTGTAAAAACACTTGTTAAATCCATCTATCCCAGCAGCCCCATTAGGGTTAAAACTCTGAATGGAGTTCCAAACATCAGATTCAGGAGGCTCCTTTAGCAACATTCTATTATCACACTCATTAATTAGCCTAAGGATGACCTTAAAAAGATTATTTCTCAAGCATAAGTTTTCAACATGCTTATTTGAGTAAGAAGGATTAGAAAGCCTATCTGAGAAGTAGTCAATTGCAGAAAAGTTAATAATATCCTCTTCAGTATTCCAAACATTGTTGACCTTGACTCATTTGATGGTTCTTTATCTTCTTTTCTTTCTAACATAATTATGATATAGTTTAGTATTTTTATCTCCATCGACTCTTCCATGGAAAGAGCCAGCAGATGAATAACAGTAGCTCTGGAGAGGTTAACTTTGTCTTCATTGCTGCCAGCTCTTCTGAAGTTATCTTCACAAATTTGTAAGTTTTCTTCTACCTCTTTGATTTTATCAAATAAGTTTCCAAAATGCTCTTTGTTCCAAACTTTCAAAGCTGCTTTTAACCTTTTTAGTTTATTACAGTAGACATATAAAGGAAAACCCACCATAAGGATAACCCAATTAACTTCAACAAAATTTAGGAAGTCTTTGTCCATAGTCCAGACATTAAGAAACTTGAAAGAAATGCCATGTTTCTTATTGTCTTCAATAATGGTGATACAAAGTGGGGTGTGGTCTGAGCAAGTACGAGGAAGATAGAATACCTTAGTACTAGCAAAAGAATCAGACCACTCCTGGTCAATTAAAACCTTATCAAGTCTTCTCCGCCTAGTTTTGTTAGTCCAAGTGAACCTAGTACCCATATACCCCACATCCTCTAGATGACAATCCTCAATCATCTCAAGAAATCATTAGCACTACCTTGACAGAATTAGAGCACCCAAATTTCTCTAAAGCAGAGAATATAACATTAAAATCACCAACAAGTAACCACTCTTTCACCTTAGGCTCAATAATTCTCATATTTTTCCACAAATTCAGTCTGCTACTCCTTTGACACTTTGCATAAAGACAAGTAATAAACACTGCATTATTTAGGAGAGTATGCATGACCTCCGTATGACAGCATTGAATTCTGTCCTCAAGGATATTTTATTAGAAATATTAGCATAATATTTAGTAAGATTTAGTGTGGTAGATATATTGCTTATCTGGTCATAATTAATAAAAATGAGTTTAGATTGTATGATCTATTTGATTGATTGATTCATATAGAATATGGAATTTAGATTGTATGATCTATTTGGTGTGCTGTTTAGGGTTTTGATGTCGACGACGACCCGAATCTTAATTTATTCGGCCAAATCACTCACATTCCTTTTGACCGAATCAGTGGTTCCTTCATAAAAAATCTCACCATTTTGGCTCTTGAGGAGTACAACAAAGACAAGGTCTCGTTATTAAATATTATCATATACATGTATATATACATATATATAGTTATCATTCGTGTTGAGATTAAATATGTGTACCTGTAGGAAGAGCAATTGATATTTGACAGGGTTGAGAATGGTACTCTTCAGCTGGAGATTGGTCCTGTGTTTCGCATAACCTTCTGGTTAAAGATGCATCTTTGCAGTCCAAAGTCTTACAGGCAAAAGTAGGCGTTATGGGTCCAACGAACATTGATGTTAAATTTTGCAGGCCTAAACCTTAAAACTCAGGTACTGCCATTCCTGCATAATATAGTTTAGAATGCTATTAAGTCTGAATATTTTAAGGCCAGCATCATCGGTTCTGGATCATTATTAAGCCATGTGTTGTTTAGTAGTACATTGTGTCTTCATTTTGTTTGATTTTTTAGTTGGATTTTACTTCCTTTTGTAAAGGTAACACCGACCACTAGTGTTTCCGTGGTCTGTATTTTCATGTTCAATTTATTATTGACAATGAATTTTAAAACTAGCATCATCGGTTTTGAATCTAAAAGTCGTGAGCAGTTTATCAGTGCATAATTTATTCATTTTGATTGAGTTTGTCGAGATTTTGCTTCCATTAGTGTGTCCCTACTCTGCTCTGTCTTTGCAGGTTAGAAATATTATTGACCAAGTAATTTTAGGACCAACATCTATAACTCTTCTTCATTTATGCAGGTCCAAACCTTAAATCTCTATTGTTACATTGACTCACTCACTTTGCATACTTTCACATCGGTTTCGGATCATTATTGAGCTGTTTCGCAGTGCATTGTTTCTTCACTTTGTCTGATTTCTTAGTCACATTTTAGTTGTAACATCAGTTGTACATTGTCTATGAAATGAGAACTCTTCACTTCCTCCATATTATATAGTCATGCCATATTCATGTAGATTAAGAATACCATAACCATATAATATAATATAAGTAATATTAATGGCCTTGGGCTATTAGGTGTAATGATAAAGGTTTGGCTATTGCAGTATAATATATAGGCACAAAATTTAAATAAAAGAAATATGATCCTATCAGTTAAATAATATATATAGGCACAAAAGTTAAATAAAAGAAATATGATCCTATCAGTTAAATAAAAATATATGATATAAGTATGCATATTCATCTACCCTCTAAAGTAGATTATTTGAGTGACTATTCTTTTCTTATTTTCTAAGTCACAGGTCATATTTTTTTTTTAAATTTATATGATTTTTACAGCAGCAGGATGACGTTGAAGAAATAAATTTAAAAATCACTACAAATATCAATTTTTTTATATTTAACTTTTATTAAAGATATTTACATGTTTCAATAACTTTTTTTCCATTTGATTATCTAATTATGCCAACTAGCTTCATGTTTTTCGACCTTGCCAATTTTTCTCATATTTCAACAAAGTGGTATTTTTAATTTTGATTTACTACACAAAATAACTAAAATATAATATTATTAAAATATAAAAAATAGTCTTTATTAAAAAATAAACATAAAAAATATATTTGCAACCATAGATATACACAAAAAATGTATAGAGAGATTTTAACCAATAAACCACTATTTATTATAAATACAAAATCAAAGGTACTGGAGGTAAGTACAGAATGAAAAAAAAAATGTAACTCTAAATATAAAAAAATTTATAAAAAATTCAAACCCAAAATTCTCGTTCCAAACTATAAAATTATGTTTCGGAATAATACACAGGCCAAATCAAAATTTGTAATTGGAAGAAAACGATAAAATATAAATAATAGAGTTATTGCCTCGATTAAGATTTAGATTTTATATAATTCTAATATATATGGACAATTTAAACTTTATTAAAAATTGAAACTAGTTCGGATTCACATTAGACGGTACAAATTTAAATCTAACTTGAATCTCAACGTCCAAAACTAAAAGTAGAATGATAACGTTATGTGCAATTCAATAAAAAAAAATTTCTCGAAAATGAACTAGGAATCTTCAAAAAAAAGCTCTCCCCTTTCTCCTCTCTTCAAAAATCTAACGGTAACTTTGTTCTTCACTGGTTATTTGAGAAACCTAAATCAATGGAGAAATATCCATTTGATTAATGGTCAGTTCTAATAGCCTCCTCTCCCTTCTCTACCCTGCTGGAAAATGGTCTTCATGTTTAGCAAAACCATCTTCATCCAGCATTTCCTCCTTCCCAAGATGTCAATTCCATCAAGTTTGCCTCATGTTATCTGCTCCCTGGGTACCAAGTGGATCAAGCAAGATAGCCTTCCTCATCCTCAGACCCCTGGTCTTTTTGGATACTCTATCGAGTCTGATAAGAGCCCCTATTGAAGTCTCCAGCAGACTTCAAGGCAATTCTATGGTTGACAACATGCTCCTTTTACCCCATCACCTGTTCTCTCATCTCTTGCCCTCCTCTGAGACTATCCATGGTTACCTCACCGATGGCCAGTATCCAACCATTCCATCAAACCTCTTCATTTTTGGAGACAAGACCTGTATCAAGCCATTAGATACTGTCATCAGAATTAAAGAAAATTCAAGAATCACTCTTTGTCTCTCTTTCCCTAATTTTCACTCTAGTTACTCAAGCCAAAGGTATATCAAACTTTCTAGTTACTCGAACCTAACTGCTGGTTTCTTCTCAACTACTGCTTCCCATTCTAGTCTTCTCTTAAGGCTCTCTCTGTCTAAATGTCCCCACCACCTAAACTCCCCTCACAAGTCTTCTCACCAGCTAGTCTGCCTCTCTCTCCTATTTTGGGGAAGTTCCAAAACTGCTTTCTCCCTCTGCTCGCACCCCTTAAAAAACCAAAGCTTAATCAAGCCTTACTGGTCTCTAGCACCTATGGTCAGAAGATGTACCCTAATCCCCCTGCATTCCCTACCTCCTCCCTAGCCTCCCCTAGCACCATCCTTTTCTATACTTTGCTGGTTTCATCGTCGAAGCTCCAGTACCTATCCATATACCCACTCTCCAACCTAACCATCCCTCTGTGTATATATTCCTGTACCTTTCGAGTTCTACCCTCATCACCCAAACTAGACACAAAATCAACCCAGTCTCAACCCAACAAAGATCACAAATACAAACATATTACCTCTTGATCTTCTTATGCACCATGACCCATTCCAAACTTTCGACTCTTCCTGGTATCTGTTCACCCATTTGCACGCAAGATTTCTCATCTTCCCTAGCCATTCCCCCCTGCAAACCTGAGCCTCCACTCTCCTTGCCCATTGTCCCAGTAGCCTTATCGCCTCAAGCTTCTCTCCACTCTCAGAATCCCCACCACATCACTGCACTTCACGAATCGTACGTTAGAAATGCTCTCGCTTTGGCCAGACACCACATGGAGTCTGGCCAAGGCCAAATCATCTTCCGATCATCCTCCCTGAATGAGTTCCAATCCTACTTACCCTCTGAGACCAACCCAAGCCTGCTTCCCCTAACCAATTTTTCGACTGCCTCCTCCAGTTTCAGTCCATCTCGCTTGGACAGTCGTCTCCACCCCCTGAATAGCTTCCCCCATTCGACTGAGTTCTACGAGAACTTGGTGGCATCAATTGGAGAGCTTCAATTCCTCCCTCTCCCTGATTGTGTCGCCCTTTCTGAGGCCTTGGGGCTAAGCAGTCCACATCGTACCTCTGCGATAGCTTCCCTCTCTGGCCAGGTCTATCTGAGTAACCATACTTTTGAGAACCAGATAAGTAAGCCAATCTTGGCTTACGCCTCCCCTTCCTCGAGCAGAAGAAGCCTCTCGTCTGGGAATGGAGTTGTCTAGGTTCGGATTCCGACCGGTGCGCCTAGCTCTGGCCCTTCAGCTGATGGCAATTCGCCTCACATTGGTCCTATAGCTGCTGGAGATTTCTCATCTGCATTTCGGCTAGAGAAAGAGATCAGAGGAGAAAACCCAAACCTGTTATCTAATCTGGCTTCTTCTGGATCGTTATCGACCGGTGCACCTCGCTCTGGCTCTAAACTTGCTGGTGGTTCGCCTCTATTGGGTTCTAAAGTGGCTGTCGATTCCACCTCTTCTTTCCGGCTAGAGAAAAAGAACAGAAGAGAAAACCTAAATTTGGATCCTTCTGGATCGACAGAGACTTTCCCTAAAGGTACCGATTTACCCGGTTCACCTCCTTTGGGTCCTAGAGCAGATATGGTTGTTGGGCCGGTGTCAAGCCCAGTTCCACTGGGTTTCATCGGATCTGCTAACCGAGCAGGTCCCCACATCGGGCCTCTCATTGGACTGGGTTCAAGCCCAGAAATTCGGAGTCAGTCCAGTGACTCGAGTCAGGCCAAGAAGGGTATCCATATGGGCCGAGTTTCAAAAGTAGTCGGGCCCACCCAGATTCTGTCTATTTCTAAGCCGGGCCAAAATTCGAGTAAATGATTATTAGGAAGGGGTAAAATGGGTGCCCTTCATTCTATTATCCGAAATTTCGGAAACGCGGGTAAAGGGCCGAAAAGAAGAAAATTCAAGTCGGCCCATGCAAATCCTCCCTCTCTTAATTCACAAACGGACTTTTCAAGAGGTATATCAAATTCAAACTCGTTCTCTAAACCATCCTCTATCCCATCATTTGCAAGTATAGTAGCAGGTCATAGTGATAACCGATCCCCGATGATAATTGGCATTAGTCATATGGAAAAAGTGGGTGACGAATTCATCATGAACGATTCAGCTCTTGGTGCTCCGGAGTCTTGGAAGGCTTGCCTCTCAGGTTATTTTCTTAATCAACCTTCCAATCTGGCCTTTCTGAAAGCAAATGTGGATTCTCTTTGGAAAAGATTCGGTCTTTTGGAATTTAAGCCCCTGCCTAAGGGATATTTTCTTTTCAAATTTGGATATGAGGCTATGGCCAAAAGAGTGTTGGATGAGGCTCTTTGGCATTTTGGAGGTAATTTAATGTTATTGAAACTTTGGGAACCTCTTACCTCCCTAATTAAAGACCCCCACAATCAAAATTCCAATCTGGGTCAAGGTCTTTAACCTTCCTCTTGAGTTATGGACAGCGGAGGGCTTTAGCAACATTGGCTCAGTTATCGGAACCCCTCTTTATGTGGACCTCCAGACGGGCGAAGGAAAAAGCTTTGATTTGCTCGCATTTGTATAAAGATCAAGGCAGGACCCCCATCCGATCTGAGCTATCCTTCAAGATAAGAGGAAAATCCATCACGGTATCTTTTGAATACCAGGAGCTCCCTCCACAGTGTGAAAACTATAAAATCTTTGGGCATCCTACCCGTTAGTGCAAGCTGGGCCCTATCAGACTTTCCTTCCTTCCTACTAGCATCACATCCTCTGAGGAAGATCCCTCCGAATTTGAGCCTGAGAATGGGGAAGGATTCCGTCTTCCATCTATAAGCGAGGATCAAGAGGTGGAGGCTGGAGAGGAAGTTGACTCCCCTCCTAAAAGGGCCTGTACAGATCAGGCTAAAGGCAAGGGCTTAATGGTATTATCCCCCGACGGGATCAACGACTAACGCACTGTAAGTTTTTTCTTTAAATATTTCATCATAGAATGTGAGGTCTAAATGACCCGGTCAGGCAAAAAGACGTTGCCGATTTTATTTTTAGTAATCATATCTCTTTAATTGTCTTGGTAGAAACTAAAGTCCAAATTCACAAAGTTGATTTCATCCTTAAACAAATGACCCCCTTTTGGCATGTTACAACTAACCACACAAACCACCCCTTAGGAAGAATTTGGATTCTCTGGAACCCAAGTGTAATCTCGATAACTAAAATTTCTCAATCCCCCCAGTTCATTCATTGCATAGCTAAATGCCACAACATCAGAGCTTCTTTTAAGCTCACGACTATTTATACTTTCAATGAAGCAAAGGACCGCATTCCTCTTTGGAATGATCTCATTAACATCTCCAGGTTAGACAACCACATCCCATGGGTTTCCTTTGGAGATTATAATACGATCCTTCACCCCGATGAACGTATGGGCTCCTCGGAAAATTGGTCCTCTTCAATCGAGGATTTCAATAATTGCTGTTATCAGTACGAACTCAGTGATCTCCGATCTACTGGGTTCCCTTTCACCTGGATTAACAAGCAACCTGCCCACCCAATTCTTACTAAAATAGACCGAGTCCTGGTCAGCCCGGATTGGGATGATCTTTTCCTTATGTCCAAAGTCCACTTTGGTTACCTCCGAACATTTGACCACGCAACTGTTACTCTCAACCTGGGGCTCCCTCGGCCGAGGAGGAAAAAACCCTTTCGTTTCTTCAATATGTGGCAATCCCATCCCCAATTTAAGGACATTGTCACCTCGAGCTGGAATACGCCTTCTTCAGCCACTGGTATGAGGTTGGTCTCTGAAAAGCTAGCTCGGCTTCAATCTGACCTAGCTTCCCTAAATCGTAAGGAGTTTAGCGACATCTCCTTGAGGGCCTCAAATGCCCAAAAAATCTTGTTTGAGGCCCAATCTTCTCTAGCCTTTGACCCTCTGAACCCTCTTCTCATTACTAAGGAAAACGAGGCTTCTGCAGCCTTTATCTTTCTTAGTCGAGCGGAGGAATCTTTCCTAAAACAGAAATCTAGAGAAAATTGGATCAAACTGGAGGACAAAAATACCAAATACTTCCACAAAAGTATTAAAGCCTGGATCTTTCGCAATAAAATTATTTCGACTACAAATAAGCAAAGAGATGCTGTTTCCTCGCCAGCTAATGTCTCGAAAGTTTTCGTGAATTTTTTTAAGGATTCTCTGGGTACTAAGCATTCTGCCAGCTACCCAGGCCTCGAAAAATTCTCTTCTCTGATCTCCTCTCATGTTACCAACCTGGATAAGGAGTCAATGATCAGAGAAATCACTCAGCCTGAAATTAAATCGGCCCTTTTTAGTATTGATAGCGATAAGTCTTCTGGCCCGGACGGTTATAACTCCAACTTTTTCAAATCCACGTGGAACATCGTGGGTTCGGACATATGTAAGAGAGTCCAAGAGTTCTTCCTTTCCGGAACCTTGCCCGATTCTTGGAATGCAACCTCCATCGCCCTAATTCCTAAAATTGATTCTCCTTCTGCGCCATCGGATTACAGACCCATCGCTCTTTGCAATGTGTTCTATAAAATTATCTCTAAAATTCTGGCCAATAGAATCAAAGCATCTTTTCCCTACCTGGTCGATCCCTCTCAGTCAGCCTTCGTTCCGGGAAGAAGCATATCCGATAATATCCTCCTCTCTCAGGAGCTTCTTAAAGGCTATAACAAAAATGGTAGAGGAAAAAGGGTTGCCCTTAAAATTGATATAATGAAAGCCTTTGACAATGTTCGATGGCACCTCGTTCTAGACATTTTAGTGGCAATGCAATTTCCCGAGAAGATGATCACTTGGATCATCTAATGCATTTCTTCCCCGTCTTACTCTATAATTATCAATGGTGACCTTTAGGGAAACTTCAAAGGGAAAAAAGGTCTCAGACAGGGGGACCCTCTCTCCCTTTTTCCTCTTCGTGCTTGTTATGCAAGTACTCTCAGGCATTCTCAAAGAGAAAAGTAAAGACGGGAATTTCCGTTTTCACTGGAAATGCCACAGACGCGAAATTATTAATCTCTGCTTTGTAGATGATTTAATGATTTTCTGTCATGGCGACCCTCTTTCCCTCAATCTCATTAAGGATGCTATGGAAGAGTTCTACTTCCTCTCTGGTCTCAAAGTTAATCCTTTGAAAAGTCACATTTTCTTCTCTGGAATTGATCAATCCCTCCGGTCAAACCTTCTTTCTATCATGAATTTCCCTGAAGACATCCATCCTGTAAAGTATCTCGGGGTTCCTCTCATTACGGGTAGACTTTCTCATTCGGACGGTCGTCTCCTTCTGCACAGAATCACTTCCCGAATTGATTCTTGGACTACTAAGCACCTCTCCTATGCGGGTAGACTCCAACTAATCAAATCGGTCATGTTCGCGGGTCATGTGTAATGGTCTTCGATATTTATCCTTCCTTCCAGGATATTTAAGGAGTTAACCCAGTATCTTCGACGATTCCTATGGTCCGGTTCGTCAATGAAGATTCATGGGGAAAAAAGTAGCATGGTCTACCGTTTCCACTCCCTATAAAGAGGGCGGCCTTGGGATCCTAGACTTAAAAATCTGGAATCAGGCGGCCGTCCTAAAACATCTCTGGTCTATTGTTAGTAATAAGAATCACTCAATTTGGTCTGATTGGATTAGAACTGAAAAGATAAAAAATAAAAGCTTTTGGGAAATTACTATAGCCTCCTATTCTTCATGGATTTGGAGGAAAATTCTCCGGCTCCGGCCTGTGGCCCGTAATCTGTACAGGGTAGTTATCGGGAATGGTTTGAACACTTATTTCTGGCATGACCCATGGATTCTCTTCTTACCGCTCTCAATTCACTATGGAGAGGATCTAATCAGAGACTCCAGATTAGGAAACAACCTAAAAGTCTCCGACATTATCTGCAATGTTGAATGGAATTGGCATGCCAACCTGAGATCGGCGAGAGCCAGAAGTCGATACCATCTGATCGAAATCCACAGGATTATACTTGCCCTTCCCCCATCCTAAGACCCTAGTGAGGGATGTTCCTTATTGGACGGCAAAGGCAGGATGCATCAATTTCACAATTAAGGATACGTACAACGCTCTTCGTAAGCATGTCCCTGTTAAGGGATGGGCGGGGTTAGTTTGGAATAAATTCAATATTCTGCGCCATTCCTTTATCTCTTGGTTGGCAATAAAGGGAAAGCTTGTCACCAAAGATAAGCTTCGAAGTTGGGGTTATAATATCCCAGTCGAGTGCCCTCTTTGTCTCTCTGAACCCGAAACTATATCTCATATCCCTTATCACTCTCCGTGTTGGAAAACTTGGATTGATGAGGCTTCAAATTGGTCAAATTCTCAAAACCACTGTATTTGGCGTCCCTGCTTCACTGCGGTTATATACCACATTTGGAAAGAGAGGAATTCAAGAATATTTGGATCCTCTCCAGCCCAAGCCTCATCAATATATTTCCAGATCATATCGGATCTCCGATTTAGATTTCTTGGAACCAAGATCAGCTGGCCAACATAAAGGCACTTGTAACCTAACTTATTGTTTGTTTTTGTTTTTTGTTTTTGTCTCAGGTACTCTATGTCTGGACTGGAGCGTGGTTACCGGACGGGATGATTATGGAGTCTCTTCTCAACTACCCCAGCCACCTAGTCGGGTTGCATTATTAGCTTCGATTTCCGTTTGGGAATCTTTCTAATTGGATCTCTCTATGAGTTTTTCCTTTTTAGCTATGTTTGTTGTTGTATTCCTATGGGTTCTACCCTAAGATTATGTATGAACCTTTCTAATTAATTTAAGCTTTCATTCACCAAAAAAAAAATCAATAATTTTAAAAACAACATGCATTTGTTAATAAATTATATATTATAATATATATTTGGGCCGGACTACAAAAAAAATACATGTTAGTAGATCTGGCATCCTATTTTTTTTATTCAAACTTGAAAATCCCAAAATATCAAATTCACTCTTACTAGTTACAAGATTGCCGCCTAAAAAGTTATCCAAAATCTAGAAAACCTCCAAAAATTTATCATAAACCCTAACCTTTTATTACACTAACACTAACATTTTAGTGCGCAAACCCCCAAAATCTTCCAAAAAAAACAAACAACAGACGTCTTTTTGGATGACTTGGTGGACGAGGAGTATGCATATCGAATAGAGGTAACGATTTGAAATTTACCTTCTGTTTTCATACGAATCGTGCGTCTTACACGATGAATAGCGTGTGTGTCGCACGAAATGCGAGACCAGAACTCTAGTGTTCGCAAACCTCCATGCGGTTATAATATCTCAGTTGCGATTCTTCATGCGACATGAATGCTTTCCTTGTCGCACGAGGCATGCGACCACTCTGTTATTTTTGTTCATGCTATGCGATCGTAGATATAACAAGTTTCATTATTATATTATTATTTGTTGTAGATGAACCATGCCAACCACCATATATGGATGTGGATTACACAATAATCTTCGCAACAGATAAGTTATTTACGAAAGATGAAGGTTTTGAAGCATGAATTTTAATGTATACGAGACTATCACTTGCTTTGGAAGGTGAAATTTGTCACCTTAATAATGTTTGACGGTACAAACGACTGATGCATTTTTTGATCGAGTTTTATGTAGAATGTATTTTGATTATGGACGATTTGGAGTGGCAAATCCTCCACCGCACAGTTGTGACAAAGTAAAAAACAGATAAAATCGTGTGAAATTTGAACCACTTCCGCGTATGTTGTACATGCCTTACAAAATTAAGCAAAAAGCTGCTGAAGTGTGGAACATGAAAGTTTCTGATTTCATTACCAGGGATATGGTAGCATATCTCGAGGATACGATTGCGAAAAAAGATAAAATATTGTGAACAATATAGGATACGACTTCGACTTCTAAGTTATAGTCGCATTATGTTTTATTGCTTTTAAGTTTTATTGGACTATATTATGCTGTTTTTCTATTGTGAGTTTTATTGGACTCTTTTATATTATTTTTAATTGTGATTTTTAAATCACTAATGTAACATTTGATCAATTGAAGTTTATTTTGTTTTAAGTATTTATTTTCTCATAAAATATGAGAAAAATTAATTTTTGGTTGTATATATTATGCGGTAGTAGGTTTAAAATTTGGCTGAGGAAATTGGGCAGAGATGATGTTTTCGCATATAGTACGCGACAACATTATAGTTGTGTCGCATGCGGCAACATAAGTTTTTGTCGCCCGCGACGCCTTCATTAAATTTTGACACTGATTTTTGGACGTAAAAGGTTTATTCACACACTATGTGCACGCGTAGCCAATACTACGTTGACATAGTTCATGCGACGGGTTAATAACAACAGTTTCTTGCTATACTTCGTATTGTTTAGTTTACTTAGTTTGCGGTCATTGTTAGTTGTCATAATAATAACGTAGATTATATTAACTTACTAAAAATAACTTACTCGAAAATACGAAACCTTAAAACTCGTAATACATAGAAAAACTTAGGGGCGACAAGATTAGTCCGAACCGACCCAAATTTAATCTAATTTAATTTATATTTTACCTAGATGCAAATAAGAAACTAGAAAACAAAACATGCAAAACATGGAATCCTAAATGAAAATACGAAATGCAAAATGTAGAACAACGATCAAGATGGTTCATAATAAAATAATTTTTTTATATTTTTTTCACATTCATAGATTTAGTTTATTCGTAACTAATGGTAAGATATTTTTTCATACTAATGTTTGAAAATATGAATTTTTAAAAATTATAATTATAATTTTAAAAAATAAAATAAAACAGATGCTCCCCTATTATTATATAGTTGAAAGTGTTTATCCAAATAAAATAAACATGCCATTGATATTTGGACCGGATAGATACAGGTTGTAAATAGCCCATAATTAAACAAAATGCTTATCCAATTCCATAATATTTTACTATAGAAAAGTAATAATAATCAAATAGATGTTTGTCCAATTTCATATTGAATTGATTAGTTAGATTTTATTTTATTTATAATTGTGAAATGATTGTGTAATTAAATTACATGATTATGCCTATAATCATATACTAGATGCTTATCCATTTATTATATATCTATAAACAATCCCTATTCATGACTGTAACTACAATAGGTATCTCCATGGATCCATCATCTTCCATGCCGATCCATTCGATTTTGAAGAAGCAAAGGTCGATGACGATTTATCGCACGAGATGAAGGTTGTGAGCGACGGCGGAGAGACGGAGAAAACAATGGCGAGAGATTCAACCGCGAATTTATTGAAAGTTATTATAATTCAGAAGAGAAGGCTGAGGCTGAGGCATCTTACATTAAATACATAACCCAGATCGAAGCAAGCGATGTAAAGATGCTTCATGACTTGTTTCTTTATTTATTTGAACGATAATATAGATAAATGGATGATCTATTTTAATTGATTGATATAGAATATAGATTGCCTGATCTATTTGGTGTGTTGTTTAAGGTTTTGATCTTGACCACACTTCGAGATTCGTTTCTTCGGACAAATCACTCGGGTTAATTTGGACAAACTGGGTTCCGCCGATTACCCTACTTTTGGAGACTACATGAAACATCTCAGCATTTGTGCTCTCGACGAGTACGACAAGGATAAAGTCTGGTTGTTGATATTATTATATACATATATATATCATCTCTGTTGATATTAAATATGTGTATGTGTAGGAAGAGAAATTGGTATTTGAGAGGGGTTGAGAATGCTACTTATCAGCTGGAGATTGGTTCTGTGTTTCGCATAACCTTCTTTGTTAAAGATGCACATTTGCAATCCAAAGTATTTCAGGTGAAAGTAGGTGTTATGGGTCCAATGGAGATTAATGTTAAACTTTGCAGGCCTAAACTTTAAAACTCAGGTACCGTTATTCTTGGGTACAATTATTCAGAATATTTCCACGGTAATTGTAAGGCCAGCCTTGTAAGTTTTGAATCATTATTAAGCCATGAGCAATTTAGATGTACATTGTTTCTCAACTTCGTTTGATCTTAGTCGGATTTTAGTTCATTTTGTAAAGGTAACACCGAGGACTAGTGTTTCATTGGTCTGTCTTTTCATGTTCAATTTATTATTGACAATGAATTTTAAGACCAGCATCGTCGGTTTTGAAACGTAAAACCATGAGCAGTTTAGCAGAACATAGTTTCTTCATTTGATTGATTTCTTAGTCACATTTTGATATATAGTATTTCTCTTGTCAGGTTATAAATATTATTGACCATGTAATTTTAAGGCCATCATTGGAAAAGAATCCAATCTATATAGAAATGAAGTAACAAAATCGTTTTAAACATGCTAAAACAAATAAAATTCAGTGTATTTTGATTTGTTTTAGAATGTTTCAAAGTAAATTAAGATTGATCTTGAGGTTTCCATTTAATATGTTTGTCTCACTCCACACCTCAATAACAATTCGGATTTAAGATTAAACCGATATCATATTTAAGAACTAACCTATAAAATATGTCAACCGCCTTACACTTGTCAACCAAGTAATCTCTTTCAAACTAAGATCTTGACGAAAAACTCCTATAGTACAATATTAAGGTTTAAAGTTTTTCAAATAATCTATTCTAGATTTTACTACGGTTGAAGATAAAAAAAACCTAGCTTGATAAGATTTTGTGTAAAATAATAGGGCTAAAAAGGCTTTAGGACGAAGTGTTATCTTAATGGGTGGATGGTAGAAAACTCTTCTCTTGTAAGGGGAGAGATAATGAGGTTAAGAGCCGAAGGCTGAGAGTAAGGAAGGCTTGAAAGTGGAACTCTATCCCTTCAACGGTACCATATTCATTTGAAAAACATAGGTTGAAAGTAAAGAAGGCTTGAACGTGGAACTCTATCCCTTCAACGGTACCATATTCATTTGGAAAACATTACTCTCGTGTGCGGCGCGTGCAATCATTATTATTTTAAATTGATTGAAACTCATTCATTTGTATTTATAAAAGACAAATATCAAATTTAAAATATTACTTTCATTTTCCGACTATAACCAAGATTTTAACGTTTCCCTACATCAATTAATCATCATACCATATTATGAGTTATTATAATATATTTGTGTTGTTTTTTAAATTTTTTATAAAACCATGGTCCTTATCTAATTTGTAAGTTGTATATCTAAATTACATCATTTACTCCCTCTGTATCCAATCTATTCGGCGTTCTAGGAAAATGAAATTGTCCCAAATTAATTGACCCCTTGCTATTATAAAGGCATAAATAACTTCAATTTTATCTTTAGTTTATATTCACATTTTCTTTTTACTTTTTTTTTCTTTTAGTAACACTATATTGTTCCTTTCACTCATTCATATTTTAAATAGTGTTTTGTTAATTAAACTATATAAAAACAACTTTTGTATACATGGCATCAATGTCGTAAATATTAAAGAATTTTTTTTGTGTATACATAAAATGAAATTAAATATATAAATATGTAAAAATATTTACTAACCATAAACACCAGAAAAGAGAAAAAAAATAAGAATGGGAGAAAAAATAGGAATAAGATTTTGAAATTGTTTTAAATATTAACAAAAATTAAGGGTAATGTTTTTTTCCAAAACTGCCAATTTTTTTATATAGAATAAAAAAAGTTACAGATTTTTATAGATAATATTTTGAAACAGTTTTTTTAAAAAATATTTAGGGATTAAATCTTTTCTTAAAACTGCCAAAAAACAGCGGATAGTCTTTTTCAAAAATAAAAAAGTTACATATTCTTTTTATACTGAAAGATTCATATCAATTTTTAATTAAAATTATTATTGATTATAAAAATGCATTAGCAATAATTTTAAGTTATCCTCACAAAATAAAAAAGTTTAAAATTGTAGACTAGAGTATTAAATATCGAACTATAAATTATAAACTAACTATAAATATCTAAAAGATCCTAATCTTTTGATTTAGTAAAATTATAAAAATAAATCAATAAAATATATTACCAACATTAACTTTTTCCCATAAATATTAATTCATATAAACAAAATTTAATAAAATTTAAATAGTAAAAAACTAGTAATTAATGCGAAAAATTAGTAAATTAATGGAAAAAAAAAACTTGAAAAAAAAGAAGAGATAGAGTAAGAACAAAATTTCACATCATACATATCACATAAAAAAATAAAGGTAATTTTGTCATTTTTATCTAACTACACTTCTCTTAGTATTTGTGAACTACTCTAGAACGTCTAGGGATGGGATGGCAACGGGACGGATCGGGGGTGAGTACTTATATATCCACAACCCGTCTTGTAATAAATAACTGATACCCGAACCCGCTCCGAAATCCGACGGATATTTTTTTTTCCTACCAAATCCAAATCTGTGGGTTCGGGTTACCCACACGGGTACCCGTGAACTACCCGTAAAAGAAACCCGTTGTAGATACCCGAATCGAACATAAACCAAATCTATAAAATATAAAAAGTAAAACTAAAAATCTAACAATAAATTTAACAAAATACTACCATTATTTACCGCGAAGACCGGACGGTCCAAACCGTCATAATCGACATCATCATAAATAGTTGAATACCCTGAATGCATAATCGAACCATCTAATAAAAATAAAATAAATTATCATTTATAAACAATATTCAATTAAAATATATCAATATATTTAAAGGAGGAAAATATATTACCGTTTGCCTTCATTTCTGTTGCCCATAACCAACTTTGTGCACATATCAACGCTTTCAATGTATTTTCATGAAGTCTACTGCGATGCGGACTCCGGCGCCCCTTAACTAAAAAATATATATATTTTCTACACCCCTTAACTAAAATATATATATATTTTAAGGTAATAAATTATTTAAATAATATTAAAATAAAAATTCTAACTTTTTATAATTTAATATATATATATATATTCTAACTTTTTTAAGGTAATAATAATTTAAATAATATTAAACTAACAATTCTACACCCCTTTAACTAAAATATATATTTTATAATTTTTTAAGGTAATAACTATTTATATAATATTAAAGTAAAAATTTAAGATAATAATTATTTTTAGGAATGTTTTAAATTTAATGTCTAATGGTAGAATTTTTTTAATTTAAAAACTAGTATGTTGAATATTTTTAAGAAACTTTTTAGATTAAAAGTCTCAAGTGTAAATTTTAATTTACAAAATCTTGGATTATGGATATTTTTAAGGAATAATTTAAGTTAGAAATCTTGAATATTTTAAAAGAAAAATTTAGGTTGATATTTATAAATGGTTTGATGTAGTCTCTAGAATCTTAATCTCTAGAATATTAGAACTCGATTGATTTTGTATGTATTCTCAATTTGTTTTTGCCATGATTTTTTTTATTATTTAATATTTGTTTAGTCTTTCTAATTAATTATATTTTATCTCTTACTTTTATTTAGAAAAAGATAATGAGTTGCTGCATAGGAACGAAATATATATATTTCGATGAAAGAACTTAAAGAAAATGGGAAAATGAAGAACACGATCCGAAGGAGTTTCACCAATTTATTTTTTCAAGGTATGTATATTTTTTTTTTGTTTTTTTTGAAATTTTATTATTATTTTGATCTTAAAACACTTGTTAATCAATATTTTTTTCTGATTTGATTTGTGGTTTAGGAAAGTGAAAATACATTTACTTAGTTTAAAGACAATATATATGGAAATATTTGTTTGTTTTTTTAAAATAAAATAATATATTTATATTATAAATTATGTTTAATACAAATTTGATTTTAATTTTATATAATTTTTACATAAAATTTTGATTTTATCTATATGTATTTTAAAAATATTTTTTATATAAAAAATTAAATTTAGTTCAATTCATTTCTAAAAATATATTTTATACATTTATCTTTTGAAATATCTTTTATATATTAAATAATTTTGTTATATTTTTTTAAATATCTTTTAAAAATAATATATTAATATTTTCATCTATTTTTCAAAAATGTTTTTTATAACAAATTTTATTTACTTTTATCTAAATTTTAAAATATCTTTTTAAGATGTTAAATTCGGACTTTTATCTAAATTTTAAAATATATTTTTAAGATGTTAAATTCGGTTTTGTTATATTTTATTTTATATATCTTTTAAAAATAATATATTAAGATACATTACCTTGGCTAAACCTTGGAAATCTTAATGCCATAATGCCTTTCAAATCCTCCTAGCCATTATCCTAATCTGATTGCCTTTATATCAAAACCTAACGATGATAGTGTAGATTATTCATTTGAATGAATGAATATATAGTGGACTACGCCAACTTATTGAAAATTCTGATAGTAATGTTAGAGATAAAATTCAAGAATTCGACGAGAATTTTGGCCTTTATATCAAAACCTAACGATGATAGTGTAGATTATTCATTTGAATGAATGAATATATAGTGGACTACGCCAACTTATTGAAAATTCTAATAGTAATGTTAGAGATAAAATTCAAGAATTCGACGAGAATTTTGGCCCCCCTTACTTCAATTCCTAGATCCGCCACTGCTCTGATGGTACCGTAGATACGGGAATTGCTAAAATATCTTTTGCAATTGCTTGCAAAGTTGGATACTTTAATCCATTTGACTTCCACCAACCAAGGATATCAAAATCAAGTTTATTGGGTAAAACATCTTCCTCCAGATAAAGATCTAACTCGGATTTACTTGGTGTCAATTTACTTTTTTTTCTTTGACACACAAAAGCATCATAATATGATAGCGGATCAAAAACGGAACCACCCACCTCCCGGATACTCGAATCATAACCGAAATCATAAGAATTATCTCTATTCCTACGTTGGTATTCGCTAAACAACTCATAACAACATTTCTTGATTTTGTCTATTTCATTTGAAGCATCAGATACATAAACGGTGGGAAATGAAAATTCTAACAAAGTTAGCTTATATCGAGGATCTAGCACTGCCGCAACCCTTCAAGAACATAGAAAAGTTCACCGAAATAGAGAAAGAAACCTGAGTATTAGGAAGGAAGCGAGTGACAACTGAAAACCAAAGAACGGAGCAACAAATCGTGGCGGTCGGTACAGTAGTGATGATTCTATCTCAGAAAATCAAAACGAGAGAAGCGGTAGTGAAAAATGAGACATATTAGATATTGATAGGTTTTTTTTCTTTTAGGGTTAGGAATATTATTGGGCTACATTACATACAGACGGTAATAAATAACATTTATAACGAGCTACAATAAATAATAATAATAATAATAATAAGGTTGAATATTTAGTCATTATAACGGGCTAAAAATAAAATCAATAAATAATATTTATATTTATATAAATGAAATATATATTTACGGTTCGGGGCAGTTACCCATGGTTTAATATTCAAAACCGAAACTGAACCCGAACCTGAACAGATAGTAAAAATAAAAACCATAACCCGCCCCGTTTTTTTTCCGGATAACCCACCCCGTCGGTTCGGTTCGGTTTCGGTTTAAATTGTCATCCCTAAGAACGTCATATAAATTGGGACGGATGGAGTAATAAGATTTAATAAGATTCACACATCTAAAGCGTTAGTGTTCTCGATAATAAACACACAAATTGAAGTGTTAAGTATGAAAAATATTGAATATATTACCGCGCAATGTTTTCGCAAAAAGATCGAACCATTCGTAGATACACGATGACCAATTGTATCAATCAACGGTTCGGTTTCGGTTTAAATTGTCTCTAATTTAATTACTGAAATTAACCGCAGAGAGACACAAAATGAAAGGACTTGCGGAACTTTCTACGATTATTGTGAATACAAAAAAGCATAAAATCCTCAACTCGATTTATGAGCTTTTGAAGTTGTCTTTGCTTTTACCTGTAGCAACGAGGAGTTTTGAGCTAGTTTTCTCAAATTTGAATTATGTGAAGAATGAATTGAGAAATATAATGAGCGATCCATGGATTTTTTGGTGACATTTGTGGAAAAATAGGTATTTACCACGATTAGTAACACAACTATCCGTCAAGATTTTCAAGTTATGAGTAAGAGGAAAGTACAAGTAAATTTAACTTATATTTTAATCATATTTTAGTTATTTGTGTAACTTATATTATGTTATGAAACCATATTTGAGATTTTAATATAAACCATGTTTGCTATGACTGGTTTGGTTTATTTTTGGCTGAGGGTAATATGGTAAAGTGTTTAGAGAATGTTTTGATAATTTTGTGGTGTTTTGTGTTTAGTGTGTAGAGTAGATAGATATTTAAGTTGTCTCCTAGTATTAAATTCTGATCACCCTCATTAATGAGAGTGGTTGAGGTATTTATACCTTAATTACTGACCCATGAGCTTATGGTTGAGGTATTTATACCTTAATTACTGACCCATGAGCTTATTGGGTCGGGTCACGAAACCAGATCGAATTTAAAGACCTATTAGTCATATAGTTTTAAGTTGATTATGAACTAGCTTTGTCAAAAGTTAATACATTTGTCCTATTCGGATATTTGGTGGTGTCATATAGTCCGAATTGCTCATGTTCGGATAAGTGTATTTACTTGGGACATAGTAACTAAAAACTCGGAACTCATCAAAAACCATTTTTTATCTTATTTTAATTTATTTTCATATTATATATATATATATATATATATATATATATATATATATTGTGATGACGCGGCGGAAACAGAAGAAGAAGCGACGATAGATGAAACCCTAATTCAAGGGTAACATGATGCAACCCTAATCTAAGGGTAACAAAGAGTGAAATTTTCAGAGATAAAAAATCTATTATTCCAAAAACTTAAAATAACTTAAGGCATATGATGCTTTATATAATAGCTTCTCAAAACCCTAAATTGTAATACAAGGAAATAAAATATTTATTTTAAAATAAAATAAAATCTAATCAAATCAAATCAAATCTTAATATAATTAGATTTGATTTAAATACATAAGATATTTGAATAAAATAAAATAAAATAAACAAGGCTTTTGTTTGGACTTTCTAGGCTACATCATCCTCTCCTGGTTGACAAGAATTCGTCCTCGAATTCACAGCACCATCACCGTCAAAAACCCAAATTATTTATTCTATTTTATTCAATCGTTACATTGGGAATTATAATTGTTAACCTTATCATAATAAGATAATTATTCTCGAGTGTTCCTTATTCGAAGTCACATTGAAGCCATCTATTTGAAGGAAAAAAATAGTTTCGAAAACATTTTCATAGCCTGAAGACAACATCCCCATGTCCAGTTGATGAAAAAAATAGTTTTGAAAACCTCTTCATAGTCTGAGACACGTATAAGCAATATTTACCTTGATTTGACAATTTTTAACCAATTTAAACTCCTTCAGTAACCGGTCAATATGATCGTCATTGAAACGCCTAGTGTGTCTCCCGCATACCAAACGATCTTTGAGATCTTCATGGCCGTATGTTGTTCTCTCCTTTAGACCTTGAATCAGATGAAATCAAGATTCAGAAACATGCTTGACCCGTAGCAGGAACTGAGGCTCTGATACCAAACTGATGACGCGGCGGAAACAGAAGAAGAAGCAACGATAGATGAAACCCTAATTCAAGGGTAACATGATGCAACCCTAATCTAAGGGTAACAAAGAGTGAAATTTTCAGAGATAAAAAATCTATTATTCCAAAAACTTAAAATAACTTAAGGCATATGAGGCTTTATATAATAGCTTCTCAAAACCCTAAATTGTAATACAAGGAAATAAAATATTTATTTTAAAATAAAATAAAATAAAATCAAATAAAATCAAATAAAATAAAATAAAATCAAATTTTAATATAATTAGATTTGATTTAAATACATAAGATATTTGAATAAAATAAAATAAAATAAACAAGGCTTTTGTTTGGACTTTCTGGGCTACATCATATTGATCTGATAATAATCAGAAGGTCCATGACACCATTATGTTTCAATCCTGGCTACACCACTGTGTACGCCACTCGTTTAGCAAGAAAAAGATACCAAGATTGATCCGCTTCGAGACTTAAGGATACATCATTTATTCAAAAGTGTTCTGAATTAACTTTAGTGAAATACGAAAGTGAAAAAACTCCACTGAATGCTCCCACATAATATTTAATAAACCAATTTGATATTACATAGTCTAAGAAACTATATTTTAAGTCCTCCATGTTCATGAATATTACCATGATGTTATTGTTATGGGATGGGATGATTAATTTTTGTCGTATTTTACCGTAACGGCATGTTGGGAAGAACATGATAATTATGCCATTAATTTTATGTCGTTAATTTTTTTAATAAAAATATTATTTAGAGTTTTTAACTTAATGTTTTTTAGATAAAGTAAGAACTTGTAAAATTGAGAATTTTTTATTTTTCAAATTGTTAAAAATATGTCTGACAATCTAAAAATACTTAGAGTTTTTAAGTTAATGTTTCCGGACAATGTTAAAATTTGATAAATTAAGTAGTTTTAAATTTCTCGACTTGGTTTTAACTTTTATAACAAGGTAAGATTACTTACAGCGTCCAAAAAACATTAGGTTAAAAACTATTTCTTAGACTAGATAAGAAATTAACTAAGTGCCAAGTTTCAAACGAAGTAGAAAAGTATAAATTTGTATGATAAGGTAAGATTACTTATAGAGTTTTTTTTTTACTTTTGAGTGATTTGAAACTTCTCAATCTAATTTTAATTTGCGCATTAAGTTAAGAACTCTAAGTTATTTTACTTTGAGAAGTTCTTAATTTAAGTAAATCAATCTAACATTATTTAGAGTTCGTAACTTAATGTTTTCAGAATGGATAAGAACTTGACGAGTTGAGAAATTTCAAACTTCTAAAGTTGGTTATTACTTGTATGAAAAAGTAAGATTATTTAAAGTTCTTAACTTAGTATTTTTGCAATAAGATTGACTAATTCTAAACTTAGGTCATGACTTGCATGAAGTCAAATAATTAAGTTAGGAGGTATAGAATTTGTATAAAAATATAAGATTGCTTAGAGTTTTTAATTTAATATTTTTGGACTAGGTAAAAGCTTGACAAATTGATAAGTTTTAAATTTCTTAACTTGGTTAAAATATGCATGAGCTGCATGGCAATGTATGATTATTTTAATTTTGTAACTTAATGTTTCAGGGTACGTAAGAATTTGAATAATTGAGAAGTTATAAATTTAATTATAATTTTAAGTTATAATCGATGTTGGACTCTACCTAATCTTATATGGGTAACGAATCGAACTCAAGAAGTAGTATGAGAGCCAAGTCTAAAAGTTTGAGTAATATATTTTATTTTATTTTCAGTCAAATATATATAAAACATACCATTTTATATATAAAACATACATACCTAGGATTAATTGATGATTGTTTGGTAGAAGTGTGTGAATTTTGAGTTTAAAATCATATATTATTTAATTAATTCAGTACCTAATGTTAGGTTATGTTTTTTTCAATTGAGGATATTTTTTGGGTAAACTATGGGCGATTCAAGATCGTATTTTTTGGACAAAAAAGGCATAAACACACAAGCAATTAAGTCCAAAATATGTCAAAACACCAATATTTTTTCACTGCAGCGCCCCTGATGCCTACACGATAAAGGCTTATTTTTTTGGCATTATCATCATGGATTTCCAGGTAGTTACCACGACGACAACATAAAGCGCGACGACCCCTTATGTGGTTGTTGTAGCAACGCCGTGGATGCTGCAGCTATAAGCATCTTGTTACAGCCTTGTACGATATGCACACCATTCAAGGTCAGTCATTCTGACTTGGATCATATGTTATCTTGGCACTTGAGTATGTTTTTTTCAATTATTCGTATATGTGTGTTGTGTGAATCAATATTAACTTATATAAGCCAACATATCATGCAAATGATCCCTATTGGTGAATCAATTTATTTAGATTTTTTACGGATTCATGATCAACGATATTACATGCTATTTCGACCCCAATAAAAGTTGATGTCTGACATAATTAATCATGAACAATAGACTCTCAATTATAAATCATTTATTAAGTAGTTGATCAAATTTAGATAAACCAACCCCGATGAGATTTTTACGAAATTAAATCAATTGAAATGAGATTAATATTAACTTCTTTAAATTGATTCAAATGTGTACTAATATGTTTCGCTTGAGGTATCTTATTAGATATTTAAGGTTATGTTTTACATGTTGAAATCTATATTTAAACATTATTATAAGTTTATATGTCAATGAATATTATGCTTATAAGTTGTTTTTGTGATGTTGTGATTAATCCAATAAAAATGAATACATTTAACCCACTGGGCAATAAACATCTCATTTTAGATAATCAAATTGTTTGTGATAGAAATATGATATAGAATTATGTTTGAACAAGATTTTAACTTGTTATTAAGGACTAAACAACTCATACTTCTTACTAAAGATGCTCTCTCGATGAGAATAAATAATTTAAGGCGTGGGAAAATTTAAATACAACGTGCTTGAAATCATGAAGCATGACAATAATTTTATATTATTAAGCCTCCAAAAACTCCGTAAAAATGGCTAAAAAACCTTGGATCCCTGTCAGAAACAATATTCAAAGATGGACCATGCAAACGATAGACCTTTCGAAAATACAATGTAGCAACGTTTATTGCATCCGTTATTTTCTTGCACGAAATAAAATGAGCCATTGTAAATAATGATATATAAACACAAAAATAAAATCAATACATATCTTTGTCCGGGGTAACCCTTAAACAAACTCCATGCTCACACTCCTCCATGGACTGTTCGTTATATGCAGCGGTAAATACAGACCCGTGTTGAAACTTTTCATTTTTTCCATATGGCAAGTTCTGCATCCAACTAGAAAGTGTATAACATCCCTTCTCAAATAAGATAATTTTTTTTGACTAAATACAAACTTGAGGGTTTGAGCTCACCCAGCATGTCCCTCATTTTGCCCTTTCCTACACCATCAACTATCGTGGACTCATAGTAGGAACACATAAAATACAACTTTTGAATAAATAGTCGTTGCTCATAGAAAAGTCTATCCTCAAAACTAGTCGTAACATTCTTTAAAATGAGACAAAAATATGCATGCATAGCCAAAATATCCTTCAACATCTTCAAACAATTGACCTCACCTTTCACGCGGGTCATTATATTCCACCTGTTTAATACATGAGAGACACGATTAACTGCCGCATACGTATTTTTAAAAGCAATGTGAACTGATGTGTAAATGTTGCCCAACGAGTGGGACGTACAAATAGCCTTTCCTGAGTTTGCAAAATTTTAAAAACATTACGATGAGTGTAAAGGAAAAAGTCATTATAAGCGAGGTATGAACTCCAATATTTTAATGCTCAAACCACCGCATAAAATTTAACATTATAGGTATTGTAGTTGAGCTTGACTTCACTTGCCTTCTCACTGAAATAAACCACAAGTCATTCTCTTTGACTCAATACAACCCCAATACCCAACCTAGAAGCATCATAATGCAATTCAAACCTTGTAAAAAAATCAGATAAAACTAATAGAGGCGCGGTAATCAAATGTACCATAATATTCTCAAACACTCAGGTTGCATCACGAGTCTAGTGAAAATTATTTCCCTTTATACAGTCGGTGATGAGTGCCATGATGGTGCTAAAATTATAAATGAACTAACGATCAAACAGAACCCGGCCATAAAAAGAACGAATATCAGTAATAGAGGTATGTAGTGGCCAATCACGCAATGGACATATCCTTTTTCGAAACAACATATCTAAGGAATGATACAAAGTTGGTCAAAAAATAAAATTTAATGATCCATCAATAGTATGTTTCACGCCTCCAAACCAATAAAGTACTTGTAGAAATGCTGCAAATGTAAATCCTTGCTAATAATATAGATAGAAATGTTATAAAAATAAACAACCAGAAATTCCATAATAAAAGGATGAAAAAACTGACTCATAACTTGCATAAAATATGTGGTGCATTCGAAAGCCTGAACGGTATAATGATCCATTTAAACAAATCTTCCCATATTTTAAAAGTTTTTTTCCATTCATCATCTATTCGAATGTGAATCTGGTGATACTCACTCTTTTAATCCATCTTTGTGAACCCATTTGTGCCACTTAATTGGTCTAACAAATGATCAAGACAAGGAATAAGGAAAAAAATATATGAATGTGATTTAATTGATGACACGACTATCCACACACATCCTCATTGAGCCGTCTTTTTTGTGTCAATAGTGTTGGAACCGCAGATAGACTAAGGCTCTTCCGAATATGACTTTTAGTCAATAATTTTTCAACTTGATGCTTAAGCTCTTCATGCTTTTTATGACTTATCCTATAGTGTGGTCGATTAAGTAGGCTAGTGCATGAAACCAAATCAAACTGGTGCTAAATATCCCGCACTGGAGTCCAGAAAAACATTAGCATATTCCACTAATACTGGCCAGACTCTTTCAGGTACCCTAACAGACATATCAACAGCACGTTCTTTCATAACCAAGAAATATATAATTCAAGCGTTACTTGATAACCATACAAATCTTTTTGTACTAAAACATTTCTTCCATAATTTTGTGTTATCGGAGTCGTCGGTTTTGGGGTCCCATCCTTACATGGCAGTAATATAATTTTTATTATTATTCCACATGAAATTATAGAGATTCTTATTACCATCATATGTGCAAATTTTATCAAATTGCCACAGACGCCCGAGCAATAGGTGGAATCATCTATACTAAGAACATCACAAACACTAGACAAATCTTAGATATCATTACCTCACTGTCTTTTTTTAACCACGCAAGCTTGTGAAGGCTGTGATGAAACTCTGTCGCTGAAGCTATTTTCTCAATGATCTCTTCAAAGATGGAATTTTCACAACTACCCCAATCAATCACCAGTTTGCAAACCTTTCCCCCAATATTGTACTCTGACTGAAATATGTTGTTCATCAACCAATATTCATTATCATCATTACTTTTAGATGACAAATAAACATGCCGAAGTACCAAGAACTGACCAATTTCTTGAGAATTGGATATTTCAGTCTGAGTCTCCCCCTTAATATACTCATCATACAGTGGGTCACCTCTCTTCTCCAATTGAGAATCAATAGCCTCTGTGAATAAAGCAGCATTGATTTGATTTGATTTAGGACAACTTGATGCATAGTGTCATGTTGCCTCGCAATTAAAACATTTAGTTTGAGAGGAATGCTAGAATCAAACTTGGAAACACCTTATTGGGAAGCGCCATAACAGACACCCTCGCATTATATCTCTCCTATGACCTCATGGACAATGATTTCTCTAAATGCATAGCACGCTGATATGCCTCAGAGACATCAATCGGGTCAAACGTGTTCAAAGAGTCTTGCAAATACCGTCTTAGTCTTCCTATGTACCGTGATACTAACTGATATTTAGTGTCAGATAAATCAACCAATTTTGGATTTTATAAAAATAAGCAGTATAATCCACAACAGACTTTGACCATTGTTTTAAAATTTTGAAATTGCTGGTACATAATTCGTGTATAATTGAATGGTAAAAACACAACCCTAAGATGTTTGACAAATTTAACCCAGGTGGATATTTTCGATTTACTTTCTCTCAAGCGTATGCTTGAGTTATTGCCACCGCGACGTAGCCCTTCCGTGAAACTTGGTTACGATTAATGGGATTTTTTTTCATATGCGACATCTTTTAAATCTAACATTTCTTCCACATATGCGATCCAATCTAAAAACTCATCCAGTTGGAGACTTCCATGGATTTCTGGAATCTATACTCTGAATTCTCATTCTCATCGGGTTTGGATATTTTGATTGTAGTAACAATCTAGTAGTGTCGGAGATCAATTCACATCGATTATATTGAGGCAAGTGTCCCGTGCTAGACTCCCTCTTGGAACAAACAAATTTTCATCATGGTCGTATCCGGTTTCGAGGTACTCTGGTTGGTTACTGGGGCCTGGTCCGAATCGTTTGGCTCATCTCGACAATCTAACTTTCGATCATACTCAAGCGTTGCTCGCTTTCCCAGGCCTGTCACTCGTACGACTCGACTTGTCTCTCCTCCGTCTCTAAACGTTTGTGATCTAGATTTTCCTTATTATAAATCTCAACGATTGAAGTTGTATTATTGCCTCGTTGTCATTTTGGATGCGTCACTCTTCTATATACGTAGTATGAAGTAGGCTCTCATACCAAACCAACGTAGTTTTCATTGAAGAAACTGATCGATAATAAACCCTAAATGTGTAGAAAGATAAGAACTAAAAGTTAAATAAATAAAACGTCAGATTTTTAGTTTCATTAAACAACTCGTAGAGTATTTTAAATAGAAATTACTCCAAAACCCAAAACACAAATATAATGAAAATATAAATACATATAGAATTGACCAACGGTGCGGCGTGGACTGATTTCCTTTTTTTTTTTTTTTGGAGGGAACCCGTAGCCGCTACTCAGAGTGCAATGAGTACGCACAGGGTAAACCCTCAGTCTGACGCGATAGCCTGCAAACCAACACCAGAAGGTAAATCACACAAGGTGACAGGCTCAGCCGAAAAAGCGTATGTAGAGGGACTCGAACTCATGACCTTTTGGTCATAAGAATGCCATACTCAACCAACTCGGCTATCCCCTTGAGGGCAAGCGTGGACTGATTTCCTGATTGCCATCAGGACTGATTTCCTGATTGCCATCAGGACGGTTTCGTTAGGATTCCGTTGGATTTTCCGGGATAGATCCTCTGTTTACCGGCTGATTTGTCCATGCCTTCGTCGATGGATTCGATTATTCTTCCGATTTTCGCGGTTCTTATAATGGGTGGAGCTGCTTGGTTCGTACAGTCGATGGGATTCCCAGATCCCAGCATGATTTAGCAGGTTATACGATCCGATTGTGTATTATCACTACTATTATTATATTTATTTTAACACGGCAAAAAAGATATCGATTGTATGCGAAACTGATTCAGAAATCCATCTATTGATTTTTATTATTCGAATTTCCGAATTTATTTACCATATCTAACCATCATCATTGATGGAAATAAAAGAGTCTGGAACTTTATTCATTTTTAACCAAGTTGTTACTGAAATCCTAGAGTTCCTTGGCTAGTGGTGTAATTATTTCTATAAATTATTTATTTTACATTTAAATAATCAGCTTTCTACTTGACTAAATTCCAAGATTTTGATTTTGTTTTCCTAATGTATTATTTATGCTTCCCCTGAAGCGTAACACTAGACCTTATTCCACATATATGCAGGTTGAGCTCGTATGCAGGGTAAATACGATGTTATTGCAGACACATTTTAATCAATTGAGAACGACTCCAGCTGCCAGACCAGTATTAACAGTCCTTCAAGCTTTACTATATTCGAAAGTCAAGGTAACAATGTTAGGTGCGACCAAAAGTCCCACATCCCACATCGGTTAAACATGGAAGAAAGATCAGTATATAAGTTAAGAATACATCTCCATTAGTGTAAGGCCTTTTGGAAGTGGACCAAAAGCAAAGCCGTGCGGGCCAGTGGGCCCAAAACGGACAAACGGACAATATAATATCACACTATTGTGGAAATCCGGATTGTTAGGTGTGACCAAAAGTCCGTGCGGGCAATATCACACTAGGAATGAAGGAAAGTTAACGTATTTGTTAATACTCTAGTCTTATATCTGAGATCTAGTGAAACTAGAACTAATATTTAATTTTTTTCATTTTTGTTCAGCAATTATTGGCTTCAAAATCAGATGCACCCTTTAGAGATGCCAAGGCTAAGGTTCTAGAAATCCGGGCACAGCAGTCAAAGCGTTTGCATGCAGGGTCAGACACTAAAGCAGAAACCAGAAAGAAGAAGCAGAAGAAATGATCCAACTTTATTAGACATCTATTATAAACTGCATTACAAATTGAAAGAAACCCATCAGTGTGATTTGGCGAGTTAAAGACGAATTACAGTCTGTCTTGCGAAAGGCCGAAGCAGCAGCATTTTACTTGTGCATTTTCATACGGGCGAGAGTTCGGAATACGCCATAACCAAGAGTCGACTGTTGTATTGAAGTTTTGGTATTTAGTTTTCTCCTGATGTAATTTTGTTGTAATAACATATTTTTTGAGATAGGAAATTACTTGGCTTCTGATTAATTTGAGCAATTGAATCATTATCATGCAAAACTCAACAACTCGGATCTTAAAAACATCCATGTAATCTGTTTCTACGAGTTTATTTCAGATCAGCCAATAATAGTTTTACTATTAGTTAACAATATAATAAAACATTTTCATACTTCAGATCAGCTTTTATTTCCTGGATGCTAACAAATGCCAGCGTAATTTCATTCGATACTAGTGGAATCATGCATGATCTGTAAGTGTAATACATAGGCTAAAATCTTTGGTCAGTCCCTTATATTTTTTTTTTTATCAAAATGATTGTTTTTGTTAGTTTTTTTTTTTGCATATGCTGTCACTCATAGGTGACGAGATGCAAATCAACACAAACAAAAGTGACTATATATGCAAAACAAAACCAACAAAAATGATTTGTTTTGAAAAAATAAAAAATGACATTTTTTATATACATGACAAATTCCAGTGACTAACCAGAATTCTTAGCTTAATACATACTTTGTCTCCGTGGGTCTGCTGGCTATTAAATTACATTAATCCGAAAGATAATGTCGAAGGTAATAAATTACAATAGCTAATAAAGTAATTTATTTACCATATCCGTCTGTAGCTAATTTGCTGGGTTCCGTTTGATTGCAATCGGCAAAGTATTTTTCGGTCACACCTTTCAGACATAGATGCAGAGCGGTGGAGCAAGTTGTGGCTGCCCCCTAATAGTCATGTTGAATATAACGTTTTGTTATTTGAAAGATTTTAAGGCTGTCTTTGGTTCGCGTGAAATTTAATTAAAGAGTTTATTTTTGGTCTTTCGAAAAAATGTGAGTTTTATGTTTAGCTCGAAACGGAACCTCTCGGGAATTTTATATATTTAGAGTTTTAATTAGGTTATTAGACTAGGAAATTACCTGAGATACACTCTTCCATAAGAAAAGGCTAAAATAAGGTATTTAATCCTGCACCACAAATAAATTACACCTTTATTAAAATCACGATCATATTTTAAATTAACATACCGATTGGTTTAACCTAGTCAATATATAGGTTTGACGTTGCTAAAATCAGCTTCTCCTCTGATCAAATGGAGACGAAAATATCTTGGTTGTGTACTCTTATACATTGAACAATAGATTGGAAACAAGAGTTTCACACCTTCTATCATAAAATCTTATAGTCCAAGAAATGCTCTGAAACTCTTTGTTCTTGTGAAAGAACAGAGGATAATTCTTCATCTTCTTTCTTTGATTCTGTTCTTAATTCTAGTTTGTGGTTGGAAATGGATAATACATTAGAGATTGAATCGACGAAAGAATTTTCTTTGCTGAGGAAATCGTCGAAATCTGATGAACAGAGTATGAAGAACAAGGAGATGGAAATCTTGAATTCGGGTAACAGAGATTGCAATATGGTTTTGAATCCTGTATTTGAAGACATGATCAAGGATAAAGAAGAGACAATTCACAAGAAATCATTCGCTAATCTGTTAAAATCGACGAAAGCAGAGTTTGTTCACTCAAACGTTTCTGTTATGATTTCTAATGAGATTCCGATAATTAAATTCGATGCTGGTGACAAAGAGCAACTTCTAAAGGTTTCGAAGCATACCTTAATAGCAAAATTTGCTGCTGGTAAGCCTTCAATGGAGGTTCTCCGCAATTTCTTGACGAAGTTTGATTTCGTTGGAAAATTCAGCCTTTCTGTCTGGGACTATCGTCATGTTTTTGTGGAATTCTCTGAGATTGATGATTTAAAAAGGTTATGGTCAAGAAACGTCTGGGCTTTGGGAAACAAAACAATGAGGCTGTTAAAGTGGACGCCTGGATTTGATCCTAGTCTTGAGTGCCCATTTACTCCGATATGGGTTACTCTTCCAAATATCCCTGAGTTCTTGTTTAATTATTCGACTATTAGTGAAATTGCTAAGGTGCTGGGTACTCCTCTGAAGGTTTGGGTTCCCTCGATTAATAGAGCAAGACAGAACTGCTGTAGAGTTTGGGTGGAGGTTGATATATCCAAACCATTAATATAGAAGGTGCAATTAAAGTTTGGTGAAGAAGATGGCTACTGGATTGACTTGGTGTATGAAAACATTCCCCTTTATTGTACTAACTGTGATCATATTGGGCATGCTAAAGATAAGTGCAAGAAAGTATTGATGGATGGTAAGGCTTTAATGAATGCTAATCAGAATTTGAATGGTCTTGATGTTCAGAATATGGAGGCTAATCAGATAAGTTCTGGGGTGCCAGATCAATTCTCTTGTTCGTAATATCTGGACAAGGTAAAGGATGTTGATGTCAAAAGGGATGAGGGTATTGTTAAGGATCAAAAGGATAATGATGATGTTGTTCTTGATAGGAATAAGGGTCGTTGGTTAAAATCGGTTGTGGTAAATCAAGGGAGTGAGAATCTGGTTCACAAGGAAGTTGAGGTTGATAGTAGTTCTTTTCATGAAAAGATTTCTGAGATGGACAAGAGGGAATCTTCTCATCAGGATAATGAGGAAGAAATGATTGAAGCTTTGAAGATGTTGGAAAGAAAGAATACCTTTGAAGTCCTTAGTGAAGAATTACATGATTCTCCTAAACATGATGGTAGTCTTCCTACCTCTCCTGTTAAGGATAAAGATGGAAAAGATAGACATGAGAATAAGAAAGTAAAGAAGGTGTCTAAGTTATGGACCTCAAAGGGTCTTGTATCTTCAAAGATCATGAAGCTGAAAAGGCCTCATTAATCTGTTCTTGTTTAATGACTATAACAATGCTGAATTGGAATGCAAGGGGACTTGCGAATAAAGAGACTGTTCAAAGACTAAAGTCTATGGTGTTTTCTGAAAAGATTAGTTTTGTGGCTATTCAAGAGTCTTTGGTTAATTCTGATAAGATGATTTTGCTGGCTAGGAAGTTAAAGCTTAGTGGTTATATTTGTAATGTGAGCAACAAAATTTGGGTTCTTTGGCAGCAGGATTTCTGTGTGGATGTAGTTTTGGATACTGAGCAGTTGATTCATCTCAAGGTGGGTCATCCTTTTTTAAATAAGGTGTTTGATGTATCTATCATCTATGCTAAGTGTAAGAAGGAGCAGAGGGTTGTGCTTTGGGATACTATTAGAAGCTTGGATGTTCAGAATGAGTGGATCCTTTGTGGAGATTTAAATGTCATTTCAAATATTCAGGAGCAGTTATGTTGTTCTACTACTAATCTCAGAGGTATGGATGATTTTAACAGTTGTATTATGGATTGTAGTCTTCTGGATGCTGGTTTCAGTGGCTGTTCTTTCACTTTGTCTAATGGTAAGAAATGGAGAAGATTGGATCGTGTGCTTTACAATAATGCTTGGCTGGAATGTTTTGATTATACTTCTGTGTCTCATCTAGCTCGTAATTGTTCGGATCATTGTCCTATTATTATTATTAAGATCTCTTCTAAATTGGAAAGGTCTAAAGCTTATTTTAAATTTTTGAACATGTTGACAACTCATGCTGGTTTTTTAAAGGAGGTCAAAGAGAGTTGGTCTGGTGTTATTAGTGGAGAGGTAAGGAATCCTATTATGATCTTTTGGCTTAAACAGCAGAGGTTGAAGTCGGTGTTGAGGACTTGGAATAGAAATGTCTTTGGTAATATATTCGATGCCATTAAGCAATCTGAGCAATCTATTATCACTAGAGAATCTATTCTGCAGAATGAAGTTTCTGAGATTAATGAATCGTTGTTAGTTGAGGCCAAAATGAATCACTTGCTCTTACTTGATAGAGAAGAAAGCTACTGGAGACAGAAAGCTCACGTCTCCTGGTTGAAAGATTCGGATAGAAATACTGCTGCTTACCATGGTTTTGTGAAGAAAAGGTTGAAGAGAAACAGAATTGATAGAATAGAGGTTGGGGATGGGTGGCTTAATGATAAGGATAGTATCAGATCTTCTGCTGTTGAGTACTTCAAAGGTTTGTTATCTCCTGATTTAAATGCTGGGAATGATCATACTGTGAATGGAGTTATTCCTTGTCTTGTTAATGAGGATGATAATAGAAGTTTGGTTAGGGTTCCTGATGAAGATGAGATTTATAGAGTTGTGAAGGGTTTGAATTCTGAAGCTGCGTCTGGTCCTGATGGTTTCAATGGGGAGTTTTATAAATATTGTTGGGATATTGTGGGCTCTGATTTGAGTAATGCTGTTAGAGGTTTCTTTGAAGGGTATGCTATTCCTAAAGGTGTTAAATCTACAATGGTTTGTTTAATCCCTAAGATGGAGAACCCTAACAGGTGGAAAGATTTTCGACCTATTAGTCTTACTTCTGTTTTCTCAAGGATCTTGGGAAAGATTATAAATAACAGACTCTCATCTATTTTGCCTAAACTGATTTCTGATGTGCAAGGGGGTTTTGTTAAAGGTCGTTCTATTCAGCACTCTATTCTTCTTGTTCAGGAGTTGGCCTTGGAGATAAATAGCAATATAAAGGTTGGTAATGTTATTATCAAAACTGATATGACCAAGGCTTTTGAAAAATTGAGGCATGAGTTTTTGTTCACAATTCTTAGAATGTTTGGCTTTTCAAATGAGGTGATTGGTCTGGTTAATAGATGCATCAGTAATGTTTACTCTTCTATTCTTGTTAATGGAGAGATGGCTGGTTATTTTCCAAATACTCATGGGTTAAGACAAGGGGATCCCCTCTCCCCGAGTCTGTTCATTTTGGCAGAAGAATATTTGATTCGAAGTGTCACTTTGGCTTCTAATGAGAATCAGTGTTTTAGATACAAGACAAGGAGTAATATTAATATAGCATGTTCTGCCTTTGCTGATGATTTCATGTTGTTTTCTAATGGAAGTGTTCAGGCTATGGAGGCTTTTAAAACTATTATGGACCATTATCAGATGGTGTCTGGTCAGGAGATTAATGTAACTAAATCTAAGTTCATTACTTCTACTAAGATATCTGCTCATAATGTTGCTGTTATTAAAGATATATGGAAATTTAAGAATTCTCATTTACCATTCAATTATTTGGGTACATCAATTGCTAACAATACAAGGATGGTAAACTTTGAGAATATTATTGACAAGGTTAGGAAAAGAATCATGGAATGGGACAAACTTCACTTATCGTTTGCTGGTCGTCTCCAATTGATTCAATCTGTTCTGATGGCCTTTCCAAACTATTATCTGCAACATACTTCCCTTCTTGTTGGCATTGTTCAGAGACTGGAAATCTTATTCAACAAATTCCTGTAGGGCACAAAAGAAGACAAGAATGCTATTAGCTGGGCTCGTTGGGAAAGATTATGCAAGCCATATTGTGAGGGTGGTCTTAATCTGAGAAGACTGAATGACATGCAGCAGGTATATGCTATGAAACTGTGGTTTGAATTCAGGATGCAACATTCATTATGGGCCAGATATATGATGTCTATATATTGCTTTAACAATATTCATCCTGTTCTAGCTATAGCTACTTACAGGAAATCAAAAGTATGGTTTCGTATTCTTAAAGTTAGAGAGATAACTGAAGAGTTTATTTTTTGGAAACCTGGTTATGGCAAAATTGGATTCTGGTATGATAAATGGTGTTCTACTAAACCATTTATAATGGTCACTGAGGATAGAGATAGAAAACTCTTGTGGGATAGTAGTAATGACCAGGTGAAAGACTTTTGGTTGGGTAACTCTTGGGATATTGACAGACTCAAGACTTTAGTTACAACTACAGAGATTAATAAAATAACAGAGATCAAGCTGGCTAATACTGAGGATCTGTTGCTTTGGTCTCTATCTGAGAATGGAAAATTCAATGTCAAAGATACAATAAACTAAGTCAGAGCTAAAAGCAGTATTTCTAGTTTGTATAAGAAGACCTGGAATGCTGTTAAACCTAGAAAGTGTTCTTTTTTGTTGTGGAGGGTGCTTCACAATTGGATTCCCACCGATAATGTGATGCAAAGAAAGGGGTTCATGATGGCTTCAAAATGTGTCTTTTGTGACAGTAATGAATCAGCTAACCATGTTTTTGTCCAATGTCACACTGCTTGGGGTGTTTGGCTATATTTCAGCAACATTCTCAAGGTTCAAATTCAATCTCATATGACTGTTTCTCATTTAGTCATGAGATGGTACTGGGCTGGTAAAAAATGTGACATCTTTAGTGTTATTCCAGCTATTGTTATGTGGTCTATATGGACTGGTCGCAATAAAAATAAAATCAACAATGAGAACATCACTACTGCCTCAATTATCAAACACATTCTAATGATTTTGTCAAGCCTAGATCATGCTAAAGTATTAAGTATAAAGCATTGGGGTAAGTTCATTACTGAAGCTGCTGGCATGGGTTGTATCAATCAATTTAGACTCAGGAACAGACCTCTCTTTTTAAAATGGAAGAGTCCTAAACATGGAAGGTATAAACTTAATGTGGATGGTTCATGTACCTTTAATGGTGAAGCAGGAGGTGGAGCTTTGATCCGTGACAGCAGTGGAGACATTGTCGCCGGCATCGGAAGTCTGTATGGGAAAGCTTCTCCTCTGATTGCAGAAAGTAGAGCTCTGCTGGATGGCTTAAGATTGTGTGAGAAGCTTGGGCTTAGAAGGGTAGATGTTGAGCTCGATTCTTTGGTTCTTGTTAATTTGATTCAATATGGTAATGTTCCTTGGTTTTTAGATCCATTACTCAAGTGTTGCAGGAATTTGATCAAGGCAGAAATGGTGGTGCGTCATATTTTTAGGGAACAGAACTTGGGAGCTGATTGGATTGCTAAGGATGTTCTTAATCAGCAATTGGATTTAGAGTTTACTGAGTTGAATGCTCCATTAAAGCTAAAAGCTATCGTCGTGCTGGAGAAGATGAACTTTGGGTATTTAAGATTAGTAGAGTAAAGGGAATTAGGGTTTGTTGTTCTGATTTGGGGAAGAAGAAGAGTAGGGTTCGCGCTCTACTCTTCAAATTTTTGTAAAATTGCCTATTAAGGGCTTACTTTTTCTTTTTAATTCAATTAAAATCCTTTAGTTAAAAAAAACCTAGTCAATATATAACATCAGGGTTTGGCTAAATTAGGGTCCAATTTTTGTTAACCATTCCCAAAATATAGAGAATCTTTTTAATTCAATAGTCAAAGACGATTTAACCCTTTGACAAAAAAATCTTTATTTTTGTCTTGTAGTGGAATGTGGGTATGGTTAACCAAATGTATAAGAGCACAAAATTACTCCTCCAAACAACCCTCTTATACTCAACACTGAACAAAAATTTAAAAAACTCCCAGAAATTCAAAAACTCCAAAAATTTCAAAACTCTCAAACTCACTAATAAACTCTTAAACCTCCAAAAATCAATAAAAAAATTTCTAAATTCGAAATAATCGAAGGATGGACTCGGAATGTGAGAAGCTTGCTGAGGAGCATGGGACTCCAAATATGGTAGTTGTTCTAACCAATCTATTTAGAAAAGTTTCCATTTTGGTAGACCTTCTAGATTTAGAAAGATAAACCCGACGTACCCCGCCGGTTTCACCCTTCTCAACCGGTGGGGACGATGAACATTCATAATATGTTTAAGAAGGTTCCCCGCGGGGCACACCATATCCACCCAGCGGTTCCATCGAGTCCCACCCGGAGGTTGGTTTGTTGTTTCCTGGCAGGATTGTTAATCTATACCCGGCGGGGCAACCTCCTTTGTTTTATGCACATTTTGGGTTTTATTTTGTTGTAGGTCTCCGCCGGGTATAGTATTGTCAACAGGCGAGTAAGGGTTGTTCCCCCACCGGTTTTGGCTTCTATACTCGTCGGGGGAAACCCTTGTGTTTTATGCACAAATGGGGTTTGATTTTGTGGTAGACCCCCGCCGGTTATGGTATTGTCAACCGTCGGGTAACAATCTCCCCGTTGGTCCGTGAATTTTCACCCGACGGTGTAACATGTCCCCGCCGGGTAGTGGTACTTAACCGTTGGGGTTGGCTTATTTTGTCCATGCTCATAATTTATGGTTTTTTTTACATTGGATTAGGAGTTAAAGGCTGGAGATGGAGAGTTAAATGATAAGTCAAAGGATGATTTGTCTAGTTCGTGCATGACAAAGGAGGAGGTGGAGGAAATACCGGTGCCTTGCTTCGTCGATTATGGCGAGTTGTTCAACACCAAATCTCACTACTACTCCCAGGAAGACCTGATTGAATGGGTTAAGGAAACCGCATTAGATAACGGGTTTGTGATTATTTTACGTCGATGCGATAGACATGATCGTAAAACTCCGAGAGTAGAGTTTGTGTGTGAAAGATCTGGAGTTTACACAAAACTAGTAGATCCCAAGGATCTAAAAATGAAGTCTACCGGAACAAAAAAAATGCGGATGCCCGTTCGCCCTTAAAGGAAAGAAGATGGGTGATGATTTGTAGGGCATAGAGGTTGAGTGCGGCCATGTTGGGTGGTTAGTTCTACGGAAATGGGATCCCGTCCTCGTGATATTCTTGGTGGAGTGAAGAAATTGAACCCTAAGAATTCTTCTTCTATGCGCACCGTGTACAACGCATTACTAAAACACCGTAAGCTCGAGAAAGGCGTTCGGTCGCAATTCTAATACTTGTTGGGTGAACTAAAGCGACGAAACTACTACGAATTTCATAGAAAGTCCGAAGACGGAAGAAATATCATAGGCGAGCTTTTTTTTGCGCACCCGGTTAGTTTGGATTTATTACGGACATTTCCGAACGTCATTTTAATGGATAACACGTACAAGGTGATCAAATACGGGATGCCGTTGTACGAGGTCGTGTGTGCGACTTATACGGGGAAAACATTCTACATTGGATTTGCGTTTATGTCGGATGAAAAAATCGAGACCTACAAATGGGTGTTAGGGTGCTTACGTTCGTTGATGGTAACTCCCTCTATCGAATTACCATCCATTGTTTTAACGGATAGAGACTTGACGCTTGTGAAGGCGGTGGAGGAAGTGTTCCCCAATGCAACGCACATGTTGTGTCGATGGCACATCAACATGAACGTCCTAGGAAAAACGAAAAAGATCATAAAGGAGAAGAAAGTGTCCAAAGTCTTTTTGAAAGTGTGGAATCAAATGATGTTGGCGGAAATGGAATTAGCCTACGAGAACTACCGGTCGGAATTGCACCGCGACTTCAAAGAGTATCCGGAAGCAATTGAGTATACCGAAAGTTGGCTAGGGCCGTACGGTGACAAGTTTGTCACGTGGAGAACTAACAAGTGGATACATTTTGGTAACCAAACCACAAACCGCGTGGAGAGCGCTGTTTCGAGCCTCAAGCGTTTCATCGGTACAAGCAAAGGTAACTTTGAAACTTCTTGGTTGAAGTTGCATACTTTGATCGAATTGCAACACAGGGACATCAAGGTTTCTTTTGAAAAGAGCCGGTTGTTGGCCCTACATAAATTCACAAACATTGTGTACGGTAAACTAAAAAGCAACATCTCCCACTATGCTATGGAACTTTTGGCCGACGAAGTCGAATGTGCCCGCAACATGACAATCGCGCCGGATATACCTTGCGGTTATGCCATACGAACTACGCACGGTATGCCTTGCGCGCACGAACTCTATGAGTTTGTTGCGAAAGGCTTAGAGGTGCCGCTAGAGTTATTTCATGAATATTGGAAGAGGTTAGACATCCTAGTTCGTACCAACCTCTCGACGGTCAAGCAACTTAAAGCCAAACTTGTCAAACTAGTATGTGATGTCATGGCGTCCAATGACGAAGCACGCATAGAGCACTTTTATAAAAAATGGTTTGTCGTCGTCCATCCCAAAACAACTAACATTTTGGAGCCATTGGTTAAGCAAAAAGTGCGCGGTCGTCCACCTAACAAACGTAAGTTATCTATTGTCGCTGATGATACATCCACTAAACGCGACAAAAGAAAGCACGAGTACATTCTCGATTCGGAAAATGCTAGTACACCATCCTTACTTGGAGACTTCAAACTTCGAACCGCAACCTCAAGTAAAGGGAAAAAAGAGGCATTAAGCATATTGGGAGGCATTGCTATGCCAGATGTACTTATTATACGGAATGGATGGTGTCCAATCGCCAAATATTTCAAGGCGTGTTGATGAGGTGAAGGCTAGGTGGTCAGTCTTACTCACACTCCGTATTCATCCGGTTTCTGGCCTCACCGAATCAGAACGTCGTGTTGCGAGTTATCTGTTCAACTGTCAAGACACAGATTTGATAACGGATGATCAACTGGATAGGGTTCGTTTTGACATTATCGACATCCGCTTACAGGAAATGAGTGATTAACTGGATTGTGCCTGTTTGTATCAGTTTGTATTTCGGTTTAATTTTCTTTAGATGAATGTATGTTCTATTGTGTGAGGTTGAGGTTTAATGAATGTTTGTCTCCGCTTATAGGTGGAATTGGCCACTAGATATCTGCCACGCTTGGTGAAATATTACCCATGCGGGGAGCAAACTTCCCCGGCTGGGTATAATTTTCATACTGGGGCGGAGAATGCCCCATCTTTCTATTAGATGGGAGGGTGGATTGTTGATAAGTTCCCCGCCGACCCAACAATTATCAACCGCCGGGTGACAATGTCCCCCACGATTTTGTAATTTTCAACCGGCGGGGATGGCAAGTGGAAAAAACAAATTTTCCACTCGCCATCAACCGATGGTCCAAGTTACGTCACCCGACGGTGAGTTTATTAACTCCGGTGGTTGAGATATTTTTGCCCGTCGGGGTGGTTTTCACCCAGCGGTTGAAAATTGTTGCACCGCCGGGGAAAGGGAATTGTGAAAAAAAACACTATCTTAGGAATAACGTGTTTCTGGGAACTTAATTTGAAACTTACTTTGGGGAAACTATCTTAGCTATTACGTTTTTTAAACAACAGTGTGAGTGAAATATCGATTTCGAAAACGGATACCACAACAACAAACTTAAATTAAACGAACAACAAATGTATATTAAAACTGAGCGAACATCAACAAACTTAAGGTTTAGTATTGATCCGTAGTGCAACAAAATAGAAACAACCCAAATGTCAACAACTAGAATAACATACATATCAAGAAGCCAACTATGATAATCAAAATTCACGGACCGATGATCTCCAACACCTTCCTCGCAAACGACACCATCTCGTCAGTCGAATCGTCTAACGGCCGAACACGATTAATCGTGTTCACCACATCGATCGTGGACGCCTCCGTAAGAATCTGAGGCGTGATGTTAAACCAACTGTACATCTTCACGTATGCCTTGTACTGGGGGATGACGTATGAGTACTTCCTTTCAAGGGCCTCGAATACCTATCAATCACGTATACGTGCTCCCTCCAGTTAGTCCAATGCCTACCCTGAAGCGCATAGCGAAGATAGTCTCCTCTAGAAAGACCGGTTCTAGCAACAAAGGGGTCCAGCGACTTCTCTTGGATCCAACCAAACTGGCGCATCACTCGGGCTGGGGTGATATGCCCCGCTCAGCATAAGGCGTATAGGGTTTCGGTACAACCCTATTGCCTGCTCCGGCCACACTTCACGGACATCCTCGTAAGGTCGGAATATAACCTACAAAAAACATTACTCATACTACATTTTATATAGAATAGATGTATATTAATAAACGTAAAGAAGCTAACTTACATCCGTCTCTCCTTGAGCCGCGAGGATGTCACGGTAGTACGGCTTCCCGCGAGCTAATGATACCGGGACCTTTTTAGGCAACCACGCCAGCATTTTCGGATCCGTTGGGCTATAACCACTATTCACTGATGCCCGGAAAATAGGGAAGTGGTCAGAGACCCAACACTCCAACAAGGCCGAGAACCCGACCAAGCTCTTCAAGGAGTGCTTTGAAATGCCTCACAAGCTCTTGTACAACCACACGAGTGCACAAGTACCCCATGCGTACTCACGAAGCTTCGTCAAGTCCTCAAGGTGATGGAGAAAATCGCACTGGATGTTCTTCTAGCTTGTGTTTGTGAAGATAGTACACCCGAGGAAGAACAAGATGTATGCCCTAGCTGTTGCCTTCTTCATATCCGTAGTTAGGGCGACATTTGAATCTAAATACTCGTCCGCGGAGAATGTCGTCCTAAGCCATCGGAGGCCGAATCCACTCCCGTCATGCGCCTCCATTTCCTGCCGCACATCATCAGCCAAAACTCCCAAAAAGTTTGTATAGCGTGCGTATGTCGCCTCTATTAGATCCGGCCTATAGATATCGATAATTATCCCCTCAACCGGGAGGCCAGTAATCACGTACACGTCATCGAGTGTCAAGGTCATCTCCCCAAAGCAAAACTGGAATCTGTTCGTCTCTTGGGGCCACCTTTCATTGAACACCTCGGCCAACTGCACATGGTTGTTGAACTTTGGTAGATGCCGCATCAACGGCCAGAACGGTGTCTCTTCCAGGTAAGCCCTAACTCTCATTTGTTTGCTAAGGTCCGAATGACCAAGCAAATCGTACTTGGACTGGACCGTGATACCCGAGCGCGCCTGTAAAAAAATTCAAAAATATATATTATGTTAACAGAACAATTTAACTAATAAAACATATCATTAAATCGATAACTTACGTTGTTTTTAAAGGCGTATTACGCCTCATGTTGGGCATAGTCCGGGAAAAGAAGGACGCTGTTTTGGGATAGAAATAGATTTTCCATAATTCTGGATCGGTTGGACGCCCTTCCGCACGGATCTCTCTTCGAGGTAGTGGCATGGGGACCTCCGTTTCCTCCTCCCTGTCCTCCTCGTCTACTAGCGCACGCCGCCGTTGAATGGGGACCACCTCTCGTGGAGGAGAAGATTGTTCTACGGCCTCCTTTGTGGCACCGCGATCCCTTGCGGCGTCATATTTTCTATGCCGCAAGGATCGTTCGGTGTGGCTCTGGCGCACCTCACGCTCGGTCTGATCCCCACGTTCGGGGCGATCGACCACCGGCCGTCGGCTACCTTCGCCTTTCCTCGCCGCTTTGGTCGCCTTCTCCTTCGCGCGAGGTGTTTCGTGTATGCGGGAACAATCACAACAAAATAAGTTAGAAATTTTACAACGTAACTAGGTCCCCAAAGCAAAAAAAATTTATTTATTTTAAAAAATTCACACGTTCCCGCCGGGTGACCAATTTTCACCCGGTAGGCCAAAAACTCAAGTTTTAGAATTATATTTTCTACCCGCTGGGTGACCATTTTTCACCCGGCAGGCAGAAAATGTTAGTTTAAAATTTGATTTTTTGCCCCGGCGGTTCAATCGACCCACATCCGGCGGGGCACATAATCAGAGGCCAGAATGTTTGGCTTCTCCGCCGGGTCAATTGGCCCGTAACCGTCCCCGCGGGAGGGGGGTCTCGAAAAAACCCAAAACCGCCATCAACAACATGAAAAAAAAGTCCCAAATCTTCGTAAAAACCAAATCAACCAAAACTAAATCTACCCTAGCATCACTATACAACTAAAAACAACTACATAACCTTGCTTCGCCAATTCTAACACCCAATGCATATCAAAATAAAAATAAAAATTAAGAAAAACCTAATATACAAAAAAAATACATTTAAGAGTAAAAATTTACTATTTTCCATTTTCCATAGTAGTTCTTGGCTGGGTATTGATCTAGTAGAGTTCTTCGAATCTGATTTTGGGGCTGATTTTGCAAGGTTGTAGTAGTGGAGAAATGAGAGGGAAAGCTGGGTTGGGGATGGTTTAGATTTGGGAATGGTTAGTGTTTAGGGTTATGAGTTAGTAAAAAATGAAAGGGTGTTTTGGGTATAATATTTGGGCTACTTAAAATATGTTTAGGTATGGTTAAAATTAGTGCTGGTTAGCCAATTGGGCTCTAATTTAGCCAAACCCGTAACATAACCCGCTAGAAATTCAATACACCAACACACGATAAAAATTTGAAATGAAAAAAAGTAGAATTAGAGTTAACATTTGGCCAAAGCTATTTCCCCATCCTCTATCATTTGAAATTTGTAAAACACTTGAAAATTGTTATTACTAGATTACCCTTATTTTGTTTTCAAATTTAACATTACGTCCTATTATTCAAATAGAAAACCTTACAGTGAAAAAACACATTATTAACCCATTTTTAATCCTACGTATTTTATTTTTACCTCTAAAATTAACCCTAAAACAAAAAAAAATCAGTTTTATTGAAGATTGATTGAAGATTGATCATGGAAAATCAAGAAACCCATACCAAACCGGAGAACAAAAGTCAAGCAACGAACAAGGTAATTTAATCATGTTTTTTCGTTTTACAATACAGTAACTTGAAATTATCACTTCGAAATGTTGGTTTTGATACTGTATTCCCGATTTCTGCATTTTTGAGAAAAGAGCAACTGATCCCGAGGCAGTATCTCGGAATCAATTGTTTTTTGCAAACGCACCTGATTCCGAGAGCCTGTCTTGGAATCAGATGTCTTCTAAAAAATAGTTGATTCCGAGATTCCCTCTCGGAATCAGCTGCATTTGCAACAAACAACTGATTCCGAGACAGCCTCTCGGAATCAGTTGTTATGTTCATGTAGACAATTTCAACATCATTAACACATTAGTTTTTAATCATGTAGGAATTTCAAATATCTTCGGAACCTGAAATTGCATCCCCTTCTCATACTGACGATGATGTTATATATCCGGATCTCACCGACGCATTCATTACGCAAGCGCACTACAATAAATCTGAACTTACGGAATGGGTATTAAGTGTGGGTCGAGAGTTGAAATATTCTTTGATGGTAAGTAGGTACAACTCTGGAAATTATGGGAATACTCCTCGATTGTTTTATTCTTGCAAAAAATATGGGAAACCATAGTTAAAACAAAAGGAACCTAATGTGAAGAGAAGAAAGTCAAGTACTAAAAAAACAGATTGTCCGTTTCTACTAAGAGCTCATCCTTTTGACAATGATCTATGATATTTGGTAGTTTCATGTGGTAGGCATAACCACCCGCCATCCGAATATTTAGAAGGTTGTCCTCAAGCAAGGAAACTAACTTCGGTCGAAGAAGATTTGGTGAATAATTTATCTATACGCGGTGCCACTCCTCGTAACATTTTACCCGCCTTAAAGGATATTAATCCTCATAACATTTCTAACATGCGTAACATTTACAATGCTAGACAAAAACATCATACATTGGAAAAGTGCGGTCAATCACAACTTCAATATTTGTTGGTTAAGATAAAGGAGAAAAATTACATTGAATGTCATAGAACGGGAAGTGAATGGTCTTAAATAATCACCGAATTATTTTTTGCACACCCGACATCTATCGATCTTCTTAGGAAAATTCCGGAGGTCCTTATTATGGATAATACATATAAGACGACGAGATGAAAGATGCCATTGTTCGAAATAGTTGGAGTTACGTCAACCAACATCACATTTGCGATCACTTTTGTTTTTTTAGTCACGAAAAGGTTGAAAATTACATGTGGGCATTGAAAAGTTTGCAGTTGCTCATATCGGAAAATCATTGTGCTTTATCTAATATTATGGTGACGGATAGGGAATTGGCATTAATGAAAGCAATTGACATTATATTTCTGAAAGTGACACACATGCTATGTAGATGGCACATTAAAAAAACATCGTAATGAAGACTTAGAAATATTTTACCGATGAAAATGTGTTCCACAGATTTCAAGCATCTTGGAATACAATTTTTTATTCGGACACCGTAAGCAAGTTGAATTCAAACATCGAGTGTATGAAAGAAGAATACAAGGCATACCCCGGAGCCCTCAATTACACTCAAACATGGCTCAAACCTCATTATGGTGAAAAGTTTCTCTATGCATACACTAACAAGTTGAAGCATTTCGGCAACAACACAACAAATCGGTAAGCCAAAATAGTTATAATGTAATGCAATTATTATAATATTTACACATTTTCATGTACATATATATATATATGTATAAATATAAATATAAATATAAATATAAATATAAATATATATATATATATATATATATATATCGCAATCCCGTAAGGCTGCAACTGCAATTCAAATTTTCGAATTTCAGTTATGGATCCTCTCTCTGGGGATTCGCCTGTGCCTTCTTCTCCCTCGATCTTGAAAAAGCAGAAGGTCGACTTTGATGTATCGTACGAGACGAAGGTTGAGATTTCAGAGGAGAGCGACGGCGAGAGCGGCGGCGAGAGCGGCTGTGAGAGCGGCTCCGGGAGCGACGGCGAGAGCGACGTACCCGATTTCGCGCGAGAGTTTATGGATACACATTATAGCGCAGAGGAAAGGGCTGCGTGCAAGGAAGCTTGCAAGAGATACAGAGCCCAGGTCAAAGCAAGCGATGTAAGAATGCTTCCTAACTTGTTTATTTATTTACTTGAATGAGAAGATAGATAGATAGACTGTGATGATCTACTTGATTGATTGATTTATATAGAATATAGAGTTTAGATTGTATGATCTATTTGATTGATTGATTCATATAGAATATGGAATTTAGATTGTATGATCTATTTGGTGTGCTGTTTAGGGTTTTGATGTTGACCACGACCCGAACATTAATTTATTCGGCCAAATCATTCCCATTCTTTCTGACGAAATCAGTGGTTCTGGCGAATACGCTTCCTACATAAAAAATCTCACCATTTTGGCTCTTGAGGAGTACAACAAAGACAAGGTCTCTTATTAAATATTATCATATACATATATATATATATATATATATATATAGTTATCATTTGTGTTGAGATTAAATATGTGTACCTGTAGGAAGAGCAATTGATATTTGACAGGGTTGAGAAGGGTACTTTTCAGCTGGAGATTGGTGCTGTGTATCGCATAACCTTCTTGGTTAAAGATGCATCTTTGCAGTCCAAAGTCTTCCAGGCGAAAGTAGGTGTTTTGGGTCCATCTACTGATGTTAAATTCTGCAGGCCTAAGCCTTAAAGCTCAGGTACTGCTACTCTTGGATAATATAGTTTCTCAATATTTTCCTAGCTTGTTTTAATTCTTGTTTTATTTCTTCTTAGTCGTATCTGGTGGAGATGTAACATCTACCACTGGTGCTTTTCTGGTTCAGAATATTGCCGCCAGCATCATCTTTATTGAATCATAAAGCCGTGATACATTGTTTCTTCACTTTGTTCCTTTTTAGTCCGCTTTTAGTTCCTTTTGTAAGGGTAACACGGACCATTATTAGTGTTTCCGTGATCTGTCTTTTCATGTTTAATTTATTACTTACAATGTAGCATTAAGACCAGCATTCGGATCGTAAAGGCATGAGCAGTTTAGCAAGTGCATAGTTTCTTCATTTTGATTAATTTTTTAGCCAGATTTTAATTCCTCTTTGTATGGTAACCTCGACCATTAGTGTGTCCGGCTCTGTCTTTGCAGTTAGAAATATTACTGACCATGTAATTTTAGGACCAGCATTCACAACTCTTTTTCACTTATGCAGGTCCAAAACCTCAAACCTCTATTGTTGCATTGACTCACTTGTTTTGCATACTCTCCCATTATGAAGCCATGAGTTGTTTAGCAGTACATTGTTTTTTCACTTTGTTTGAATTCTTAGGCAGATTTTAGTTACTCTTATAAAAGTAACATTATAGAGGATTAGTGTTTCCGTGGTCTTGTTTTTTCATGTTTTAAAAATTGTATAGCGTTCTCATCTTTTGTAATTTTACCAGATGACAATTATGACATACAGTCTTTCTTTTGATTTAATTTTTGATTTCAAGGGGCAGGAAAGCAGTCTATATTCTACGGAGGAGTTGATTCAATGGCGATTAGGCAAGAATTAGGTTATTCAGTAGGTTTTGTTGCTTGTTGATTTGCATTTGATATAATTTCGGTTGATTGTTGCGATTTAAATAAGTATATCTCAATTGAGAAAGTGAAGATTGATGCAAGATTTAGGTAACAAAGATTTATTGATCAAGTGTTTATGTTTTCTTTCGTAGGAATAATTTGATTGGATGTGTTCCTGATTCAGTATATTTGTTATTTCATTTCAAATATAGATAGTCATTTTTTTGTACAAAAACTTGATGTGTGCTGTTTGGTTTTCCATTGATACGCTTCAACTCATATTAAATTACACATGCATTACTTGCAGTAGTTTGGTATACAAATTTAACTGCACAATATTAACACACAATATATGGTAACATTTGCTACATCTTTACATTTTTTTTCAAAACAAAGAATTCATTAGGATCAAATTGAAAAAAAATACAAGAGTTGAGGACTAAGTGTCCTTGTGTATAAAGTATTTTTACGGATAGCTCTGTCAACCATTTCCAAATTAGAGAAACCTTAATCTAGCAAGCCATTCCTTTTCGAGAGAGATCGATTTCTACATTCAATAATCCAACCCCAATCATAACGACACGATCAATTGATACCCAAAAATGATCGACAAAAAGCTTTCTTTCTTTCTTAGCCAAAAAATTTAGTTTTAGCAAACCCTTTGAAGTTGAAAGTCGTCCTTGTGGCTTTCTGGGCTTACACTACTTTTGAAGCTTTCTGGACATGCATTCCTCCCTCTGAAGTTGAAGACAATCATTTGATGAAGACTTTTCTGGAGACGATAGTGCTAGTATTATCCCTTATGTTGAAGATAGTCCTTGAAGCTTTCTGGGTGAAGCTTTCTGGACATGCATTCCTTTGAAGAGAACGATCACCATCGACTATTACTGGAGACGGTAGTGAGAGCAGCAAGTAGCACAATCCAACTCAGAACAACATTTCTCTGAAGTTGAAGACAGTCCTGAAGACTTCAATTTTTTGGAGGTGATAGTGTTGTCATCATCGCTTTGTATTGAAGACAGTCATTGAAGCTTTCTGGATATGCATCCTTTTGAAGAATATAATCAACTTCGTCTGTTACCATTATTGAACTGGAGACTTCAATTTTGGGGACACTAGTGAGAGCATCCAGCAACATCAGCAATCCAACTCGGAGCATCGCTCCTCTGGAGTTTAAGACAGTCCTTTGAAGTAGAAGTTGAAGACTCCAATTTCTGGAAACGGTAGTGAGAGCAGCAAGCAACAGCTGGTCCAACCCTCCAACTCAGAGCATCATCCTGAAACAAGCGTAAGTTAATCATCAATTCTTAGATAACCTATGCTTAAGCTTTCTAGCAACATTATAGCATCTAACATAGCTAGTGTTATAAAATCCTTGTAATCAATTTTCTTCTTGTATCTTTGAGTCCATCGAGCAAGCCAGTCGGCTGCTCGATTTTTCTCTATAAAGATGTGAGAGATTTTCATACTACAAGAGATTAAAGTCTTAATGTTGCTGAGAATATGGCTTAATTTTAAAGGAAATTTTCCAGTTGATAATAGAGTGATGATTATTTCCGAGTCAGTCTCAGTGTCGACGTTTTTGTATCCTTTGATTTTGCAGAGTTGTAGTTCATTATGGATTGCTCTAGCTTCAGCCTGAAGCGGGGAAAACAGACCATAATTGTTACCATAACCTAGAACCAGGGTACCAGTGTGGTCTCTGATAATGACAGCACCACTCGTTTCTCCAGAAGATGAGCAGCTTGCGTTAGAATTAAGTTTATATCGACCATGCTCTGGAGGATTCCAGGTAAGATAAGAAATCTTCTTTTTGGTGCGTTGATGGTTAGTACAACCAGAATTAATGACAGCATCTTCGCAGTGCTTTCAATGCTTGACTTTAAACCTATAAGAGTAGTCAAGATTTATCAGCATGCTAGTAATAAGTCTGATTGTTACTCTTGAAGTAGTTTGAAGTGATTCCATTTTACTCTTATTTATATGATGCCAAATTACTCAACTAATTAGGGTGGGCATAATGGTTTTGACATGAGTTTTGTTGTCAGCAGACCAAAACCATGTCAAAAATATATGCTTAACTGTCATATATCTTTGATTTTTTACCCTTATCACACCTGTAAAAAAGGACCAAATATCCTGAGCAAGATGACAGTGTATAAAAAATGATTAGTAGATTCATAATTAGGGCAGAATTGGCATTTATATGCCAGGGTAATATGTTTTGTTTGGAGGACTGAATCAGTAGGTATTTTGTTTAGTAAGATTCTTCAGGCTAAAAAAGAGCATTTCTTAGGTGAAATTTGGTTCCAAATGTTACCAAATAGAGCAGAGAAACTGTAGGATGGGTTTAAGGCTTTAAAAATGTCTTTAGTGTTGAAAAAATCATCCTTAGATAAAGTCCAAATTATAGTGTCTTTAGTAGAAATGTTTATTTTCAGCTTAGTGACTAAAGTCATGTTATAATCACTATGAATCTTCTTTAGTTCAGTTGATTCCAATTATTAGCTTCCCACAGTGACTTAACCTTCTTACCCTTGAACCAATTATTATTATGGTTAGGATTAAGATTTATAAGAGGTTGTCTACCAAACCAACTGTCCAACCAAACATCCATATTACCACAACCCAACTTACACTTTATATGGGATCATCTTGTCTCACGCCCATTTTAGCTTTGAAATAACCTCTTCAACTAATATAAAGAGGCTTGGAGACAAAGGATCACCTTGCCTCACGCCCATTTTAGCTTTGAAATAACCAATAGAGTTCGCATTAATGAGTAAAGAAATGCTGACAGACTTAACAATGTTACTGATTATCTTAGTAAACTGATAATGAAAACCAACACTTTTTAAGAACCTTTAGGACAAAACTGTGAGCTAAATTATTAAAAGCTTTAGACATGTCTAGTTTAATCACCACATTACCATCCTTAGTTTTCCTACTTATATCGTGGATTAGCTCTTTAGCAAGAAGTACATTATCATGTATAGATCTATCAAGCACACAGGCTCCCTGAACTTCAATTATAAGTTTCGGAAGAACTTTAGAGAGTATGTTATTAACCAACTTAGACGTTATTCTGTTAGTTAGTGTACATAAGCTTATGGGCTTATACTGACTCCACAAAGATGGATTAACAGTCTTAGGTATAAGAAAGATGCCAGTGGCCAAGATGCCCTTAGGAATAGTGTGACCAAGCATAAAATATTTAAGAGCATTACAAAATTCAGATTTTATAATGTGCCAACAGGTGGTGTAAAAACACTTGTTAAATCTATCTATCCCAGCAGCCCCATTAGGGTTAAGACTCTGAATGGAGTTCCAAACTTCAGATTCAGAAGGCTCCTTTAGCAACATTCTATTATGAGACTCATTAATTAGCCTAAGGATGACCTTAAAAAGATTATTTCTCAAGCATAATTTTTCAACATGCTTATTTGAGTAAGAAGGATTAGAAAGCATATCTGAGAAGTAGTCAATTGCAGAAAAGTTAATAGTATCCTCTTCAGTAGTCCAAACATTGTTGACCTTGACTCCTTTGATAGTTCTTTATCTTCTTTTCTTTATAACATAATTATGATATAGTTTAGTATTTCTACCTCCATCAACTAACCAGATTGAATGTGTTTTTTGTCTCCAGAAATCCTCTTCAATGGAAAGACCCAACAGATGAATAGCAGTAACTCGGGAAAGGTTAACTTTGTCTTCATTGCTGCCAGTTCTTCTGAAGTTATCTTCACAAATTTGTAACTTTTCTTCTACCTCTTTGATTTTATCAAATAAGTTTCCAAAATGCTCTTTGTTCCAAACTTTCGAAGCTGATTTTAACCTTTTTAGTTTATTCCAGTAGACATATAAAGGAAAACCCATCATAGGGATAACCCAAATAACTTCAACAAAATATAGGAAGTCTTTGTCCATAGTCCAGACATTAAGAAACTTGAAAGAACTGCCATGTTTCTTATTGTTTTCAATAATGGTGATACAAAGTGGGGCGTGGTCTGAGCAAGTACGAGGAAGATAGAATACCTTATTACTAGCAAAAGAATCAGACCACTCATGGTGAATTAAAACCCTATCAAGTCTTCTCCGCCTAGTTTTGTTAGTCCAAGTGAACCTAGTACCCATATACCCCACATCCTCTAGATGACAATCCTCAATCATCTCAAGAAAGTCATTAGCACTACCTGGATAGAATTAGAGCACCCAAATTGCTCTAAAGGAGAGATTATAACATTAAAATCACCAACAAGTAACCACTCTTTCACCTTAAGCTCAATAATTCTCATATTTTTCCACAAATTCAGTCTGTTACTTCTTTGACACTTTGCATACATACAAGTAATAAACACTGCATTATTTAGGAGAGTATGTATGACCTCCATATGACAACATTGAATTCTGTCCTCAAGGATATTTAACTCCAAGTCCTCATGCCAAAACACCCAAATTTTATTAGAAACATTAGAATAATATTTAGTAAGCTTTAGTTTGGTAGATATATTGCTTATATGGTCATTTCATAATTATTGATTTCACTATTCTAACAGAAGATTGATTACCAACTCCTCTAATATTCCAGTTAATGAGCTTAATCATTTAGGGCTTTTGAGAGAGGATATTATGTACGAGACCAGAGATTAGTTATGCAGTGGGAGTTGTGAGCAAGTTTCTGTCAAAACCATGGAAAATTCATTGGGAAGCTGTAGAGTGGATTTTGAGGTACCTACTAGATACTACAAGAAAGTATTTGTACTTTGGTAAGGGTGAGTTAAAGGTACAAGGATAAGTAGATGTAGATTTTGGAGGTGAAGTTGATCATCAGAAAAGCACCACCAGTTATATTTTTACTGTTGGAACTACAACTGTTAGTTGGATGTCAAAGTTACAGAAAATTGTCACTCTATCGACTACAGAGGCTGAGTATGTTGTAGTGACCGAAGCCAATAAAGATATGAAATGGTTTCAAGGTTTGTTAATTCAGTTGGTATTCAAACAAAAGAAGAATATTATGCATAGTGATAGCCATAGTGCAATTCAGTTGGTGATGAATTCCACATTTCATTCGAGAACCAAGAACATCAGTATTTGTTATCATTTCATCTGATCTCTATTGGAAGGTGAGGTTCTAATAATAAAAAAGATCAAAGGAAGCAAGAATCGAGCTGATATGTTGACAAATACAGTAGCCACTGAAAAACTGAAGTTGTATTCAGCTTCAGTTGGTCTGTAAGAGTAACAAGACCAGAAAGATCTTCTGCATAGATCAAGTTTGAAGACAGGTTGAAACCCGTCTTCAAGTGGGAGATTGTTAGATGAAAATACAGTGAAGTTGGTAATGATGATATGACATTGAAGATGAAACAAGTATTAGACTCATTAAAGAGAGCTGAAGTGAATTTGAAAAGATAATGTAATTTAGTGAGTCATAAATAACACATTAAGGCCTATAAATATTTTTTTCTTCATCTTTTTGTTAAAGTCTTTGCAAAACCAAAAGCTAGGTTTTCTGGTGTATGTATCGAAAACGACAGTGTCACCGTGTCTTTCTAATAAAATCGATCTGCAGCAGGTCCGGAGACGTACGCATAATTTGCTGAACTCCGTTAACAATTGTGTGTTTGATTTCACTTTGGTTTTGTATTCCTTCATTTTTATTTTGATCTGATTGCTGGAAAATTGCGTATCTTCCCAAAACCCTTTTTTACCTCAAACCAATTTCGAAGCAATTTATCAGGAAAATAGTGTATTTTCCCTACAATCGAAATATAAAGAAACAGTAAAGACAGAAATTTGTGCATGTGGTAATCCCAATTGCATAGAAGTCTGTCATATTCAGTAATGGTTACTTCCAACCAAACTAGGCCACACGTATAGATGGGGAGAAATTGATATGATATTGTTTTATATGGCACATCCGGACGTTTAATACCAACTTTTACTTAATGGACGATTTAATAGCATGTAAAAAAGTTGTGAGAAAGTTTCTTCGTAGCGCTAACAAAATTCTACGGGTTCTTGATGGGAATATAGGTTTGAATATGCTTCTACAAACAAGAGAGTTCAATGAAATAGTTAGAATATATGGTTTGATTGTGAGAAAACTTTATGGTTCAACCAGAGGTGGTTGTGTCGTTAATATAGTTGACGAGCTTAAAAATTATGTAAAGTACTTAGGGGTTGATGAAGACATTTCTCTTTAGTTTAGAAGGTCCAGCCACATAAATAGTACCACCTGATCCATCTACAGCTTGTACTGAGTTCCTACTGATTAAGTTTCAAATTGTGTCTCTAGGTCTTCGTATAGATGTAAATATTTCTTCGTGATATATTGCATCTCTTGACTCTATAACTGTGTTCATTAACACATAGCCATTCGATTCTAACACATAAAAGCTATATGCAATGTAATGTTCCTCATACCCAATGAAGATACAATTAGCCAAATTTTGATTTTGGGTTCAGTGAGCCTTACAACTTGCTCTACAACCCCAGACATTTAGATGACTTAATATTGAAGGCTTTTTATACAAAATCTCATATGGAGTAATCTTATTCCTTTTAATATGAATTATATTCAATAACATAACCTCATCCCAAAATCCTTCACTCAAACCCGAATAGGATAACATAGAATTAACCATTTCTTGTAAAATTTTATTCTTCCTTTGTCATACCATTTTATTGTGGTGTATAAGAAGTCGTGGTTCGATGTATCATACCATTAGACTGAAAATATATCGGATCATAATATTCACCTCCTCTATCCGTACATATATTTTTAACCAAATATTATTTTTATATAATTCTACTTATTATTTATGGATTTTAAATTTATCAAGAGCTTCATTCTTCGCGCAGAAAATAAATGTAGCACTATCTAGATGCGTAGTCAATAAAAATAATAACTTAATTTTTATTTTCTAATGAATCAGTAGCATATAAATCACATAAATCATTATGTAGTAGTTCTAATATTTTGAAAACTCCGTTAAAATTATTGAAATATATTCGGCTTATCTAAACAAACAAATCATTTTTATATAATTCTACTTATTATTCATGGATTTTAAATTTATCAAGAACTTCATTTTTCGGACAACAAATAAATGTAACATTATCTACATGCGTAGTCAATAAATATAATAACTTAATTTTTATTTCCTAACGAAGGAGTAGCATATAAATCACAATGTAATAGTTCTAATATTTTGAAAACTCCGTTAAAATTATTGAAATATATTCGGCGTACCTACGTTAACACGCAAATCTTCCATTATTATTATTTACATCCAGTAGAATGATTGAAATATTGGTATACGTAAATGTCAATTTTAATAAAAAATAAACATGTGAGATGTTGTCCGACAATGAGTGTACATAAAATACTATATTTATTTTTTAGCCTACACATTCCTCTTTCAGCTAATTACAATTTCTAAAATTAGGGTTAATTGAAAACTCTTATTCTCACCGAATTGTAAGATTATCCATTCAAATTCAACACCAAAACTTTATCTCACGCATCCAATATAAATCGGCCATAGTTTCTTCCCAAATAACCATTTAATTCAACATAAACTCAATTTTGATATATCCCCAACACCAAGGTTGAGATTCAAAAAGAAAAGAAGAGAATATAACGATATATTCGATTTTACGTATGAATTTATGTATATAACTTATTTTGATATTATTTTTTCTTGACATATGACTTAATATATATATTATTCCTCATGCATATTGGATAATATATATTTTTATCAATTTCCTATGAAATGGACATTTATTGGATTGATCCAACAAATTTATATATCATAGCTAGATAAGTTATTATATATTTTTATCTTATTAAGCTATATCTCACCAACTAATGTGATATTGTCCGTTTTGGGCCTGTAGACCTGCAGGCTTTTGTTTTTCGGTTCAGTCCACATTAGTTGAGATATTTTATTCACTTATATATTGTATATTACTTTCAGTCTAAGTGATGTGGGATAAAGGGCCAAGTTTACTCTTAACAAAGACCCAAAGTGTACAATATCACATTAGTTGGTGAGAGATATGACTTCTAGCACGGTATCAGAGCTAGTTTTAAAAAAAATTAAAAAACAAACTTGATGGCTTCCAACAGTTTTCAACAATCATTCATTCCATGATTTTATGGGCACTATGATAATTGGAGTATGCTCATGGATAATTTATTGAGGTCCAAATAATATTGGACGGTTGTTGCTTCTGGAGTAACAGAACTAGCAGAAGGTGTTGTGTTGACGGATGTCGAGAAAACAGATTTGGAAGTGAAAAAGCTAAAAGATTTGAAGAAACAAATTATATTTTTTAAGAAATTACTCGGTCCATCTTAGAAACAATTCTTAGCAAAGAAACTTTTAAAGATATTTGTGAATCATCCACAACTTCAAGTTTTGAGAAGATATTTTGAGACTCTACAAATAAAGGATGGAGATTCTGTTACCAGCTACTGTGCCGGGACTATGAAGATAAAAAACAAAATACAATTTCATGGTGAGAAGATGGAAGATGTTACCATTATGGAGAAAATAATGCGTTTCCTAACACCAAAATTCGATTATGGCGTGTGCTCAATTGAAAAATCAAAAGATATAGATGCATTCTCTCTTGATGAACTAAAAAGCTTATTTCTGGTCCATAAACAGAAGATGATCCATAGTTCAACTACAAAGGAGAAATATTTGAAGGCTTCTACCCATACTAATTTTTCAAACTTTAGAGGAAGATGGATATGTAGTAATAAATGGTGGGAATTCCAGGGCAATAGAGATGGAAACAGGTATTCTTAAACAAATAGTGATAATTTTTCAGGCAGAGACAGACGACGAGATCAACATTTTGAAAAGTCCAAGGTATAGTGTTTTTATGTCATAAATTTGTTTATATCATTCTGAATATAATACTAAGTTTCTTAATGATAAAGAAAAGAAAAACAATCAAATTTTACCGAAAATAAGAAAGTAAAAACTCTATCGATGACTGTTCAAGCTAATCAAGAATCTCACTCTGATGTTTTGTTACTTTTGTATGTGGATATGAGCTGCACTAACTACATGTGTCGAAGTAATTCTTATTTTTCTTATTTAAGTGAAATAAATTTTGGTAATTGTTCCACTATGAAGGTGATTGGAAAGGGTAATATTGAGATAAGAACCAAGAATAGTTTTGTGAAAATAATCTATAATGTTTTTTATGTTCCTGACTTGAAAAGTAATTTGTTAAGTGTTGGTCAATTGCTAAAAATGGTTATAGAATCATTATTCAAAAGGGTGTTTGTGAGATTTATGATCCTACTAGAGGAACTATTGCTGTTGTGCCAATGAGTTCAAACAGGTTGTTTTCATTAAAGGTTAAAAGTGTGCAAACTTGTCTATATCTGAAATAAAAGATGCTTTTTGGTTGTGGCATCTTCATTATGGCCACCTGAGTTTTTGTGGATTGAAGATCCTCCAACATAAAAATATGGTGACAGGTCTTCCTCCTATTAGTATTCCAACATAAGTTTGTAAAGAATGTGTTGTTGGAAAACAACATTGTTCTTAATTTACCCATGGGAAGTCATGGCGAGCAAAATGATTTTTGAAGCTAATTCATTTTGATATTTGTGGCCCGATAGCACCCATTTTAACGGAGGTAAAACATTATTTAACTACCTTCACTAATGATTATACTCAGAAAACTTGGGTTTATTTTTTACATAAAAAATCAGAAGCTCTTTGTGACCCTTCGAACAGATCATTGTGGAGTATATTTCTCAACTGAATTTAAAGGTTTTGTGACATTCATGACATTCAAAGAGAGTTAACAATTGCTTATACACCACAACAAAATGGTGTATTAAAAAGGAAAAATAGAAGCATCCTCAATGTGGTGAGAAGCTTATTGGCAAGAGGGAGAATTCTAAAATATTTTAGCCTGAGATAGTAAATTAGAGTATTCATATCTTGAACAGAATTCCTACGTATGTTGTTAAAAATATGACGCCATATAAGGCTTGAAGTGGAAGAAAACCAGGTGTAGAATATTTTAGAATTTTTGGCCGCATTGCTTACACATATATCCCATATGAGAAAATGAAGAAACTTGATGATAAAAGGGAAATTGTGTTTTTCTTGGTGTTAGTTGGTGTGGTTTATTTTTGCCTGAGGGTTGGTGTGGTTTATTTCTACCTGAGGGTAATCTAGTAAAGTGTTTAAAAAGTGTTTTGGTAATTTAGTGGTGTTCAAAAAGTGTTTTGGTAATTTGGTGTTTTGTGTTTAATGTAAAGAGTAGAGAGATAATTAAGCTGCCTACTAGTAATATGAAAGTGGTTGGGGTATTTATACTGAATTATTGACCCATGGGCTTGTTGGATCGGGTCATGAAATCGGGTCGATTTTAAGGACCCATTAGTAATGTAGTTTTAAGTTGATTAACAACTAGCTTAGTCAAGAATTAATACATTTGTCCTGTTCGAAATTGTATTGTGGTGGTTTGGTTTGAATTGCCCATCGGATTTAATCATGGCACAGTGACTCAATTATCCGAACTCATTAGTAGCCCTTTTAGGTCTTGCAAAGGATTTTGGAAGAGCTAAAACTCAAAAAACCAATATCAATTTGTTCCGATCTGTTTATGTTGTTCGAAATGTAAGAGTTTTTCTTCAAGAGTGACCCTGTTCGTATTTTGTCAACTCTGATTTCTTATCTCAGAATTCTAAGAGTTTTTCTTGAATCATGGGACACGTGTCAGGTTTTAGTACGACCTCCTAGCCGTTTTCCTCCTAGATTTTCGCACCCACTAGACTAGAAGGTTACATAGGCTTTAATTTTCACACTTTGTAGCTTTTAATCATTGCTAAGAATCTATCCACCTTCTCCTAGGTAACTGCTCTTTTTCACCGTTATATATAAAATTTTAAAATGTTTCATCCTCTTGAAAAATCATAAACATTCTGAGAGAGACAGAGAGAGCTCAGTTCACCTTCAACTTTGTTCTTGAGTCATATATATTCACAGTCGGAAACGCCTTAGTAAAAGAAGGTTGGTTGAACTTGTCTGAATTAGAAAAAGCAAAGAAAGTAGTGAGGGCCAAACGCATTGTTGTTGGTCTTCCTGCTTCTCCAATCCAAAAAAGTTATCAACCACAACTGAATATTGTAAGAATGGTAAGAAAAGCCTTGGAGGACGCAGTTCCCATTTTTAAGTGGGGCTTGGGAGAATGGGAAGAAAATAAAGGTAGACTCTAATCCAAGCCTTTTGACCAGTCGCTGGAAGAGCACTGATCAGTTTCTCTTACTTTTTCCTTTTATCTTTCAAGTATTAAGCATTTAATTTAGACTAACTCATATTTGTTTCCACTATTTCTGAAGGAGTTCTTAGGTTACTTGGAGGCAGGGCATGATACTTGCGCCAAGCTAAATGTTTGGACTTCGGAGAATTGGGGAAATTATTTCCACAAATGCTTCAAGTCAGGTAACTTTGTGAGGTCTCACCTTTTGCAACACCACAGGTAGAAAAGATCTCACATGTGAAGATTTGACTACCCCTCCCCCGCAGATGTGATCCTAAAAAGGACAGAAGTCAATGATGCTAAATTATATCTGCCTTCCAGGGCCAAAGCCCCCAGCAAATTGAAGAATAAGAAGAAGAAGGCCACAACAGACCCAACCCAAACAATTACTGAGGGGACCGGTTCAGAGAACCAGGGAGGTATACTAGAAAGCAGTAGAGGTGACCGTAAAGGAAGCTGGTGGGTCAAATAACCCACTGAACCCTCCGAAGAAGGATAAAAATCATAAGGCCAACAGTGATGAAAACTGCCAAGAAAAAGAAGGTCACTCTGGAAGCAGAGATAATCCTTCGCCCACCTGATTTCCTCCCCCCAGTTCCTACTGATCCCAGTTTACAGGACAAAATTCCAACTGACCTTCACTCCGGACAGGTTGCTGTTGAGGGCAACGATGAGGGAGACCTTGAGAACTTTCAAGATATTAATATTTATTTCAATGATCTAGAGAAAGATAACTTTGTGGGTTCTTACAGCCCTCCCAGTTCTTCCAATGTGGTGGCTCATAATGGGAAGACCTATGCTATATCTGGGGAGCAAGACACCTTGAGCCATGCCCTCCTAGGCGATATCCGACCAGTACTTGATCTGGAGAGGCAGGTAAGGACTCAAATAGGTACCATTGATTCTCTAACCACTGACAAACAAAACTTTTCGAATGATATTCTTAGTGCTCAACAAAGCATAGAGGTATTGAAAAAGGATAAAAGAAGAGTTAGTTGTCAAACTTCTCGCATCAGAAGCGGCCAACAAGGAGCTTCAAACCAAATACTCCGACCTGGAGACCTCCTCTTCAAAAGACCTCACAACTTTGAAGGAGCAATTTAAAACTAAGGATGGTACCATGCAGACTTTATCTGATAAGAAGACTAAGTTGGAGAATACTGTCAAAAAGAAGATTAAAAATAAAGAGGCCCTAGAACACCAACAAGCCCAAGCCGTATCTGTAGGCATAGAGAAGTATGCCAATGAGGTAGTGGATTCTCTAGAGAATAAGGATGATGGGATCAAATCCGATATGGTCCTGTTGTTTCATGAGACCTTTCCCAAGAGGACCCTTGGTTCCATATGGAAATACGTAGACTACGATGACATCCTATTTCATACCTTAGCAGATGGTGACAAGTACAACTACTCTAGTGGAGTTGACTCGACTGATGATGATGAAGGAACATGTGAGAGTTCAAGTGCTGAACTCAAAAGTCTCAAAAAGGATGGTGGTGAAGAAAAATCTGAAGGGAACAAGCCCTAAAGTTTTATTATGTATTTTGTATTTTTGAAACACTAAAGTCCTTGGATGGCCAAGACATTTTTTATACTACTGATCGGTTCGAGTCCGATCAGGTTTAATTATCATATTTCCCTTTTGTTTAATATTTTGTTTAAATAGTCCATAGCTAATGTTTAAATAACCATTAATATTTTAGAATTGTTGAACAAAAATATCCAATATATTTGATCACATGCGTTTAATATTTTTGATCAAGTATTAAATATATCCGATCAACTTAAGAAAACTTGAGAGTCGGGGTGTTGAATAAGCAATTATATCCAATTTGAAACAAAATCATACCAGACTTTTGAAGAAGGCATCATATGTTATTGAAAAATCTAGACACCTCATTAAAACCTCCCCCCGCCACGAGGGTAGGAAAAATTATGCCTCCTATTTGCATTGGTATAAATATTTACAAAATAGTTTTATTCTAAATATAACCTGAGATGCTCAACATTCCATGGATGCTTTAGAGCTCTCCCTTCTTTGTTTTGGAGCCTGTATGTCCCTAGTTTGACCTTTTCACAGATCATATAAAGGCCTTCCCAATTTGGAGCCAGCTTACCAAACTGTTTCTCTTTGGTATGTAAAAAGACTTTTCTTAAAACTTTGTCTTCTGTTTGAAAATCTCTTCTTTTGAATTTGGAAGAAAATCTGCTCCTCATCAAGTCTTGGTAGTGTTCAGTTCTCAGATGTGCTCTAACCCTTTTTTTATTAAGTCTAACTGATTCCTAATTGCTACATCATTAGCTTGTTTGGAATAGTTTTGGACTCTGTGTGATGGTAAAGTAGCCTCTATGGGAGTAATCACATTCATCCCATATATCAAAGCAAAATGATACTCTTGTGTAGCAGCCCGATGAGTAGCTCGGTAGGTCCATAATACTTCTTGTAAATAACTTAGCCATTTTCCCACAGTACCCTCCAAATTATTCTTTACTCCGGACAAGATGGTTTTATTTGCAACCTCAACTTGGCCATTTCTTTGAGGGTGGAAAGTATAAGAAAAACAATGTTGAATTCCTCTAAAAGTACATAAGGATTCCATGTTTTTGTTATCAAATTGTGGCCCATTGTCCGTAGTAATCTTCTGAGGAACCTCAAACCGACAACATATATTGGATAGGATAAACTTAATAACAGCCTTTGAAGTGGTTCCAGCCAAAAGAGCTGCCTCTATCCATTTAGAGAAATATTCAATGCGACTATAATAGTTCTACAACCACCGGAAGCTATAAGAAGAGGTCCAAATAGATTCATACCCCATCTAGAAAAAAGGTATTGGCTCAGATATAGTCTTCATAGGTACTGCTGGCACATGAATTTTATTCCCATTTTTTTGACAAGAATCACATTTCTTTACCATTTCTTTAGCATCCACCATCATGGTTGGCTAATAGTATCCGGCTAACACAACTCTTCGAGTCAAGGCTCTATAGCCACATTGTGCTGAGCCTTCCCCATCATATAGTTCAGATAATACAACATGGGATTCTTCAAACCCTAAACAACGTAAGAGAGGCCTGCTGAAAGATTTTTTGTAAAGAAGTTCTCTTATTATCAAGAAACCACATGCCTTGTGCTTAATCGTTTTTTCCACAGTTTTATCTGAAGGAAATATCCCATCAGAGATGTATTAAAGAAGAGAATATCTCAAATCCTTAGGTTAAATAACAAATATGTTCATATTTTCTTCATCCTCTTTCTTATGATCTATCTGTATATATGGACATTCTTGTACGAGAATCCATAGGTAAGATTCAGAATAGGCGATTGTTGCCAAGGAGTCTGCCAAAGTATTTTCCAATTTAGGAATGTGCTCATAACAAATATTTTTAAAGTTTGTTGCCACTTCTTTTAACACAAGAAAATATTTAACCAGTTGTTCTTTCTTCACTCATTAATCAAACTCTTTTAGCCCCACCTAGGAGAGCTAGCTTAAGACCAGCTATGACTGCTTGATACTCAGACCCGTTGTTAGAAGCTCTGAATCCAAAGCATATAGCTTGATACATCTTATCACCATATGGGGAGGTTAAGAAAATTCCAGCTCCACAATCCATAGTACTTGATCCACCATCAGCTGGTACTACCCATTTATTTTTAGAACGATTTCCCGACTCATGTCTGAAGAATCTATCGGCATGAAACTCTACCAAGAAGTCAGCCACTGATAGGGCTTTAATTACTTTTCGAGGGGCATCATAATCACCCAACTCCACTGACCACTTGGTCATTCTGCTTGATACATCAGCTTTTTGAAGAACATTTTTCAAAGGGAAAAAAGTTTTGACAATGAGCTTGGAAGTAGGGTCTTATTTTTCTTGCTGGAATTACTAAGGCTAATGCTAACTTTTCCAACCTCAAGTATCTTCTCTCAGCATCCAGTAGACTCTTACTTATTTAATACACTGGACGAGGGTAATTTTCCACCTCCCTTACTAGCACAGCCCTTATGGAATATTCTGATACAGCTAGATACACATAGAGTTTTTCTCCCCGAACAGGCTTGAAACGAGTCTTGGGTGAGGACAAATATTTCTTTATTTCAATAAAAACTTGGTCACATTATGGGGACCAATTTAAGTCTTTAGCATTCCTAAACACTTGGAAAAATAGAGCGCACTTGTCTGATGACCTTAAAATAAACCTATTCAATGCAGCCAACCTTCCCTTGAGCCTTTGAACTTCTTTAACATTTCGAGGAGGGTCCATTGATAGTAATGCAATAAGCTGATCCAGGTCAGGCTGGATTCCTTTTTCACTTATTATGTAACCCAAGAATTTTCCAGACCGAACCCCAAATACACATTTCTGAGTGTTTAATTTCAAGTTTACAGCTTCTAAATTGGAAAATGTCTATTGAATGTCAGATATGTGTGAGTTTTCTTCCAATATTATAACCATCATATCTTCTCTGTATACTTCCATGTTCTTGCCAATTTGATTAGCAAAATATTTATTCACCAACCTATGATAAGTGGCCTCAGCATTTTTTAACCTGAAGGGCATCACCTTATAACAATAAAGACCTTTATTTGTGATGAAAGTATTGTGATCTTGATCCTTCAGATCTACTTGTATCTGGTTATACCCTGAGAAGGAATCCATGAAGGATAACAGCTTGTTTCCAGATGTGGAATACACTAACTGATCTATCTGAGGAACGAGATAAAGATCTTTAGGGCATGCCCTATTGAGGTCAGTGAAATCAATAGACATAAGCCATTTTCCATTCTTTTTCTTGACTAACATAGGGTTGGTAGTCCACAAAGGGTACTGGGATTCTTTAATGTGACCCATCTTTGTTTAATCAATCAACTTCTTGAACAATCACATCTGATTTTTCCTTGGAAAAGGCTCTCCTCTTTTGTACAAATGGTGCAATATCACTCCGGATTGACAACTTGTGTGAAATAACATTTGGTGGTACTCCGGTAACATCACTATTGCACCATGCAAATACATGTTGATTATTAATTAAAAAGAACAACAATTGGTGCTTCAACTCTGGTTCCAACTTAGAACCAACCTTAACATTCTTGCCCTTTGCGAGGGAATGAGTTTCAACATCTTCAATAGGTATTATAATACTGGGAGCCTCCCTGGGATCATCAATATCACTCTCCTCAGTAGAAGGCTCCAGTAGTTGCTAATCATTGTTAATTCTGACTGATCTAGAGTTTGAGGGGAAAGAGTTGTTGCATAACACTCCTTGACTATCTTTTAACTGCTCCAGACAACACCTACTTGTCCCTGAACAACATATTTCAAGAATTGATGGACCGTAGAGGTTACAACATGCAGTCTGGAAAGCCAAAACCTCCCAAAAATTTCATTATACGATGTTGGGCAATCCATCACAACAAATATCACTCTTACCATCTTTTTCAAGGGCCCCTTGCCCAACAATACTTCCTCTTCGAACTCCCCAATTACATATGCAAAAATCTCTGTGAAGCCTACAATGGTTATGTTTGAACGTTGAATAACTGCTCGATTTCTCATTTGTTTGTAGGAGTTTAAAAATATGATGTTTGCTAACTGACCGAATCAATCAGAATTTGGCGTATATAATTTCTCCTATAGAATCCCCTATGACCATTGCATCCTCATGAGATCCTACAATGTCTCTCAGGTCATCCTCATCAAAAAATATGAATGGGAATGAGGATTGGCACTAATGGGAAAACATTCCACCTTGTAACTGGGTGACCAAATTGTGGACATGCCTCTTTCTTGATGAAAAGGTAGGTGCAGTCACAATATCTCCTCCAAAAATGGTTAACAATTCAAAGAAGCTGATCAGTCCGAAAAATATCTTATTTTTCTCTGTTATCACCCCCACCTGATTTCGATCAGGATCTGGATCCAGATACTCAGAGTCTACATCAAATCTTTCAAGAATCACCATTGCACCCTCTTGTTCAGATGTCCCAGGATTGTTTGAAGGACCCGTTTGAGGAACATTATTTTGTGCATTATCTGTTTCCACTTTATTTTTTGACGTAACCTCCCAACTTGCCCTTCTCAATAAGATTTTAAACCTCCTGTTTCAACGATATTCAATCTTGAGTATCATAGCCTATATCATTGTGATATTGGAAAAAAATGAGTGTCTGGTTCTCTCTGGGGGACTACAATGCTTCTGGCTTTCAAAAGTGCACTTCATTCATGGTATTATCATAGATTGTGACCACACTTTCCCCTAATTCAGCGAACCACTTATGATGGACCCACGACCCCCTTTTACTTCTGGTTTGTTGGCTCTGGGTTTGGTGGCACTGATTCTGCCTGGACCGGTTCGACCCTTGTCCGGTCTCTTTTGCCCTGTAACCGGATTGGTTAGTAGCTGGAGGAGCTATTTTTGTAGTGGTAGAACTCACTTGACGGTGTACCCTTGTTTTCTTTGTTTCTCCTATATTGATATGTTTTCCCACTTGGTTCAATAAACTACCCCAGGTCATAGCCTTCTTCCGAGTCACAGAATCAGCTAAATTATCTGGATTTAAACCTTGCCCAAGGGAAGCAATTGCAACATGCTCAAAGAAATCTGCCAGCTCATTCTTCGTATTCACAAAAAGACTTATGTAATCTTTCAGGGACTCATTTGGTGTCCCATTACCCTTTAATTCTTTACTTCCAAAAAATTGCCTCCGGAAGGCAACCCAGAATGTATCAAAATTTCTTATACACCCCTGAGGGAGACTGTTATACCATTTAAAGGCACTCCCTGTGAAAGTTTGAGAGAAAGCCCTACACAAAAGCTTTTCATCATCGTCAAAATTCATCATGAAGTTTTTGAATTGTACTAGATAATTGTCCAGATCTCGACTCCCATCGTATTTCTCCATATTTGAGCTATCAAACCTTTTAGGAAGATGTCTGGAGAGTATTTTTACAGACAAAGGCGATTGCCTCCAATTCCTGCTACGATTAAAAGTGGTATCTTCATTAGGGGTTGCAAAAATACATGGTTCAGACTGAAAGATAAAAGGATCAATCAGCAACTGATCAACATGCTTATGAGCTGACCCTTTACCCTGGCGCCTTTTGAACCTACCATGTTTGTCCCTCTTCCTTGAATGCTTTTTAGTTAACCTCATCTTTTTTCTATATCTCCCTTCATCGATACTTGAAGATAGTTTTTTTTTCAAGTTCTGCCTCATTTGAGGAACTACTAGAGGACTCAGATGTAGAACTCTCAACAGGCTTAGATCGGTGTGTCTTATTTGAGCTGAGGTGAGTCTTCAAAGATTCCTCATTGTCTCTAGTATTGTTAGTGTGGTGAAATACTGACGCTCCGAATTTCTCCTTAATTTCTTTTTCTGCTTGCTTCATTTCTCTCAACGCCTCTATTTCAGCTCTGAGTTGGTCACGCTCCTCAATGATATATTCACTGTTTTCCCTTGCACTTTCCACCTCTATGGGTGGAACATTGTGCTCATTCGGATCCATCCAAACTGCTTTGCTTGCTGGTTTTGAATGTAAAATCCAGGCACTGTCGCGCTCTCACTGTGGTCGCCAATTTGGTGTGCTTTATTTCTGCCTGAGGGTTGGTGTGGGTTATTTCTGCCTATGGGTAATCTAGTAAAGTGTTTAAAAAGTGTTTTGGTAATTTGGTGTTTTGTGTTTAATGTAAAGAGTAGAGAGATAATTAAGCTTCCTACTAGTAATAAATTCTGATCACCCTCATTAATAAAAGTGGTTGGGGTATTTATACTTAATTACTGACCCATAGGCTTACTGGATCGGGTCATGAAATCGGGTCGAGTTTAAAGACCCATTAGTAATATAGTTATAAGTTGATTAACAACTAACTTAGTCAAGAATTAATACATTTGTCCTGTTCGGAATTTCATTGTGGTGGTTTGGTCCGAATTTCCCTTGGATTTAATCATGGCACAATGACTCAATTATTCGAACTCATCATTAGTAAAACACCCAAAGCTTATAAATTGTTTAACTTGTTAACTTAGAAAATTGTGACAAGCCGAGACATTGTTTTTATAAAGAAAACATTGTTTTGAATTGTGAAATTCAGGCACCATTGTGCTCCCACTGTTGTCGCCAATTTGGTATGGTTTATTTCTGTCTGAGGGTAATTTAGTAAAGTGTTTTAGGAATTTAATGTTTAAGGTAGAGTGTAGTGAGATAATTAAGTTGTGTGCTTGTATTAAATTCTGATCACCCTTATTAATGAAATTGGTTATGATATTTATACTTAATTAATGACCCATGAGCCTATTAGGTCGGACTGTGGAGTCGGGTCAAGTTTAAGATCCCATTAGCCCAAGAAATAAGTGACCAACACCTAGCTTAGTCATGTTCCATTACATTTGTCTTGTTCAGTTTTTCATGGTAGTGGTTTGGTCCGAACAAGCCTCCAGATAAAAGCAAGTTACGGTGCCTAAAATATCTCACCTCATCAATAACAATTTTTCACATCAGCATTCCAATCCCAGTTCTCTTCCTCTTCAAATATTACATCCTGAATAATGACAACTTTCTTTACAGTTGGATCATAAAGTCGGTATGCCTTTGAATCCTCGCTTACTCCAAGTAAGACATACTTATGGCTCATGTTATCTAGCTTTATTAAATGATGTTCGGGGATGTGCACATGACCTATGCAACCAAAAATTATAAAGTATCCCACACTTGGTTTAATTTCACTTCAGCACTCTTCTGGAAGCATATCACTTACAACACTTGTCACAGTTCTATTTAACACATGACACGTCCACTTTGCCACCTCATCTCAAAAATTCTTTGGCATGCTCTATTCTACAAGTAAACATCTGACTATGTTCATGATTGTACGATTTCTTCTCTCGTCTACTCCATTTTGCTGAGTAGTGTAGGCAGCAATTAGTTGTCTTCTGATTCAAATTTCTTCGCAAAATTTGTTGAAGCTAGTTGAAGTAAATTCTCCTCCTCAATCTGTTCTCAGACGACATATAAATTTTCCAACTTTCTTTTGGACAAGGCTTTTGAAGTTTTTAAAAACAACAAAAACTTCATTATTTTCTGATAGAAAATATATCCAGCTTTTGCGACTATAATCATATACCAATAAGAATATGTACCTCTTTCCAATCTGAAAAGTAGGAGATATCGACCCATATAAGTCTACATGAACAAACTTCAATTTCTCTGTTTCTCGTCACAGACTTCTCTATGACATGATTTCTCGTTCTTGTTTTCCATATTGCATACTTCACACACTTTTGTTGCCTATTACATTTGAGGTAATCCTTTTACCATTTGCTTGTTTTGCATAGTTTTGATGTATGTGTTACTAAAATTCCCATAGTGTTTGTGCCATAGAACCAATAACTCATCCTCTTCAACTTTTAAACATCTATCCATACCAGAGTTTTTAAATGCATTATATTGAACATGCGGTTTATTGTCATTGTAGAGTTCACAATCGAACCTCTACGAGGATGGTAGATTTTACATGTTATTTGGTCGATCAAAATAGTTCAACCTCTTTGTTAAAGTTTCCCAACACTCAATAGAATATTAGTCAATTCTGGACAAAAACATGTATGTTAATATTTGGGTCAGCCCTTCGACTTCAAACTTCACATTTCATTTTCCCATCGCCTCCTTTGGTAAGCTATTCTCTAATTTTGCTCAATGTCTAAAGTTTTTATTGAGCTCAATAAACCAATCTTCGTTACCTGTCATATGATTTGAGCAACCGGAATCGATAAACTGAATTCCCTTATCTCAAACCTCTTTGATATTCATATGAGCCATTAAAAGTAATTTTTCTTCTTTATCAAACTCGACATAATTTGCTCATTTTCACCATTTGGGCACTCATATTTGATGAGTACGGATTCTGTCACCACCTTCTATGGGAACCAGACATGGTCAAATTCGGACAATGTCCACCTAACCAGACAGGGGCAGTTCGGACACCATCATCTATTGATCTATCCGAGCAGAACTAAAGTACCTAAAAACTAATCACTCTTTGACTAAGCTGCCTGTTCACTTACTTAGAACTAATGGGTCCTTAAACTCGACCCGAATCCATTAAATACAACCCGAAAGCCCATGTGGCCCAAATATAAGGGTATAAATACCCAACCACCAACATTAAATGAGAATAATGAAAATTAAATACAACCAGGTAGCTCAATTCTCCCTCTACATTCTACCCAAACATTAAATACTCTCAAAGTTCCATAAAACTCTAAACAAAAATTACAAACTTACCCTCAGACGAAAATAAGCCACACCAAACTGGCGACCACAGTGGAAGCACGATGGTGCTTGAATATAGCATTCAAAACCATCAGAAAAATCTGTTCGAATGGATCTGGACGCACAGGAAGTACCACCAGCTTTGCTTGAAGTGGTGGGAGAAAATGATGAATATACCACCGAGGAGCGCGATAGATTAAAGGGAGAGATAGAAGCTCTGAGGGCAGAGAAGGAAAATATGGGCATAAAAGAGAAGTCAAAGGCATCAGCTGCTCATCATAATGACAACCCTAGAGAGCATGAGCCTTCGAAGATCCATGTGAGTATGAAGAAGACTCATGCTAGCTCCAAAAAGTCTCACCGGTCCAAACCGGTGGAGAGCTCTGATTCAGACTCAGACTCTTCAAGTAGCTCCTCGGGCGAAGATGGAGTTGAAAAATCCTTGTCCTCCAGCAGTGATGAGGGTCGTTCTAAAAAGAAACAAAAGTTGGTTAAGAAGTATTCAAGAAAAGGGGATAGGCATGGGAAATTGGCAAAGGGTCATCTCATAACCGGAGACACATAGACCGGATGCTGGTGAATCCTTTTGCCTTCCATGATGAGCCAGGTATCTTTGCAACTCCTAACGAGGATACCGTTTTTAGTCGTGGCTGGAATTGGAGACAATCTCCATTATCTTCACAGATTCTGTCCGGGAACCTCCCCAAGAGGTTTGATAGTACAAAAATGGAAAAATACGATGGTAGTAAAGACCCGGACAATCACTTGGAGCAATTCAAAAAATTTATGATGAATTTCGATGATGACGATAAGTTGCTTTGTAGAGCACTATCCCAGTCTTTTACGGGGAGTGCTCTGAAGTGGTATAGCAGTCTACCACAAGGGTGCATAAGAAATTTCGATACCTTTTGGGTGGCCTTCCGGAGGCAGTTTGTTGGAAGCAAGGAGGTGAAGGGCAATGGGGATACAATTATCCATTGTGCCCAAGAACCGAATGAATCTTTGAAGGAATATATAAGTCGCTTTATAAACACTAAAAATGGGTTGGCTGATTGCTTTGAACAAGTGGCAATAGCTTCTTTGAGGCAGGGCTTAAACCCTGGAAATTTGGCTGATTCAGTGACCAGAAAAAAAGCCATGACATGGGGAGGTCTACTGAATCAGGTTGGAAAGCAAATTAACATGGATGAAACAAAGAAAACTAGGGTGCACAGGCAGGTGAGGTCTGTCCCGGTTGCACCAAACCCCAACCAAAATCAATCCGGAAACAAGGCAAGGGAGGCCGGGCAGGGTCACAACAGAGCTAAAGCTCAGTCTCAGCCAGCTGCGCCTGCACAGAGTCAACAATCTAGAAACAACAGAGGGACTTGGGTTCAACCGGAGTGGTTTGCTGAATTAAAAGAAATTGTAGCCACCATTTATGACAAAACAAAGGAAGAAGTACACTATAGAAAGCCGATTGAGCTACAATCTCCTAGGGAGCATCGTAACAGTTCTTTCTGTCAGTATCATAATGATACTGGCCACACCACCGATGATTGTATTGCTTTAAATCAAGAAGTCCAGAATTTAATTGAAAGAGGAAAGTTGGGAGCATATGTTAAAAGAAGAAGAGGAAATAGGCCTGATAATGCTCATCAGGCTGGTCCAAACAATGCGGGCATCTGCTCCGGAGGGAGCTATGGTGATAATCGAGAGATTCAATGTAGAGTCAGAGTACTTGGACCCTGATCCAACTCGAAACAGAGTGGGTGCCATTGAGGAACATTGTAAAACAGTGTCCGGGCTGATTAACTTTTTTGAGTCACTCACAATTTTCGGAGGGGATACCATGACAGCACCCACTGCTTCTTCGAGGAAGAGGCATGTTCATACTTTAGCTACCCAACTGGAGGAAGGCATGACTTCCTATCAATCACAGATTCAATTTCCCTTCGTTGTGTTCGATGAGGATGACTTGAGGGATATAGCAGGTCCTCATGAAGATGTTGTTGTCATAGGAGCATCCATTGGGGGCAATGACGTAAGAAGAATTTTGGTGGATACTGGGAGTTCATCCAATATCCTCTTTTTAACTTCTTACAAAAAGATGAAAAATTCTGCAGTAATTCAGCGTTCGAACAGGTCAATTGTGGGTTTCACTGGAAGCTCAGCAGATGTGATCGGGGAGTTCGAAGAAGAAGTTTTGTTGGGCAAGGGCCCTTTCAAGAAGATGGTTAGAATACTGTTTATTGTAGTGGATTTTCCCACTTGTTACAATACTATTCTAGGAAGGTCTTGGCTCTTTAGGATGCATGCAATAGCTTCAACAGTCCACCAATGTTTGAAATATGTTGTGCAAGGACAAGTGGGAGTTGTTCGGAGCAGCCAAAAGATAGCAAGAGAGTGTTATGCAACAGCACTGGCTCCTCGGACGTTGGGGGCAGTTCGAATCAATGAGGAATAATAGTTTGAGGGGCTTTCTGGGGGTGAGGGTGAAATTGATGATCCCAGAGAGACCCATGAAGTTTTAATACGGGTTGAAGAGGTTGAAACACATTCTTTGGAAGAAGGAAAAAATGTTAAGATAGGGTCCAAAATGGCATCCGAACTCAAGGGTAAAATGTTGAAGTTCCTAAAAGATAATCAACATGTTTTTGCTTGGTGCAATGCTGATGTTACTGGGGTACCAGCAGATATTATATCACACCACTTGTCCGTCCGAAGAGATGTAGCACCTGTAGTACAAAAGAGAAGAGCCTTTTCCAAGGAAAAGGCTGATGTCATAGTTCAAGAAGTTGACAGACTTAGCAAAATGGGGCACATAAAGGAGTCTCGGTATCCTTTATGAATAGCCAATCCGGTCTTGGTGAAGAAGAAAAATGACAAGTGGCGTATGTGTATTGATTTTACAGATCTCAACAGGGCATGCCCAAAGGATTTATACCCAGTTCCCCGGATTGATCAGCTGGTGGATTCCACATCTGGGAATAAACTACTATCTTTCATGGATGCCTTCTCTGGATACAATCAGATTCAAGTAGATCCGAAGGATCAGGAGCATACCACATTTGTTACTGATAGGGGCCTTCATTGTTACAAGGTGATGCCGTTTGGGTTAAAAAATGCTGGGGCTACTTATCAAAGGTTGGTGAACAAAGCTTTTGCCGATCAGATTGGAAGAAACATGGAGGTATACATCGACGACATGATGGTAAAAAGTGTGGATGAAGAGCTACACTTGGCAGATCTCCAAGAAACATTTGCCAACCTAATGAAAGTAAATTTGAAACTAAATCCAGAGGAGTGTGTGTTCGGAGTGCAGTCCGGAAAATTCCTAGGGTATATAATAAGTGAGCAAGGGATACAGCCTGATCCGGACCAGCTTAATGCCTTATTCCAAATGGAGCCTCCACGAAATATTAAAGAAGTACAACGGTTGAATGGGAGGTTGGCTGTGTTAAATCGATTCATTTCAAGGTCTTCGGACAGATGTGCCCCGCTTTTTCAAACTTTAAAAGGTACAAAGGGATTCGATTGGACTTCACAGTGTGATGAGGCTTTCAATAAAATTAAAAAACATCTGTCCTCCCCCAAGACTTTATTTAAACCTGTTGATGGAGAGACACTCTTCGTATATTTGGCAGTTTCCAGTTGTGCCATCAGTGCCGTATTGGTAAGGGAGGTGGATAATTATCCCCGTCCAGTGTATTACATCAGCAAGAGCTTGATAGATGCAGAAAAACGCTATCTAAATCTTGAAAAGTTAGCACTAGCCCTGGTAATTGCTGCTAGGAAAATGAGACCTTATTTTCAAGCTCATCCTATTATTGTCCGGACATCCTATCCCCTGAAAAACGTGTTACAAAAGGTTGATATTTCGAGTAGAATGACTAAGTGGTCAGTGGAGCTGGGGGACTTCGATATTGATTTTTCTCCTCGAACAGCAATCAAAGCCCAAGCTGTGGCTGATTTCTTAGTTGAATTCCACTCAGATAGGGATACAGAGCAAACAACTGAGATGAAAGATAAAAAGGACTGGGTCGTCCGGACGGATGGTGGATCAAGTACTATGGGATGTGGTGCAAGGGTATGCTTGACCTCTCCGTATGGTGACAAAATGTACCAAGCTATATGTTTTGTTTTTAGGGCTTCTAACAATGAGTCCGAATATGAAGCTGCTATAGTTGGTTTAAAGTTAGCTCATATTTGTGGGGCAAAAAGAGTCAGGTTGATGAGTGATTCCCAACTTCTTATCCACCATGCGCAAGGTCAATTTGAAGCTAAGAAGGAACAGCTAATAAAATACTTACTTCTTCTAAAAAATGTGGCACTTAAGTTCAAGAGTATTGTTTATGAGCACATACCCCAAACAGAAAATGAATTAGCAGACTCCTTGGCAACCATAGCCTATACTGAATCATACCCCTGGATCCATGTGCTGGAGTGCCCTTCCATTCAGCTCGATATGGGTAAGGAGGAAGAAAGTTTCGATATACAGATGGGACAACCCCAAGATTGGAGGTTTCCTCTCCTTCAATATCTCTCCCACGATATCTTGCCTCCGGATAAGTCAATAGCAAGAAAAGTAAAGTACAAGGCTCGTGGTTTTGTCATACTAAGAGATGTTCTTTACAAAAAGTCTTACAGTAAACCCCTCTTGCGATGTTTGGGGGTTGATGAATCTTAAATAGTCCTCTCTGAATTACATGATGGTGATGGATCAGCTCACTGTGGATTCAGGGCTCTAAGAAGGAGAGTTTTATTGGCTGGTTATTATTGGCCCTCTATAATACAAGATGCTAAGGAACTGGTGAGGAGGTGTGACCCATGCTAGAGATATAGCAATGAAATTCATATCCCAGCCATCCCTTTAGAGTCAATTTCTGAACCTATACCTTTTGCTCGATGGGGATTGGATTTGGTGGGACCTCTACCTATGGCATCCGGAGGACGCGGGACAATAATTGTTGCTATTGATTATTTTTCGAAATGGATCGAAGCAGCCCCACTGGCAGGTACAACATCAAAAGCTGTCATAAAATTCATTTTATCCAATATCTGTTGCAGATTTGGCATTCCACAGAAGATAACGACAGACAATGGGCCACAGTTCGACAACAAGGAAATGGAGAGTTTCTGTGCCTCTAGAGGTATACAACATTGTTTCTCTTTACCTTTCCACCAACAAGAAATGGTCAGGTTGAAGTGGCTAACAGAACTATACTGTCCGGTTTGATAGAAAAATTTAGAAGGGGCTGTTGGAAAATGGCCTAGTTATTTACAAGAGGTTTTGTGGGCCTACCAGACTACACATGGGGCTGCTACACAAGAGTCACCTTTTGGCTTGGTCTATGGGATGGATGTCATAGCTCCCATAGAAGCAACTCTCCCTTCATTTCGAGTTCACAATTTCTCCAAACGCGCTAACGAAGGGGCTATCCGAGGTCAACTTGATTTGATAGAAGAAATAAGAGTTAAGGCACACCTTAAAGCTGTGCACTATCAAGGTTTAATGAGAAGCAGATTTGCTTCCAAAGTTAAAAGAAGAGATTTTCAGCCGGGGGATAAGGCATTAAGGAAAGTCTTCTTGGACACTAAAGAGAAGTTGCTCGGTAAACTAGCCCCAACTTGGGAAGGACCCTATATGGTCATTGAAAGGCTTAAACCTGGAACATACTGGCTAGAAGACAAGGATGGAAGGATTTTGAATCACTTTTGGAATATTGAGCACCTCCGGATGTACTTGGAGTAGAAACTATGTAAATATTTACTTGTTTAAAAATCCATGTAAATATTTGGGGGCATACTCTTTCCTACCCTAGTGGCACGGGGAGGTTTTAATGAGGTGCCCAGACTCTTTTATAAAATTTGATGCCTTCTTAAAAATTCGGAGTGTTCTTATTTTGTTCCTTGTCAAATTTTTGTTTAAACACCGGCCGGATTGAATTAAAGGTGTGGTGACTACTTAAACATTTGTCATCAGAGAATTTAAATACTCTCACTTTAAGATGTTTATAAAGTAACTAAGGGCTGTTTAAACATTAGCTACCAAAATTGAAAAAAGCTATGAAAAAATGCAAGAGCCGTGCAAAATAAAGATATTCATTGAAATAACCGAAGTGCCTTGGCTATCCAAAGACTTTAAACTGTCAATCAAAACAAAAGATCTATCCGGTCAAATGTCGGGCACAATTACGAAAATTCCTTGGCCTTCCAAGGACTTTAGTTCAGACAAAACAAAAGGTGAAAAAATAATTGATAATCTAAGACTGAGCCTTTGAAGATGGCTCAGCCTCACTCGTCTTCTTCTTCTTGGGGTCGTCATTCTCCTCATTTGGGCTCTCCCCAGTGTTATCTTCTTCATCATATGAGGAAGCACTAGAATAATCATGCAAGTCTCCATCAGCCATAGTGTGGAAGGGAAAGTCTTCGTACTCTACATGAAGCCATAAATCTCCCAGATTCCTCTTCGGGAACTTCTCGTGAAAGAGCAAGACCATGTCCGACCTCACTTTGGCATACATTTTCTCTTGAGTATCTATCACATTGTTGGCGTAAGCATCGATCTTGGCTTGAATTTTGGCCTCTTGCTCCCTTAGCAGATCTGCTTTCTCCTGTGCGGCCTTGGACACCAAATCTTCGAGTGCGATCTTGTCATTAGTCAAGGTATGAATGACTTGGTCCTTGGCCTTCACTTCTTATTTTGAAGAGGAGAGATCTTTCTCCAACCCGGACAGCTCTGCTCGGAGGTCTCTGATAGTATCTTCTAGGGTAGTTTCCTTTGTGGCCCAACCCTCCTGGCTCTTCTTTAACTCCTCGTTTTCTCCTCTTAAAACATCAGCGTTTTGGGTGGTAGTGAGGAGGTCGTTGGACAGTTTCTCCTTGTCAGAATTAAGATCTTTGATGATAGCTGCCTGACCTCGAACTTACTTCTCCAAGACAAGCACTGGCTGAACATTACTCAATATAGAGTGAGTTATAACATCCCTTTCACTTGAAACAGTAAAAGTCTTACCATTGAAGGTAACGGTGTTTGAAATGCTTGGAAGGAGGTAGGGCCCAGCAAAGTCATCTCTGGGGAGGTTTCAAAGTATTCACCAAGCCCCTCGAGCCCAGTAATGTCAACACCATCAATGCCGAGGTCTCCTCCTCCAACCTCATCAGTTCGAAAATCACCAGGGATCTCTTCTTCTCTTGTTGGATCAGTAGGGTCAACAGGAGGGAGAGGCTCCGGAGGCCGGAGAGAAAGTTCATCACCCCTGGAGGTCTTTTTCTTCTTGGCCTCCCTCTCCTTGCTTTTTGCTCCCCGTTTCTGGTCTCTCTTAGGAACCCTTGGGGGTTTTGGAGACCCTACCTCTTCCCTAGCACTCTCCTGCTCTACTACTTCTAGGAGAGAAGCATCAATTTGACTTGGAACTGGCCCCTCTTGGTTTATTGGAGCAGTTTCCTCCGCTTCGGCAGGGTTAGCCTCAACCACACTCTTCTTGCCCTTCCCTTTTTTGCCTTTCATCTTACTTGGGGCCTTGGCTCAACCTGGAAAATACAGTGACCCGTCCGGTTCGTGTGTTCTTTTAAGGACTACATCCGAAGGGGGTAGAGTGGTAAGTTCCTCCTAGGTCAAGTCCTTTAAGCCAGTAGTGTTCCAGAGATGGGACCTTGCGAGATTGCCTCCGGTAAAGGCGTCATGAAAACGGTTTCCCCACTTTTCAGCAGCCCAAGTGTTGATCTTGGTACAAGTGGTCTACCCAGCCTTTAAATAATCATTGAAGTCTTTAGGCAGCTCTGTCAAGAAAAGAGACAAGACCAGTCAGTTAAACAAATTTGATAAAAAATAAAAATGAGAATGTAAGGTGGAATTCTTACGATCTCTTCGCCATCTGCTGGTAATGAGACTCGGGTTGACTCTGGTTTTGATCTTCCTCCCATTCTCCCAAGCGCCACTCAGGAACAAGAAGTGAGTCCTCCATTTTCTCTCCGACTCAAGCAGGTCATCCACTGCTTTATAATTATCACCCATATTGTAGTGATAGAAGGGAATGTGGTGGTTTCTACAGAGACTTGCCACAACTGCGAATTCCTCCATTAGTAGAGGAATTATGGAGAGCCTGGAGGCCATGATACAGGCCATGAGAGTGTACCAGGCATTAGGGCTCAGTTGGCTTGGACAAAGCTTGATGAGGTGGAAGTACCTAACTATCTCCGAATCTAAGGGAAACCTTAGCCCCCAGTTAAAGAACTCAGTGAAGATGACTATTTCACTGAGTTTACAGTCCATTGGGGTTTCAGGGTCTATTGGGATCCTTATTTTTACGTTCTCCGGAATCCCCCACTTTGTGCGCATACGGCCCAATTCGGCAGTGTGGATGAAAGCATAAGTAATTTTTTGTAAAGCGAGAAGATACTTAACACTAACCTTGTGGAAACAAGGTCCCACTTTTCCCTCAAGGATTTCTGGCAGATCTGGGTGCCTAAGGCATAGTTTTTCTTTACCTTTATCCTTCCTAACAGCACCAGCATTACTAGTCTGTCCGGAGGTTTCGGACTCAAACGGAGCCTCTTCGACAGAATCCTCCATTACTTCCTCCATGACCGAGGAGGGTTTTTCAATTGTTTTTGGGTGATGGGAGTTAGGAGTTGGTTCATTTTGACCTCCAGACTGTTGGGCTTCAGTGCTTTCCTGAACTCTGACCTCCGGCTGGGGCTCAGGTGTGGTGGTTTCTTTTCGGAGGCTTGGGCAAGGGGCCTCCGGTCCGGATAACTTATCCTTAGGAACTTTTATGGGTGCCTCTGACCCTGTGTTGCTGTCTTTGGCCCTTGATTTTGAAGGAGTGCCTTTTGAAGCCTGCCTTTTTACCAGGCGACCTCTTCTTCGATCAACTAGTTTATTGGGAGAGACATCTGCATCTGACCCCATAGCGATGAATGGGGAAGGCTTCTTGAAATTGGTAACTATTTGCCCTGGTTCAACAGTGGGCTCCGATTCCTGAACCGACGAGCCAAAAACAATGGGCGAAAGATTGGTTTGAAACAATCTCCTCGGTTTAACACTCATGGTTGAAGAAGAGCCCTGGTCAGGCTCTGTGCTTGGAATTTCTGGTTTGTCGACAGGGGAAGTAGGAAGGCCTGCAGCAATGCGCCTTTCTCTTTCGACTTTTTGAGCCCTTTCTAACTCTGATAGGTTAAGCCATCCGCCTTTGATTAAAGCGTTCCTAGCTATGAACATAAACTCACAACCAAAAAGAAGAATTTGTGTTTGAGAGAGAAAGCTCTGAGATTTAGCAAAGTAAGTATGAAGATGATGGTGAAACAGTAAAGAAATTCTTAATTTATAGTAAATACACAAAAAAGGCTTTGATACCTAGGAGAATTCGAAAGGATTGCAATGATTAGGGAATGGCGCTGACGTCATCTTCATTAAATGAAGAGGTTAATTCTCAGAGAAGGTGGGAGCGAAATTCTAGGTGAAAAAAACGGCAGAAATAATGAACCAGAGAGAGACACGTGTCCCACGAACTCTGATAAGAAACCGTTTAGTTTCAAGAAACTTTTTTCAGTCCGGATAAAGCTATAAAAGGACTTGTCCGAATGTAATTGTCACTAGCATCAGACTTTTTTTTAGGTTTTTCCAAAGATTTTTGAACACCACCTAAAAAAGGGGCTACTGATGAGTCCGGATTCTGTCACCAGCTTCTATGGGAACCGGACAAGGTCAAATTCGGACAATGTCCACCTAACTGGACAGGGGCAGTTCGGACACCATCATCTATTGATCTATCCGAACAGAACTAAAGTACCTAAAAACTAATCACTCTTTGACTAAGCTGTCTGTTCACTTACTTAGAACTAATGGGTCTTTAAACTCGACCCGAATCCATTAAATACAACCTGAAAGCCCATGTGGCCCAAATATAAGGGTATAAATACCCAACCACCAACATTAAATGAGAATAATGAAAATTAAATACAACCAGGCAGCTCAATTCTCCCTCTACATTCTACCCAAACATTAAATACTCTCAAAGTTCCATAAAACTCTAAACAAAAATTACAAACTTACCCTCAGACGAAAATAAACTATACCAATATTGATAGTCTACTAGCTTGTGACACCTAAATCACTCAATGTGAGCTCTGTTAATAGTCCATCCTCTTTCACCCTCTTCCCTTGCATCTTGAGAATTTATTTCCCCCTCTGCCAAAATTACTTCTTTCATTTCCTTGTCCATAGCTGCGATAACCCTCGACTTTTAGTACTTGTTCTTCAAAGACCTTGCGTCGTAGCTTTCGTTCATGAACAAGTAATGAGCTTTGCAACTCATAAACTGTCATTTGATCAATATCATTTGACTCATCAATTGAATATACAATATAATTTTAATTTTTCGTCATCGTGTGTAGGATTTTCTCAATATTTTTACATCTTTCAAGTCTTTACCATAATTTCTCACTGTCTCACTCCTCTTAATCTCCTCTGTTTCAAACAATCTTCGTAGCCTCTGGAGTTGAGCATGCTTCACTCTTTCATTTTCATAATACTTGGTCTTTATTGCTTCCCAAAGTTGTTTAGATATCTGCTTTGAGTGATGTTCCAAGGGGAGCTTTGCTTATCAATCTAGCTGCTCTATATGCCCTTTCACTGATGCAGAAGTAATCGTAAGCTCCGAAGACGTTGTTATCTGACTTTGAGGATTTAGGTTCTTTGGGAATTCTGGTTTTAGATCTCTTAGATTTTGGATAGTTTCTCATAAACTGGTTGAAGATTGATTGGAAAAGATGAATTTTCTGGTAAAGGTAGCCAGTAGTTTAAAGAAGGCGGTGAAGGTAGGAAGGGAGTTCAGAGTTTTTATGCTTTCTCTCTCAAGAAATTTTGTTAATGAGTCAACAATGGATCATAGTGGAATTTATAAGAAGAGAGAGGTCGTGTTGAGAAGTGGAAAATCTGGACGTTGATTGGACAGAAGTTGAAGCGGTTGCGTAGATAAGAGTTCAACGTTTGTCACACTATGAGCCTAGTTGTAGACCTATCCCGCAGAGTGTCATTATTTGCTGAGAAGTAGGTTTGACACCTAAGATTATGAGTTGCTTCTTCGAATTGCGATATAAAAGAGTGATTTTATGTGTACATATTTCGATACATTTGACACATGATGGTATAACAAAATAATTAACGTTGTTCGAATTATGGAGAATGAAATCATCTTCACTATTGTTTATATTCGAAGCTAATTAGTTCTCATTCATTTACAGACATGAGAACTAAGGGGGCTATTGATAAGAAAATGAGACTTCAAGTACCAAAATGTGAAGAATAAAATAACTTATGACAGATTGTAAAGTTATAGGAATAATTTAGGACTTGTATTGTAATCAGGGACTAACGTGTAATTAGCTCTTTTATGTAACCATTTTCAGTTGTACTCTAAGTTTGTGTGCCTCTATATAAAGGTCAAGGTTGATCTAATAAAGGAGTTGAATTTTTGAGTTAGAACATTTGAGCATTCTGATTTTCTCTCTCTAGAATCTATTTCTCTCTTTCTAAAACTTTATTTATCTCATTTACTAAAGCGATTCAAGTAATCATACTCATCAATCACAAATATATTTTTTCGCACAACTGGCATCTATAGTTCTCATAAGTACACCCCCACAAGTATTGATTATGAAAATTACCTACAAGACTACGAGGTATACAATGCTACTGTGTGAAATTGTTAGGGTTACATTAACATGTTTAACATTTTGTATTGTATTTTTTTATCGATGTACAAAAATTAGACAACTACATTTGAGATATAGATCATCTTTGGTTGCTAATAAAATAAAACGAGTGTCTATTACCTAATGTTATACTAGTATATATGGAATTGGATTATCAAACCATACAACATCCTTGAATCCTCTAACATTATGGATTATCAAATAAGGCTACAACATAACATGTAAAACAACAAACGATAATGTTATCATATATATATATATATGATATAATTTAATTTGATACGCTTTATCTTTATATGATACTGTTATGGTGGCGACCAAAGTGTATCACATCCCACATCGGTTAAATATGGGAAAGATCAGTGGTATATAAGTAAGAACATACCTCAACTAGTTTGAGGCCTTTTGGTAATGGACCAAATGCAAAGCCGTGAGGGCCTTCGGGTGCCAAAGCGGACAATATCATACTAGTGTTGAGATCGGTTGTGTTCTTACTTATATACGGAGGTGGAATATGCGGACCGGACCCCTAATTCACAACACCCATATTCCCAACACGTGGTATCAGAGCGTCAGGCCCAGACGGAACGCGATGGTGGTGAAATTCTCGGAGGTCGAACATGATGAACCAGTAGCCATATGATCAAGGTGATCTGCTCTAGAGATCCTAGTTCGGAGTGCTCGTGGCTCATCAAGCAGTGTGGCTTGATTGGAGTGGCGCTAAGGAACAAGACAGTGTGGTCTAAGAGGAGGTGAGCAATAACATCTGTAGTGCCTCTATGGTCAGGTAGTCTCCAGCCTGATTAGAGTGGGCGGATGAAAGTCAATTGAGAGGAGGCTAAGTGGTACTTTGTTCGAGATGAGGATTTGTTATGGTGGAGACCAAAGTGTATCACATCCCACATCGGTTAAATATGGGAAAGATCAGTGGTATATAAGTAAGAACATACCTCAACTAGTTTGAGGCCTTTTGGTAATGGACCAAATGCAAAGCCGTGAGGGCCTTCGGGTGCCAAAGCGGACAATATCATACTAGTGTTGAGATCGGTTGTGTTCTTACTTATATACGGAGGTGGAATATGCGGACCGGACCCCTAATTCACAACACCCATATTCCCAACAGATACTTTGCTTGTTCTTATTCGAAATCAACCTCTTCCATAACTTATGATTCAGCCGCAACCTCTTCATTTGTCGTAGTCTTTTCAGTAACCTTTACTGCAGTTTTTGTCTCTACTTCTACCCCAACCTACAACCCCAATTCATGTGTAATCCTCATAATCTACGAACGTTGTTCTATCATTCCTTTTATGGTACACTTATCCTGGCCTAACCTTTACATAACCCTCAAATTCAATAATTTTAGAGGATGGTTGTATTAGTTTTTGTTGCTTCGAAGCATGATGTTGTTAATAAAATCATAATATAAATAAACATACTAAATAACACTCCAAGCTAACATTTTGAAAAATTTATTTATACTACATATTAGTTAAAAAGATAAAAATATAATTTTTTAAAAACTACATATAATAAAATTGAATGGTACATAAAAATAATATATAACTATTTTGAAAAAATATATAATATTTACCTAATTTTTTAATAAAAAATTAAAACAATTGGATATGTATTATATATATATGCGATGTAAAATAACCCATGATAGTTAATTAAATTATCATACATGATTTTTAAAAGGATTTTTATATAAGTTTTTTTTAAAAAATTTAAACTATTATAATTTAGCATTTTAGAGTTAGTTTGACAATATCGTGAAAAAATATCGAGTTAAAGGTTGGGAAAAATATATATATGTTTGGGCTAAAAAAACAAATATAGTTTTTAATGTATACCAATTGTCGTATAACACTAGTCATATTCACTTTTGTATTAAAATCGCCCCCATGCATACTTAAATGCTTCACCTGCAGTCCTTCATTCGTGCAATTTATATGATTGGGACATGTGAAACCATATATAGTCAAATTTGTGTTACACATTTAGTCCCACCATATTCTCTCCCAATCATATCTTTTTTTGCCACATCAACCTCCACGTAGAATGACACCTAGGCATGACAAATTTTTAATATTTTGTCGTTTATCTTATCATCTAAAGAACTTATCTAATGGGCTTAGACTAGGTTAGACCATAATTTCTAAGCCCAAAATCTAAAACCCAATTCCCACCTCATATCATAAATGAGTTTATAGATAGGAAATGGAAGATCAAACAGAGCATACAAAAACACAGTCGTCACTCATCTTTCATCTTCCACCGTTTGATCCTCTATGCATAACCTCTCTTTCATAACCAAAAATAACTTTGCCAAAATCCAAAACTAATAACATCATCATGATATAGTGAGCAAAGAGAAAAAAGAAAGATAAAAAACGAAACTTTTGTTGAAACTTTGTTGTTTACCACAAAGTGGTCCGACTCGGTTAAACCTAATCTCACAATATATATTCTCTCATTCTTTACTATCTTAATTTTTTCTTCTACTTCTTTATCTGCAAAACGAAGAAATACTGACATCTAAAAATATCTTGTTGACTTTGATTTTTGTTGCAGTCACTTTGTTCTTCACATCCAAAATATACTTATAATCAATCAAACTCGTATCACTACACGACATATTTGGGAAGAAAACTAAAATAATGTAGGGTTTTTCACCTTAAATACCGCTGCAGCCGGTTTAGTGGGACATTCGAGAATCAAAACAGTTATCAAAACCCCAAAAGAATATATAAAATATCTTACAAGAGAAGGTGTAGAGTTTTACAACAATAAATATTTCTACAAACGAGTTTCATAAAGAAAAGGTGTAAGAGAAGTGATGTGTAGTATTAAAATCATGTAAATCTCACATGGGATAGGCTATGGTTGAGACATTTAGTATATACTAGATAGCAATTTTAATACAAAAGTGAACATGATGGGGGGTGGGGTGTTACGCAAAAGTTGGTGTACATGGGGGACTATATTTTATTTTTAGCCTACATTCTTCTCTTCATGTTACTTGCAAAAGATCAATTTTCAAAATCTGGGTTAGATAAAAACTCTCACATCATCGTAGAAAATAGAGAAACAAAAAAAACGACTAGAGTTTCATTAATTGGAATTGTGTTTCTTACAACGATTTTAAATCATATTATATAAACTAATAGAATAATAACTTAATGGGCTAATGGACCTTAATAACATAATGAACTATAATGCTAATACACTCCCTCGAAATCACAATACAATAATAACAAGTATTGAGAATTTGTTACATATTAAACGAAACCGAGACGCCGACTAAATCTTCAATATTCAAATGACCTTCAAACGTAATCCAAATACCAATAAAAAATTCCAAATTGAAACTCAAAGCCAAAACAAAAAAACTAAAGTTCAATAACAAATACAAATAGAAATAACCAAATCTAAATTCAATACTAATCTAAAAATGCAAAACCAAATCAAAATACATGAATGTGTAGAAGAGCAATTGGTATTTGATAGGGTGGAGAAATCTACTTCTTAGTTAGAGATTGGTCCTGTGTTTTGCATAACCTTCTTGGTTAAAGATACATGTTTGCAGTCTAAAGTCTTTCAAGCGAAAGTAAGTGTTATGTGAATAACCACATTGTGATAAATCAATATTTATAAATAACCATCTCGTAGTCTTAATTATTTTTCTCTCTCATTTTTTTACGTTGTTTTTAAAATGTCATATATTTCAAGTCGTAACTCCAAAATAATATCCGAAAATATCATTTTTAAGACGAATAAAACTAGATCCATAAATGATACTTTTTTATATTTTAGTTACGTAATTACATGTAGTTGGTTGTAAAATAAGCCTATAAAAATTAGTTGTGTTCAGTTATGGAACTACGTACAAATAAGTTACAAAAAAACGATGTTAAGTTCCAGAATTATGCTCAAATAAGTTATAAAAAATAAATTGTGTTCACTTGTATGATTACGTACAAATGAGTTGTAAAAATGAGAATAAAATAGTTGCGGAAATAAGACTTATGTTGCAAAACAAAATTGTATTAAGTTGCAGAATTATGTGCAATTGAGTTACAAAAATAAGAAGAAAATGGTTGCAAAAATAGAAGTTTGGTGGTGAAATAAGTTTGGAAAAAACAATTGTGTTCTAGTTGCATAATTATGTGTAATTTGGTAGTTAAAAAGAAATTGTGTTCTAGTTGTAAAATTACCTCTAATTTGGTTGCGAGAATACAAAAAAAAAATCTATAAAATCTCTCATGGATTTCATTTTGTTCGTCTTTAGAAAATAGAATTATGAGTTTTTAAAAATTTTCTTTTAAGTTAAAAATAACTAAATGTTACATTTTGTACATGTTGGCATATTTAGGGATATTTTTGAAACCTTTTAAAGTTCAAAATCCAGGTGGTTATTGGTATTTTTAATATATTTTTGGTTATTGGTAGTGTCCGCTATTTTTATATATTTGCCTATGTACGAAATATGAAACTAGTATTAAATAAAAACGGGAAACGCAAAACCAGGATGAAATGAAATGTGAAATGCAAAACTAATATTAAATTTGATTTTTTTGCTAACGTGCGAAATAGATAACCATAATTAAATTATAATATGAAGTGTGAAACCACCAGAGGAATTTGATTTTTTTTGTTTAAGTACAAAATGCAAATCGGCGGTTAAATGAAAATGCAAAATATGAAATGTAAAACGAGGATAAAATAAAATATAAAATGCGAAACAAATGCTTAAATTTGATTTTTTTTATCAAAGTATAAAATGAGAAACCATAAACGAAAACACGACATACAAAATATAAAATCATAAACGAATATACGAATTGCGAAATGTAAAACTATGATTAATTTGGCTCATAAAAATATTAATTTTATTTTTTATTTTATTTTTTATCATTTTGTTCATTATAAAAAAGAGAAAAGTACCAGTAAATACCCACTCAACTATCTAATTACCCATTGATACCCGTCTTTTTGGATAGTGTCACTTGGTACCTCGAATTGAAATTTGACAAAAATACCCCCGACTATATATACCCGCTGGTACCTTCACCAGTACTAACTTAAGAGTTGTTTGAAAAAATAACCTGAGAGTTGTTTGAAAAAATAACCTGAGAGTTGTTTGAAAAACTAACTCGAGAGTTGTTTGAAAAACAAACCTGAGAGTTGTGTGCAACTCTCGCGATTTCCTGAGAGTTGTTTGCAACTCCCTTGATTTCATGAGAGTTGTTTGTAACTCTCTCGATTTCCTGTAAGTAGTTAATGGTGAAATTTTATTTTTAAAAAAATAAAAAAAATATCATCAATGAGTCTAGTTTTGTTCATTTTAAAAAAAACAAAAGCGATGGTACTTTCATATATTTTTTCTGAGCTCTGGTTTGAAAGATATGGATCTTTTAAAAAATAAAATAAGAAAGAGAAATTTTAGCTATGTGGTTGTTGATAGAAAGTGAAAGTAGTTAGGGTATTAAAATAATGTTAGGTATTAAATAGTAATTAAGTAGTTGAGATGAGTATCAAAAGGTAAACAAAACCTGGTTACTAGATGACAATAAAATAGTTGACTGGGTACTTTAGATGCAATTTTCTAATAAAAAAAATACATAACTAATAATACTTTTTTTATACTATGGTATGCAAATATAAATATTTAAAAATTAAAATCATAATTTGAAAAATTAAAATAAAACACATGCATCCCATGTCAATATATAGTTGAAAGTGTTTTAGGTAAAAAAGAATATACCTTAGAATTTTAGTTATAACATGTAATTCATATTTGGACCAATATCGTTTCGTAACTGGCCCATAATCGTTTTTATAATTGTGAAATGTTTATGTGATTGAATTGTGGCCCGCATCCTTATAAATGGCCCATAATCAAATAGATCAGTGGTTATTAGATTCGGCATATATATATATAAAAAAACCCTATACCTGTAAGTAAAGCAGTAACTGCAAGAGCTTAATTTTCAAATTTCAGATCTGAAAACTCCACGGATCCATCTTCTCCCATACCGATCCATTCGATTTCAAAAACAGATGGCCATGTATTGCACGACACGAAGGTTCAGAGCCATAGGGAGAGCGACGCCGAGACCAAGGGTGAGAGCGACGGCTAGAGTGACGGTGACAACCACACGTCCGATTTTGCGCGCAAGTATTTACCGTAGTGGAGAGGGCTGAGGCCGAGGCATCTCACACTAAAACCCAGGTCGAAGCAAGCGATGTAAGGATGCTTCTTACTTGTTTCTTTATATACATGAATGATAAGATAGATATATTTTTGATGATCTATTTTGATTGATTGGTTGATTTATATAGAATATAGAATATAGAATGTAGAATATAGATTGTATGATCTATTTGGTGTGCTGTTTAGGGTTCATTTGGACAAAATCAATGGTTGTGAGGATTACTCTACTTTTGTAGGCTTCATGAAACATTTCAGGATTTGTGCTCTCAAATATATTGATGTTAAACTCTGCATGCATAAACCTTAAAGTTCAGGTACAGCTACTCTTGAATAATTTAGTTTATAAATATTCCCGTAGTTCAACAATCAGCAGTAAATTGATTTAAATTTTAATTTACTTATTCTCAGTCATATGATGTAGATGTACAATAGAGGTTTCAGGTTTGAACCTGCATTAGTGAAAAAGAGCTAATGCAAAAGAGTTATGAAGATATAGTCGGTGCAAAAGAGTTATGAAGATATAGTCGGTGATATTTCTAACATGACCAAGACAGACCAGGGAAACACTAATAGAATCAAAATCTGGCTATCAAATCAATCAAATAAAGAAACTATGCACGGCTAGTTTTATGATGTTTGTTTTAAAATTCATTGTCAATAATAGATTGAACATGAAAAGACCGAATATGAAAACACTAGTGGTCGGTATTACTTTCATAAAATGAACTAAAATTTGACTAAGATATCAAACAAAATTGAGAAACATTATACAGCAAAACTGCTCCTGACCTAATGCATTGACTCATTTACTTTGCATACTCTCATATCGGTTTTAAATCATTATTAAGTCATGAGTTGTTTAGTAGTATATTGTTTATTCACTTGTTTGATTTCTTAGTCACATTTTAGTTTCTTTTATAAAGTTAACATCGTCTTGTTTTTTATATGTTTTAAATATTATTGATATCTTTTGTAATTTTAGTGGATGACACCTCTTAATATAATATCTTTGTTTTGATTTTGCGTTAGATTTCAAGGAGAAGGATAGTAGTGGCTCTATATTTTTTTATAGGAGTTGTGAGGCTTGAGAGGTATATGAAAAGTGCTTATACATGTGTCTAGTCAATATTTTGAATTTGTTAAGTATCTTATCTCTATTTTCTATATGACGAGTTTTAGCTATTATTGTTAAATGTGTATAGTTTGAGTTTTACTTAGTTATGAAATTTAAACCGGACACATTAATCAATTAACCAATAATAATTGGTAAATCTTCTCATATCCAAAATACAAAAGATTCCGAATACTATAACTTTACATATAGGAGCATTTTCATATATCTCTCTAAGTTTCTTAAACTTTTATAAAAATATATAGGTTATTTTTTTCTTTCGCCTCAGAATCTAAAATTAAACCAAAACATAAACTTGTCTGTTTAAGATCTTGAAGAAGAGATCCCTACATTAAAATATTAGATATTTTTCCTTCAAATAGTCTATTTAAATTCTATTACGCTTGGAGATGAAAAACCAACCCCAATATGATTTCGGGTAAAATTGTAAGGCTTTCGATTTTAGGACAAAGTGTTATTTTAATGGATCGAGGGTTACAATGGAAGAGATAATGGGGTTAGGAACATAAAGCTATAAGGCTAGGAGAGTAACAAAAAGTGGAAATCCAACCAGTAAAGACCGAACCAAAAACCGGACCAAACTTTAACGGTCCGGTTCGCGGTTCTATTTTTATCACCGAAACCGATAAAAAACCGAAGCAGTAAAATCGATAAAAAACCGAATCGGTAAATCGATGAAATCGATTCAGAATCTTTTAGAAATATTATCACGTTTTAGATAGTTTGTTATAAAGATTACCTTTAAAAAAATAATCCAATTTTTTTGAACACTACAATATTTATTTTATGGATTCTTCTTCTAAAACCAAAATTTTGCATGATTATTTAGATCAATTCATTATCTTTTTATTACGGTGAATTTTATTATAGTATATTAAAGGGGTTTACCAAATGGGTACACATTATATCTTTTATAGTTTGAAGTTTTTATGTTGTTTTGACATTTTTTTATAAAAGCATATTCTTTACATATTTCTTTAGTTGTATATATTTATTTGTCCTACTATTTTCATTCCAAAATATTATGAAGTTTTTATGTTGTTTTGATTTTTTTTTATAAAAACATAGTATTTACCTATTTCTTTAGAGGTATATATTTATTTGTACTACTATTTTCATTCCAAATATTAGATATGAGTATTTTAACCAGAATCGAAAGAACCGAACCGAAGTGGATTAGGTTCTTTCGTAATATCTAAATAGTTCAACTTCTAATTATCCACAGTTTTCGGCTCAGAAATGGTACCGAACCGAAGAACTATGGGTACCCGTTAAGAGCCAACCATATGTATTAACTATGAATTTTACATTATTTGAAGATATATTTTTCATTTTTAAAGTTAGACTCTTCTAAATTGTTGTTTAACCTCTGATTATATTTTCTTTAATAAATGACAACATAGTTAATTCAAAATGCCGACATATCTATAGACAAAATATCAATCTTTATATAATCTAATAAACTTGATATCATCTTTTTTTTTTAATTCCTAAAATTCTTATTTAATATATTAATTTTAGACCTCTCCTATATTTAGTATTTAGTTTTGATTTATAAAATGAGTTTTATATCCAAAAATATTCGATTGGAACCGAATTAAATACCAATATCAAGAGGAACAGAACCGAACTGAATTTTATTTGGTTCTTACCTGGGTACCCGTTTTGAAGAACCGAAGAACCGAATGCCCATGCATACCATATACCATGTCAAATAATGTGTTTTTGGTGGTCAAGTGTCATTTTAAAATTTATAAAATTTTCTTTAAGAGTGTAAGATATGTCTCCACTACATGTATGTATTTTTTCTCTGCTCAATTCCATCCTCTAAGATTCATACATTTAAAGCAAAAATTTTCTTGATGATAATATATTGAAAATGTTATCGTGTGTTGTTTTCACAAAATGATCGAACGATTCGTAGATATGAGATGATCAATTGTACAAATCAACGGTTTCACTCGTACCAGATTGAATTACTACTGAAATGTGAACATCGATATAGAAACCATGTACATAGAAATTATAATATCATGATACAAGACTGGAAAAAAAATCAATCGCGTAACATATGAGCTGGTACCTCGCCCGGAGAATTTGACTGCATATTCATCCACTTGGTTAGATCGTCCGTGGTACGTGACTTGTGTAAAAAGAAAAATATACCAAAAATGGTTCGCTTCAATACTTTAGGACACTTCATTAATTCAAAAGTGTCATGGATTAACTTTAGTGAAATCTCAAAGTGAAAAAAACTCCTATGATAGTAGCTTAAGAAGCTAGATTTTAACGTCATCAATGCTTATGAGTATTATCGTGATGTTATTGTTACGAGATGAGACGTGAATTCAGTCAAATTTTATCGTAACGATATAATGGAGGAACATGTTAATTATGTCATGAATTTTATACCATTACTTTTTTATAGACTCTAAGATTATTCAGAAGTTTTGAACTTAATATTTTTTAGATAAAGTACTTGTGAAATTGGGAAGTTTATATTTTTCAAATTGTCTAAAATATGTTTGACAATCCAAAATTACTTAAAGTTTTTAATTTAATGTTTCGGATAACGTTAAAATTTGACAAATTAAGTAGTTCTAAATTTTTTGACTTGGTTTTAACTTTTATGACAAGGTAAGATTACTTGCGTCGTCCGAAAAAATTAGGTTAAAAACACATTTTTAGACTTGATAAGAAATCAACTAATTGGGAAGTTTAATATAAAAATATAAAACTTGCATAAGACAAGATTACTTTTAGAATTAAGTAGACGTGTAGAATTATTTAGAGTTCATAATTTAATGTTTTCAAAAATGATAAAAACTTGACAATTTGAGAAGTTCTAAATTTGGTTATCATTGCTGTCATTTATTTTTGTTTTGTTGCCTAAGTACGAAATACGAAACCAATATTAAATAAAAAAAATGAAATGCAAAACCCGGATGAAATGAAGTGTGAAATAAGAAACTAATGATGATTTTTTTTTGTTTAAGCGCAAAATACGTAACCATGATTAAATGAAAATATGAAATGTTATTTTTTTTGTATAAGTGCGAAATGCAAATCAGTGGTTAAATGAAAATACGAAATATAAAATGCAAAACGATAATAAAATGACATATAAATTGTAAAATATAAAACAAATATTAAATTTGATTTTCTTTTGGGGAATTGTTAAAAGAAAAGTCATTTTTACTCCGTGAAGTCGCTTATTTTTGATTTTCTACATTTACAAAATTGCCACTAGACAAAAAACTCAAAATATCCTTAAATGACAACTCATGCCATTAACTACTCCATGAATTTGCAAACCAAAAAACAAACAACTAAACCATAATCCAAATTCACCCAACTAACAAAACTCTAAAAAACGCTCAACCCATAAACCTATTTTTTTCCAGACCTTCAAAATCTTTAAAACATGACAAAAATGAAGTTAGACCAATTCCTTTGCAGACCGGCATGAACCACGAAGAGGTTCTTTAATTTCCATCATTTTTTTTCTTTCGAAAATGCAGAATTTAAAAATAACCCGGATTTTGGTGTTCTTCGCCATTCCATGGCGTCAATATAGTGTTCTTCGCCAACGAATTGACGAATTGACGAATTGACTAATGTGGATGCCAACCCATGTAATAATAGACTAACGGTACGCCGCCTCATGGCGTAATGGATCAACGAAATCGAAAGAACCGAACCAAAGTGGATTAGGTTCTTTCATAATATCCAAATGGTTCCAGTTTTAATCACCCACAGTTTTCGGTTCGGAACCGGTACCGAAACCGAAGAACCGTGAATACCCGTTAAGAACTGAACACATGTATTAACCCCAAATTTAACATTATTTGAAAATATATTTTTCTTTCTTAAAGTTAGATTCTTTTAGATTCGTTGTCTAACCTCTGATTGTTTTCAAAAAGTTAATTCAAAATTACGACATATTTATAAACAATTACGCATATAGACAAAATAACAATCTTTATATAATCTAATAAACTTATATCATTTCTTATTTTTTTTATAAATTACTCACATTCTTATTTAATATATTAATTTTGGACCTCTCTTATATTTAGTATTTAGTTTTGATTTATAAAATGAGTTTTATATCTATTGATATTGAAAAAAATATGAAGTATGCCCATGCTTACCATATACCATGTCAAATAGTGTGTTTTGGTGGTCAAATGTCATTTTGAAATTTATAAAATTTTCTTTAAGAGTGTAAGATATGTCTCCACTACATGTATGTGTTTTTCATATGCTCAATTCCATCCTCTAAGATTCATACATTTAAAGCAAAAAAAATTATTGATGATAAATATATTGAAAATGTTATCGCGTGTTGTTTTCACAAGACGATCGAACGATTCGTAGGTACGCGATGATCAATTGTATAAATCAATGGTTTCACTCGTACTAGGTTGAATTACTACTGAAATGTAAACATCGATATAGAAACCAACTACATAGAATTTATAATATCATGATACAAGATTGAAAAAAAAAATCAATTGCGTAACATACGAGCTGGTACCTCGCCCGAAGAATTTGACTACATATTCCTCCACTTGGTCAGATCGGTCGTGGTAGCGACTCGTATAAAAATAAAAATATACCAAGAATGGTTGGCTTCAAGACTTAAGGACACTTCATTAATTCAAAAGCGTTATGGATTAACTTTAGTGAGATCTGAAAGTGAAAAAAACTCTTATGATATTAGCTTAAGAAGCTAGATTTTAACATCCTCAATGCTTATGAGTATTATCGTGATGTTATTGTTATGGGATGAGACATAAATTCTGTCGAATTTTATCGTAACGACAAATTGGAAGAACATGTTAATTATGTCGTGAATTTTATACCATTACTTTTTGATGGACATTAAGATTATTCAGAGTTTTGAACTTAATATTTTCTAGATAAAGTATTTACTTGGTGAAATTGGGAAGCTTTATATTTTTCAAATTGTCTAAAATATGTTTGACAATCCAAAATTACTTAGAGTTTTTGATTTAATGTTTCGGATAATGTTAAAATTTGATAAATTAAGTAGTTCTAAATTTTTTGACTTGGTTTTAACTTTTATGATAAGGTAAGATTACTTACATGGTCCGAAAAAATTAGGTTAAAAACACATGTTTAGACTTGATAAGAAATCAATTAATTGGGAAATTTCGAACCAAATATAAAAATATAAAACTTGCATAAGGCAAAATTACTTTTGGACGTTCTTAAATTAAGTAGACGTGTAGAATTATTTAGAGTTCATAATTTAATGTTTTCAAAAATGATAAAAATTTGACCATTTGAGAAGTTCTAAACTTCTAAACTTGGTTATCATTATTGTCATTTATTTTTATTTTGTTGTCTAGGTACGAAATACAAAACCAATATTAAATAAAAATATTAAATGCAAAACCCGGATGAAATGAAGTGTGAAATACGACGATTTTTTTGTTTAAGTGCGAAATACGCAACCATGATTAAATGAAAATATGAAATGCGAAACCATTTTTTTAAGTGCGAAATGCAAATCGATGGTCAAATGAAAGTACGAAATATAAAATGCAAAACAATAATAAAGTGACATATAAAATGTAAAATATGAAACAAATATTAAATTTCATTTTCTTTTAGGGAATTGCTAAAGGAAAAGCCAATTTTACTCCATGAAGTCGCCTATTTTTTATTTTCAATATTTACAAAATTGCCTCTAGACAAAAGCATAAAAAATCCTTTGAAAGTCTATTTAATCACAACTCATGCCATTAACTACTCCATCAAGTTGCAAACCAAAAAAACAACAATCAAACCATAATCCAAATTAACCCAACTAACAAAACCCTAAAAAAAGCTCAACCCATAAAGCTATTTTTTCCAAACCTTCAAATTTTTTTAAAATATGACCGAAATTGAGTTAGACCAATTCCTTTGCAGACCGGCATGGACTACGAAGAGGTTCATTAATCTCCTTTATTTTTTTTCGAAGATGCAGATTTTAAAAATAACTCGGATTTTGGTGTTCTTCGCCATTTCATGACATCAATATAGTATTCTTCGCCAACGAATTGTCGAATAGACTAATGTGGACGCCACCCCATGCTGTAATAGACCAACGATACACCAACGTGTGACATATTTAGGAGTCGACTCTCCAATTTGAAAGACTGCTGCTCGATTTGAAACACTGTCCTGGAAGATTTGGGGCTGCCATTGAGGGTTTGGATCTGTAGAGAAGGTTTGGTATTGATGACTGCTAAAATTTGGTTTTTGTCAAAATCGAACCTTTGGGTTCTGTCAAATTCGAACCGGATTAGCGACGGTTGTGGTCTCTGCAAGACAATTCCTAAGGTAAAGGTAAGTTTGGATTCTTTTGATTAATTACTTTTACTTTATAATTTAATTTAACTTTAATTATTATTATTATTATAGGTTTCTAATTTAGGTTTTTGTTGTATATTTAGTTTTGGTGCTTTAAATTTAGTTTTTATTTAAGTTTTAGAGAGAAGATGGAGGAAATGCCAATTTTTTCAAGAAGTATGGTAACTTCACGGAGTAATTTCTTTTATTTAAGCTATTTTGTGAAGGGAAAAACCATCCAAAAAAATTAATTTCACGGAGTAATTTTGAAAATTCAAAATAGGCGACTTCACGAAATAAAAATTGTTTTTAGAAATTGTTTTTCTTTTATCTAATGAGAAACCATAAACGAAAACACAACAAATCATAAACGAAAATACCAAATGCGAAATGTAGAATTAGTTCATAAAAAATAATTTCTTTTATTTCAATTTTCTTTATCTTTATCGTTCATAGACTTAGTTTGTTTGTTTTGAAAATAAAGCTATTTCCTCCATGAGAATTTTTATTTCCTCCATAATTTGAAATTTCTAAAACACTTGAAACATGATATTACTAGTTTACCCTTATTTTGTTTTCAAATTTAATATTACGTGCCATTATTGAAATAAATAGGCCTACTGTGAACAAACATATCATTAACCCATTTTTAATCTTACATGTCCGATTTTTGCAACTAAAATTAACCCTAAACCCAAAAAACATCAGTTTTATTGAAGGTTGATTGAAGATTGACCATAGAATATCAAAAACTCATACCAATCAGGAGAACTACACTCAAGCAACGAATAAGGTAATTTAATCTCGTTTTTTCGTTTTACAATACAGTAGTTTGAGATTATCACTTTGAAAAATGTTGGTTTTGATACTGCATTCCCGATTTTTGTATTTCTGGGCAAAATGCAACTAATTCTGAGACAGTATCTCGGAATCAATTGTTTTTTGAACAAATTACAACCATAAGAAGGAGACAGAGACATTGCACCTGATTCCGAGTGGCCATCTCGGAATCAGGTTCAATTTTTTCACAAATTACATTTGATTCCGAAATGGCCACTCAGAATGAGATGTAATTTTTCCCGAGGTTTCACAGACCCACCATCACCTTCATTCCATTCTGTTACATTAGGCAACACCAGCCTCGGTTCCTAGCCCTCCATCTCATCCCCTTTCTCCACAAATTTCAACGTAAAAGAAGACCCATTCGTCTCCCGCGGCCTCCGCCCTTGAGTAACTACCAACCCTAGACCAGTAAAGTTCTTCTCTTCATACCTCTTATCCATTAAGGTCTGCAGCCTCTCCAAGGTTGCTGTTTTCTCCACTACCGTTCATTATCATTTTACCGTCCTGAGAAACATATAATTCCAGAATTCTCCACAATCCAGCCTTCAGGAAGTGTATGACACAGAACATTTGTGTTGGCTCCACTCCCCAAGCAGCATTGGCAGCAGCAGCTAGCTTCGCCAGCAGATTCACAGAGCCCTTAGGTCGGCCTCTTTTGCACCACTCGTGATATTTTCCTTCACCTACAAAAATAACAATTTGATCAGACGCGCTAGATTTACTTAAGTACAATGCTGTCGAATCCCTTACACTTAGATTTCTAACGTCTCTCTAACTACAAATTCATTTTAGCATGAAATGCTCCCAGTTTCCAGACACATATATGAACCTATGCTTCTAGTTCTTGTCTGACGTTGACAGATCTACTATATGCCTCACATCGGTTAATTGCAAATAAAAGAAGGGCGATCATGCTAATTTCGACACCTATACTGTCGCTAACAGGTCAGCTAAATAAATGGGTATTTTAAAAAAGTGAGTGCTGAGCACAATACTCAGCAGCATCCTCCAACCGTTCACCGTTAACTGCATCAGGCATATCCCAATAAAACTAAAAAAAATCCTTAATCAGGAGAGGCAAAGGAAACTCCCCACTATCTGTTTTTACATTTGCATTTGAAACTCAACCGCAATAAGAACTAATCTCTATTGCACGTGTTATTAACAGACTAAACGAATTGCTCAATTTCAAATCTACTTGTCAGATTACTCAATCTTCTTTAATATATCATCTATACGTGCCATCATATCAATGCATGACATGTCACCCCACGCCTACTTCACATCTAATATATATTCTAATTTTTATTCCATATCTTTTATTTTTTATTTTTTATTCCTTCTAGCAACCGTTGTATAGAGGCTATATGGACTAGGGGGAGCCCTGATGAGGTCGTGGATATACATGACAGCATTACAACAGATGTGAAGAATTTCTGAAACTCTGCCCAGTCTTACTCAAACGCCGAGCAGAGCAGATTTCGACCGAGCAGAGCACTTAGAAATAAAGTGAAAACAGAGAGGAGAAGACCGAAGCCAAGCTGGACATATCCAACTAAGCCCAAAGCTGAGCTGAGCGGATCAAGATAGATCATAAGTATCTTAGTATGAGCGCGCTTGAGACGGAATATTGACGTATAGTTAGATTAAGATAAACAATCAAAAATGACCAGAAGGTGCCCGAACAAGCCCAATGCCAAGCAGGGCTTGAAAGATTGGGCGCGAAAGCAAAATAGAAAATTTGAGGTGGCTCGTTCGAAGGCAACATAAATCGGTGATATTTGAAGTCAAAAGTATTAATTATAATCGAGTATTAATTACCGTGAATCTGTATAGGTTGACTACCCATTTAAGATACGTGACTGCAATTATGGTCAATCTATGATATAAATATGGTCAACCTACTATTTAAATAGGTATTTGCAATAAATGATAAAAGAAACGGATAAATGTAGTATATATGGTATCATTTTTTTCTTCTCAAATCAATAAAGTTCACTATCTTGGGCATACGAGTGTTAAAGGTTCTCACGTTAACATGTAATTATGGTTTTAAAGCCATCAGGCATGGTATGGTCAAAGTGGAATGGTTAGAGAAGCCATGATCTATGAACTAAAAAACAATCGGGAGTTTTATAAACCTGTCGCATATTACGACGATAAAAGCGAAGTTGATAACGAGATACACCAGTTGACTTATAATAAAAAAAATGCATCGGTCGAAAATTGGATATCGTTACCTAGCTGCGGTAAACTAGTCGTGACGATATTGAATTGTGTTCTCTATTGCCTAGCTACAAGAGGATGTACGACTTACTTACCGGTGAAAAATACACCACCACATGATGGTTCTATAATGGAGATAGGTGTGAAATTCGTCAGTACAAACTATTTTGTTCACGTGAGTAATTTTTTTTAATTTTAGATGCATTTAATTATTAATTATCTAAATGCACACTTAGTTTCAATGTCAAATTGTAGGTCGGTTTGGTTAAAGGGCCACCTTTACCGAATATAGATCGAACGTGGAAGTGCACGGCTAGAGAAGACGTTAGTTCTTAGTCGATCCCCTTGTTAGATAAAGTCCGTATATTTTCAAGACTACAAAATCCCACGCCGACACATTCTTTAGAATGTGAGCAACTTGTAATGGACTTAACGAAAGACTTCTAATTGAATACGTGTTGTAATATTAGATTCAAATCACATTAAGTTGTTCTTTACCGAATGTCAAATTGTAGGTCGGTTTGGTTAAATGGCCACCTTTACTGAATATAGATCCAACGTGGATGTGCACGGCTAGAGAAGACGTTAGTTCTTAGTCGATCCCCTTGTTAGATAAAGTCCGTATATTTTTAAGACTACAAAATCCCACGCCGACACATTCTTTAGAATATGAACAAATTGTAATAGACTTAATGAAAGACTTCTAATTGAATACGTGTTGTAATATTAGATTCAAATCGCATTAAGTTGTTCTTTTGTTGTTTTTGTGTTGTAAACTATTTTAATTTTATATTAACCAACCATTAGACTTGCTAGAGCTCTCATCCACGCATTTTTAAAGTTTCATTATTATTTTTTGGGCACCAAAAATATTAGTGGTAATACGCCACATTAATGGCGTACGTGATGATATCCACAAAGTGGTTGCAACTAACCTAACCCAATCTGATTTCCAATCGGTTTAATATCATAGGAGGTGCACCTCTTAACAGAAGAAAAGTGAAGCCAACATCCATGGTTCTATACTGTCTTACCAAGTGGAGTATGCAGTTAAACGTAGATGCGATCGTGACTCCCATCTCGGGCGTCGACATCCAATTATCGATAGTAGCCACATCGCTAGAGCACTTCACACGTTCTCCAATATTTATTAAATCTTCCATGCTTGTAAATATCTTCAAGTACATGAATGCGTAATCCATAAGTTCATTTTATAATGCATCCCTAATCAATCTCCACCCAGCTTGTTGCCCGTTCAAGGCAAACACAATTGAGTGGTACCCGTAGTGGCCATCGGATTTAACGTTGGTGATAGACGCCATGGAGGGCCTAACAAATATGAGGAATTGGTTTAGGTACCCTTTGGGATCAACCAAACTTACCTTAGCCGGCATCGTAGAACTTGACCTACAACCGACCGTTCCACTAGAAAGCATCATCCAATTTGCTTGTGTTAGAATGACGCTCTTTATTTCCGAGCGATGCTTTTCCTACGAAGTTTGGGGGCGACATCTCGTTTCCTTTACGCGAAATTGCGGTCGGGGGTTTAAACATTTTTTCTAGCGATGAAGCACTCGCTTTCTTAGAATCTAGCACATGCTCATGAAACTATTTATTGCGTTTAATATATGATTTAGATATGGTAATAGACAATTTACTTTTGGAAGGTGGACGATCGTGCACTTTGAATTTGACCAAAGGCTCCAATAGTAAAGTTGTTTCCGGATGGGCGATGGCAAACCATTTCTTATAAACATGCTTTATGCGTACTTCATCCTTCGAGTCCATGCAAGTACTAACTTATCAAGATTTGCTTTTAATTTCTCGATCTTCGCAAGATTGGTACAGACAACAATGTTTAACCTCTTCCAATGATCATGAAATAAATTTAGAGGCAGCTCTAAGCCGTTGCGAACAAAGTCGTAGATATCGTGTGAGCAAGGTATACCGTTTGTAGTTCGTATCGCACAACTGCAAGGCATACCATCCGCGATTGTCATGTTTCAGGCACATTCTACTTCGTCAGAAAAAAGTTCCAAAGCATAGTGAGAGACGTCGTTTTTTGGCTTCCCGTACACAATATTAGCATATTTATGTAGGGTTGACAAATGGCTCTTTTCAAATGACCTTTTAATGAACTCGTGTTGCAATTCGATCAAGGAAATGCTTGAGGGGGAAATGAGCATTCTCCGCACCGTTTGTGGTTTTGTTACCGAAACACAACTGATGACGTGTCAGAAGATTTAAAAAGAAAGCAACGATAAAACCCTAACCAGGTTAGAGAAATAAGGAGACTCAGATAAATAATTCCCAAAATTTAATTAATCAAAGTCTAACGGTAAAATAGGGTATAATATTCTTTATATAACACTACCGAAAACCCTAATTCCAAATAGGGGAAATTACATAAATGTTTTAAAATAAAATAAATAAATAAAATAAACGCTAAAATATTAAAACTGGTTTTTAAGGCTTAGCGGGTCGAATTTGGGTATGAAACTTTGTGACAAGTTACAGTTTTGAAATCTGACGGGCTCGTCGAAATATTTGATTTGAGTACATGTTTGACCTAATTCCGATACATGGGCGAGAAACTAGTCTGTCAGCAGTCTTCACTACATCATCCTTCCCCGGTTGGGAAAAATTCAACATCGAATTCGAAACGTTGAAATATTGAGAGAACCGCAAAAACATTGGCGTGTTCACCGCCGATTTCAACTGGTATTAGCATAAGGGTGTGATAGGTGAGAATCAGAATGTTGTAGCTCTTGTAAAAAAGTGTTTTCCCAGCTTTGTCCATCTTTACCATGTCCTCGGCATTATTGTGATCAGCAGTAACAAGATATATTCCACCAATTTGTTCAATGTCTGCTTTATCAACCAATTTACTAAGCACAAGAGCATCATTGCACGTATAAAAAGTTGTTGTCTTTCCAGTTCCGGACCGTGCTTGTTGTATCACATCAAGACCCTTGTAGAAAAAAATAAATTCCTCTTTGTTGAAAAGTAGATAACTTCTCAAGTTCTTCAGAGTATATTTCTGCCAGTGGATTCAAAACACTGCAATCTTCTAATTTTAACTTTTTATTCTTTCTTTTGTTTCCCCAACGATCACCCAAAACTCCTCGAGGTTCTATTACAAAACCTAATGTTTTATCCATTAAAACACTATTTTTTTCTTCTATCAATTTATTCATAATCTCAAACACAAAAATACCATCTTCTGTTTTTCCAATATGAAAACATGTATCCACATAAAACCGAATCAAATGTTTGATTTTAGGATAACATAAAATACCTGGAAGATGCATCTTTATAATAAAAGCTGCTACTTTGCAATCTTTCTTCAATAGAAATTCTGAAGTGATGTAGTCTAGTGTACTGAAGCCTGAGACAATATCTCGATTTATAAGCTTCTCATCAACATTAATTAGATATTCATCATCCAGTCATCATCATACTCATCGTACACTGGTTTGTCAAAAACTGGCCCAAATAGATCTTCAAAAATATTTTTATCATAGACTGGATTGTCAAACACGGACTCAGACACAGTTTTAGCATCACAACTAAGATCGGCAGCTGGTGCAATTTGAGCATGAAACTCCTTAACTTGTGGTGGTTTTGGAGAAACTACTCTAGATGACACTAATATAAACTTGATACCATCTTTCACAAAACTGTATTGATTTGTTCTACCATCATAAGTAGAATTCCTCTTAAATCGCCATGGACGTCCTAAAACTAGAAGGCAAACGTCTATAGGAACTATGTCACACTATGCTGTATCTTTGTAATTACCAACAAAAAATGTAATTAACACACGTTTGGAAACTGTTACCTCACTGTACTCTATCAGTCATGACAATACGTACGGGTATGGAAGAGCTTCAGTCTTCAGCGCCAGTTTTTGAACAGCCTCCTCTAAAATCAGATTCTCATAGATATTTGAATCAATTACAAACTTGCAGATTTTTCCTCCAATTGTGCAAGTAGACAGGAATATGTCGTTCTCTATTCTAGCCTTCAAATCAAGAGGTACTTGGAACATGATTCCTGTATCTGCATAACAGGATTGCTGGTCTCTGATACCAACTGATGGCGTGACGGAAGATTATAAGAGAAAGCAACGATAAAACTTTAACCCTAGATTAGAGAAATAAGGAAACTCAGAGAAATAACTCCCAAAATTTAATTAATCAAAGTCTGACGGCAAAATATGGTATAAGATGTTTTATATAATACTACCCAAAACCCTAATTCCAAATGAGGGAAATTACATAAATGTTTTAAAATAAAATAAATAAATAAAATTAACACTAAAATATTAAAACTGGTTTTTGAAGGCTTAACGGGTCAAATTTGGGTATGAAAATTTGTGATAAGTCACAGTTTTGAAATCTGTCGAGCTCATCGAAACCTTTGATTCGAGTACCTGTTTGACCCGATTCCGATACTTAGGCGAGAAACCAGTCTGTCGGCAGTCTTCACTACATCAACAACAGCTTGTTAGTTCTCCAAGTGATAAACTTATCACCGTATGGTCCTCACCAACTTTTGGTATGTTCAATTGCTTTCGGATATTCGTTGAAGTCACGGTGTATTTCCCATCGATAGTTTTTGAAGGATAACTCTGTTTCAGCCAACATCATTTGCCACACTTTCAAAAATTAGTTTGACACTTTCTTGTCTTTGATGATTTTTCATTTTTCCCTAGGATGTTCATGTTAATGTGTCGTTGACACAACATGTGTGTTGCTTGGGGAACACTTCCTCGACTTCATTCACCAACGCTAAGTCTCTATCCGTCAAAATAATGGAGGGTAGTTCGATGGAGTGAGTGACCATCAATGATTGTAAACATTCTAACACCCGTTTGTAGCTCTTGAATTTCTCTTCAGACATAAATGCAAATCCGATGTAGAAAGGTTTCCCGATAGAAGTGGCTATAACAACCTCATACAATAGCATCCTGTATTTTATTACATTGTATGTGTAATTTATTACTATGACATTTGGAAACGTCAGTAACAAATCCGAACTAACCGAGTGTGCGAAGAAAAGATCACTTATGATTTCGCTTCCGTCTTTGCACGATCTATGCCATTCATAATAGTTTTACCTCTTTAGTTCACCTAACAAGTATTGGAATAGCGACCAATGACCTTTCTTGATTTTCCGTTGTTTTAGTTGAGCATTGTACACGGTGCGCATGGATAGAGAATTCTTAGGGTTCATTTTTTACTCCCCCCCAAGAATATCATTAGGACGGGATCCCATTTTCGTAGAGCTAACTACAAAATCCAATTATTCTTTAAAAATCGTCCAAAGTATGAATAACCTTCATTGAATTTTGTAATATCATGATTGTGAACGCCGCATGCGACCTTTAAGGACCATATGTCATTATTTACTTTATTTCCTTTAAGAGTGAAATGACATCCATATTTTTTGGTCTCGGTCAACTTCATCTTAAGATCCTTCGGATCTACCAACTTTTTGTACTTTCCAGATCTCTCGTACATAAAAATGATTTTCAGAGTTTTTCTACTTTTGGCATCGTCGCGACGCCGTAATATAATTAGTATCTATTGTCTATCACAATTTGCTTAACTCAATTGATAAATTCTTGTTGTGTGTAGTGAGATTTCATGTTGAAAAAAATAACTATAATAGACGGTGCAAGGCTCCTCTTTTACCATGCAAGAATCAATTAGATCTTCCTCCTGCATTCACCAAGTGAAAAATATGTAAAATATTTTATCATTACCACCCCGCCGGTTGAAAAGTTATATACTGGCTGCTAAAAATTTCTTAACCGCTGGGGAATGGTTTCTAAAAATTAACATGAATTTCTAAAGTTATACATTCATAGCACCGGTGGGGAGGGTCTTAAGGGCGGTGGTGTAACCATCCTTTCCCAACGGGTTTCACTCTATCCAACCTGTGGTTTTAGCTAGCCAACATTGGCGGGGATTAAACCTAAATCTAAGAGGATTTCAATGGCAGTCCCACCGAGGTGGAGGGTCTCAACCGGCGGGGCTGCACATATTTAGTTCTTTCTAAATCGGCAAAAACTTCAAAATAGAAACTTTATAACAAATTGATTAGAAATACTACATGATTTGGATTTTCAAGCTGATCACCAAAATTCTTCTAGCCACAGGATGAAAGCTCTTACCTTCGCACAAACTTTGGACTACCAATTCAATTTAAACAACCAAAACTTTATATCCTTCACCCAACATGAATTTGGCCATGGCTTCTTCCTTAATAACCATCAAATCAGCAGAAATTCAGTATTGATGTATCCCACGAGACTTTGAGAGAGTAACAAAGCAACAACGATATCCGATTTTGTGCATAAGTTTTTGGATATATTTAGTTTGTTTTTTTCCATTCTACATATGAACGATATATATATATATATATATATATATATATATATATATATATATATATGGTCTTATCTAGCAATGTTTTAAAACTAATCTAGCATTTACTCACAATCTAGCATGACAAAACCAATCTAGCATTATCATCTATAGTATTATCTGGAAATATTTTGAAACTAATCTAGCATTATCATGTATACACTTATCTAACAATGTTTTATCCTTAGCATTATCATTAACATTACAGTATGATACTTGTTCAAAATCAGTTATAATTTATAACTGGTATTGGCAGCCACAAAGCAGCTACATATGAGCACAAATCGCATTATCACTAATACACCAATCTAGCAAAGTGTTACATACAAAATCGCATTATCAGTAGTGATCATATCTAGCAATGTTTTGCAGCAGAGAATCATATTTTTGAAGAAACTACAGTCGCAATGCCAGAATACCCATGAATCAAGTACCTTTTTTCTAGCATTGCTTATACGTTCATACAAATTGCAGTATATCCCCCTCACTAGAAATACATCATATTAAGTTGAGACACAACACGCAGACCACCAGACATTAGTTTTGCATGTATGTTCATATTAACACATAAATCACAATTTCATAATATTATGACAAAACCAATCTAGCATGACTTTTACTCACAAATATCAAATACAAGACCAATCTAACATAACCTATTATACTCACAAATCGCAAAAGCACAACCAATCCAACATGAACTTTTTTACACACAATACTCACAATCTAGCATGACAAAACCAATCCAACATGAGCTTTTTTACACACAATACTCACAATCTAACATGACAAACCAATCTAACATTATCATTTATGGTCTTATCTAGAAATATTTTAAACTAATCTAGCATGAAAAAACCAATCTACCATTATCATCTATGATATTATCTAACAGTGATTTAAAACTAATCTAGCATTTACTCACAATCTAGCATGACAAAAGCAATGTAGTATTATCATCTATGGTCTTATCTAGCAATGTTTTAAACCTAATCTAGCATTTACACACGATCTAGAATTATCATTTATGCATTTATCTAGTAATATTTTTTTCTAGCATTAACTTAAAAAATAAAATCGCATCCTCTTCATTCGCAATCGCATCCTCTAGCAGTAACTTTGAAAACTAGATTCTGGCTGCAGCGAACCCAAAAACACCAGAAAAAGCTACAATTAGTGAATTAAATACCCAATAACTGTTTTAACTTAAAAAGCAACATACAAAACATGAAATAGTGTTGTTAAGATATCATTTTAGTAAAAAAAAACGAAAACATGACGAACCAGAATGTTGTCGGTTGAAGAACCCTCGCCTCACTGGATAAACAAAAGTACCCTCGCTGCCAATAGCTTCAAGATACGAAGGTTCACAGCCACTAAATTCAAGATACGAAGATATGGTGGTCTGAAACAGGTGAATGACTTACCTCTATCGTATTACCCATACTTATATTTCGGCCTTTTAAAACCCGATTCCGAAAATGAATAAGCTACAACTTGGTGAATCCAGTATTTGGTTAGGGTATTTGAAAATCTAGTTTTTCACCGGTTAGGGTATGAAAAATGAGGCGGCTGAACAAATTCAAATTTTAAAATATCTGATTGGGTTAAAAAAATAGTCCATCTTAAAACAAAACCTTATATAATTGATAGAGGGTAGTTAGGGTATTAACGAATTTTTGCATATTGAGTAGGAGTTATTTAAGTGAAATGAGTCTTGAGTAAGCATAAATGATAGTTTGGGTATTGGATGACAGGATGTTTGGTGAGTAAGTACTTATGGTGTTATTTCCCTATTTTTATATAAGTGGGAGTGTTTTTTAAAAAATAAATAAAATAACTTAAATATTTTTATAGTAATACGTAATCATAGATTTTTAAATAGTATTATGTAATTAAATTTGGCCTTATTTTTTACCAAGTTTTAAATTCCAGAAAATGTAATTAAATTGCGAAAAAGATGATTTGCAGTTGTAAAATATGAAATGAGGGTTAAATTTAATTTGTTTTTGCCTACGTGCGAAATACGAACCAGGGTTAAATGAAAATACGAATTGTAAAACCAAGATAAAATGAGATGTGAAATGCTAAAAAAGTACTAAATTTGATTTTTTTTACTTAGTGTGAAATATGAAACCATGGTTAAACAAAAATACATAAAATGAAATGCGAAACACGAAACGGTCCTAAATTTGATTTTAAAAAAAATGTTTTTTCTAAGTGCAAATCGCGAAGCAGGGTCAAATGAAAATATAAAATGCAAAATTAGGATAAAATGAAATTCGAAATCTGAAACCAATATTAAATTTGAATTTAGTTTTTTTTGCCTAAGTATGAAATGTGAAACCATGGTTTAATAAAAATGTGAAATGCAAAATAGGATGAAATGATATATGAAATGCAAAATTAATGTTAAATTTGATTTTTTCCTAAGTGGAATATATGTAATCAGGATTAAATGAAAACTACGAAATGCGAAACCGTAATTAAATAATATGCTAAATGCAAAAATTAATTTTTTTTAATAAGTTCGAAATGCGAAACTAGAGTTAAATAAATTTATGATATGTAAAATGCAAAACCATGATAAAATGAAATATGAAGTGGAAACCAATGTTAAATTTGATTTTTTTCATAAGTGCAAAATACTGGACCACGGTTAAATGAAAATGTGAAATGTGAATTCAAAGTAAAATGAAATGCGAAATGCGAAACGAGTGGTGAATTCAATTTTTTCGTCTAAGTATGAAATGTGAAACCATATAAAATGCAAAACTATGGTTGTATGGACTTGAAAATAATCATTTTTTTCCAAAAAATATCATTAATAAATCTAGTTTTTCTCGTCTTAAAAACACAAAACCAATACTGCTTTCAGATTTTTTTCGAATTACAGTTTGAAAGATATAATTTTTTTAAAATAAGTTAAACCATAACATAAAATAAAATAAACATACAACATATTATTATATTGTTAAAAGTGTTTTTGATAAAAATATAACTTAAATTTTTAGGACTAACATGTAATTGAATTTTGGATCGGATAGATATCGCAGCGGGTCGATACTCAAATAAATGTATATCCAATACAAAGAGAGGGTTAAATTTAGTTTCTTTGTTGGTGTGAAATATTTTTGTTCATTTTTATAATACTAACTTTAATTTTTTTTTATAAGGGCTTTTATTGAATAATAGAAAAATATAAGCCTATTAAGGCAATATTACACAAAATCAAAACGAAATGAAATCGCGCGAAGCCAAACTTCATCTTCAACCTTCAGAACCCCCAATTCTAACCCTAATCTCTCAGTCTCAAATATCCAAGGTTGATACTTTCTAAGAAAACAATAGCTTTCAACTTCAATGGAACATTGAATCAATCGAACTCTAAGTTCAATTTCTTCTCAAGAGCTTTCTTTGCAATCCAGTCGGCACCCAAGTTTTGCTCTCTAAAAATCTGGTTTACCACCATTTCGGATCTAAGAAGATTTCTGCAACATCTTAACAATGGATCAAGATACCACGGAGAATTACCAAAGAGCAGTAAGTTAATCAAGATTGCAGAATCAATTTCAATATCTACGTTTCTCAACTGCAACCTATTGCAAAGCTTCAGACCTTCAAACAAAGCTCTACATTCTGCAATCAAAGGAGAGCTCTTACCAAACAAACAGCCAATACCAATCACAAATTTGCCATTACTATCACGAACCAAAGCTCCACCAGCAGACTCCCCAGCAAAGGTACATGCCCCATCGACATTTATTTTGTATCTCCCCTGTTTGGGGTTCTTCCATTTCAAATGCAGAGCTTTAAACCCAGTATTAGCATGATTAACACAGCCTAAAATCAAAGCTTGACGTCTAAATCTGCCCCAGTGCTTTCTGTTCAAAACTTTACTTCGATCAAGGCCAGATAGAACGTACAAAACATGATTAATGATAGAAGTAGAACTAGTTGAAATACCCTGCATTTTCTTCTTGTTTCTAGCTGACCAGATACACCATGTTATGATTGCAGGTAGAATTGTGAAAATATCACAATCTTTCTGGGCAGACCAATACCATTTCATTACAATATGGGAGATAGACATGAAGGATTGAATTTGAACTCTGAAGATATCACTGAAGTGTTTCCAAACAATCCAGACCTGCTGACACTGAACCAAAGCATGGTGAGTAGTTTCGTTACTTTCACAATGAACACATTTCGAAACCAGCTAAACATTCCTAGACTGCATGACTTCATCTGTTGGAACCCAATTGCGAAAAACCCTCCAGAGCAGAAACAAACACTTTTTAGGAGAGACAGAATTCCAAGTTTTATCATAAAGCTTTGAGACACTGCCTTTAGATCTAATGTAATTCAAGGTATCTTTAGTACTGAAAGAACCATTCTGAGACAAAGACCATAGCATAATATCTTTTTTGTTCGAAAGAGTAAAATCTTTAATCTTGGCAATATCAGTTGAGGTCACCATAGTTCTGAGTCTATCTAAATCCCACGAACCATTTAACCAGAAATGGCTAACCTGATCATCAACAGCATCCCATAAGTTTCTTCTGTCGTTATCAGTGAAAACTTTAATAAATGGCCTATCAGAGCACCATCTATCATACCAGAAACTTAAGTGCCCTTGACCAGGTAACCAGAACATGAAACTCTCAGCTTCATCCCTAACCTTCATAATAGAAGCCCATGTTTTAGATCTTTTATAAGGAGAAATGGCAAGAACAGGATGAATGTGGTTTCTATAATATATAGATAGCATAAACCTGGCCCAAAGAGAACTCTGCCTCCTGAAGGTAAACCAGTTCTTCATTGCATAAACATGCTGCATATCATTCAAACTGTTGACATTAAGGCCACCTTCTTTAAATGGCTTACACAGATTTCTCCATCTAGTCCAACTAATACTTCTTTTATCATCATTACTGCCCCACAGGAACTTGTTAAAAAGAAATTCCAACCTACTGATGACACCAATTGGTAAAGAGGTATGTTGCAGATGATAAATGGGGAGAGCCATCAGTACAGACTGAATAAGCAGCAGTCGACCAGCGAAAGACAAATGAAGCTTATCCCAATCCAAGATCCTGCTCCTGACTTTACAAACAATAGATTCAAAGTGAGCAACTCTTGTATTGTTCGAAATAGTTGTACCTAAATAATTAAAAGGCAAACATGTATGACTGATCTGCCAAGTGTCTTTAATAAATCTAAGTTTCTGAGTATCAATTTTACTTGAAACAATAAGCTTAGACTTATCATTGTTGATTTGCTGACCAGAGACCAATTGATAATGACCCAAAATGTCTTTAAGAGCATTCATTGTAGCAGCATCAGCAGTAGTAAAAACCATGAAATCATCAGCGAAGGCTAAACAATCAATATTCAACTCACTCCTTGTCTTGTACCTGACCATAGGATGTTCAGTAGCTTTAAACTTTATCAATCTAATAAGATACTCCTCAGCCAATATAAACAGACTATGGGAGAGTGGATCCCCTTGTCTAAGACCTTGAGAGTTAGGAAAGAAACCAGTAATCTCACCATTAACAAGGACAGAAGAGAACACATCCTTAATACAATTCTGAACCAGGCCAACAACTGCATTATTAAAACCAAAAGCTTTGAGAACACAGAGGAGAAAACTATGGTTAATCTTATCGAATGCCTTTGTCATGTCAGTCTTTACAATGACATTCCCATGTCTCTTATTACCATTAATGTCATAACACAATTCATGCACAAGAAGAATTGACTCTTGAATATTTCCGCCCTTAACAAAACCTCCTTGTTCTTCAGAAACCAACTTAGGGAGCAGCTTAGCCAGCCTGTTGTTGATAAGCTTCCCAAAAATCCTAGAAAAAACAGTGGTTAAACTAATTGGTCTAAAGTCCTTCCACTTATTAGGATTTTCAATCTTGGGGATCAAACAGATTACAGTAGCCTTCACCCCTTTAGCAAGCTTATAGCCAGAAAAGAATCCCTTAACAGCCTTGCACAGATCACTTCCCACAATCTTCCAACAAGTCTTATAAAACTCAGCATTGAATCCATCAGGCCCAGAAGCAGATTCAGACTTTAAACTCCTCACCACCCCATAAATTTCAACATCATCAGGAATTTTAGTCAATTCATTGTTGTCTTCATTTGTTACAAGAGTGGGAATAACATTCCACAAATCCTCTTCATTAACAACACCAGTAACAGGAGAAAGAAGGCCCTTAAAAAATTCAACAGCAGAGTCTCCAATTTCCTTCTTACCATTCAACCAACTGTCACCATTTTTAACTCTATCAATTCTATTTCTCTTAACCCTTTTCTTCACAAAACTATGGTATGCAGCAGTATTTCTATCTGAGTCTTTCAACCAAGAAGAATGAGCTTTCTGCTTCCAGTATAACTCCTCTCTATCAAGCAAGATCAAGTGCATCTGTTTAGCCTTATCTAATTCCAACCTATTAATCTCATTAGAATCATTAAGAAACAAAGCTTCTTTACTAATAATACTCTCCTCAAACAGCTTAATAGCATCAAAAATATCACCAAAAGTTTCCTTATTCCAACTCTTCAATTCAGTCTTCAACCGAAACTGCTTAAGCCAAAAAGCCATGATAGGATTACTAACCTCAGAACTATCATTATCAGCCCAAGTATTTGCAACCTTTTTCAAGAATTGAGGATGAGAAACCCACATGTTCAAAAATTTAAAAGATGATTTCGACCTTTCAAGGTTAGAAGTTACTTTAATGAGAATATGACAGTGGTCTGAGCAACTTCTAGCCATGTGTGAGACAGCAGTACAATCAAAGTAATCCAACCAGGCAGAGTTGTACAACACACGATCCAATCTCTTCCATTTATGACCATTAGACCATGTAAAAGGACAGCCTGTAAAACCAGCATCCATCAAGTTACAATCCATGATACAACCATTAAACTCATCCATACCTTTCTGATTAATTGTTGAACAAGCAGCCTGCTCCTGAATGTTTGATATAATGTTGAAATCACCGAATAAAATCCATTCTTGAGAGAGAACATTCAAAGCTCTAATTTCATCCCAAAGCACAGATCTCAGATCAGTCTTGCACTTAGCATAAATGATAGAAACATAAAAGACTTTATTCAAAGTTGGATGAGCAACTTTAAGATGTAATAATTGCTCACTATCAAAAATTATATCAACACTATAATCCTGAAGCCAGAAAACCCAGATCTTATTACTCAGATTACAACAATAACCACTCAACTTCAACTTCTTGGCCAACCAATCAATATTTTCAGCCTTAACAAACGGTTCCTGAACAGCAACAAAACTGACTTTTAACGACTTAACCATAGAATTCAATCTTTGAATAGTTTTTTTATTAGCAACTCCTCTAGCATTCCAACTTAAAATCGAAATAGTCATGTATTAGAAGAAGTTTTCTGAGTCCTTTTCAGCTTCAAAATCTTTGAAGATGTAGGACCTTTCGTATTCCAAACATTCGTTATCTTTTTAGACTTTTTAGGATCTTGCCTTCTTTGTTTGATTTCAACTACACTTCCCTTCACAGGAGAACTATCAAGGCTTCCATCATGAATCAAAGAATCATGAACCTCTTCATTGAGAGGCTCAAACATATTCTTCCTTTCCAAAGTCTTCAAAGCATCAATCAACTCATCATCATTAACTAAGTCAAGAGAATCCTCCTCTACCAGAACATGCTGGACAGAATTAACTTCTCGACACTTAGGACTATGGCTACCAGACTCCACAATATTTTGGACATCTTGATCAACATCAGAAGAAATTTTATTAACAACAACAGACTTTAAGAACCTACCAGCCACACCACTCTTCCCAAGAACATCAGAAACACTTTTATCAGGAAGAACCTGAGGCTGCTGACAACAAGAAGCACTTTTATCCTGAAGATTATCAATACAATTACCAATCACCTGATTTTGATTTAAAGAACAAGACCCTTGATCAGGAATTTCTGAACTATCCTTCACCTGAACAATGTTCCCAGTATCCTTTCCTTGAGCCAACAACATTTTCTTGCATTTATCAATAGAATGGCCAATGTGTGCACAATGATTACAGTAAAGAGGAATCTTATCATACACAAGTTGAAGCCAATAACTCTCAGATTCTCCAAACCTTACCCGAACTTTATGAACTAATGGCTTCGAAACATCAATTTCAACCCAAAATCTACAACAGTTCTGTCGAGCTCTATTGATAGAAGGCACCCAGACCTTCAAAGGCGTACCCAGAATCTTTGCTATTTCCGAAATCGTAGATCTATTAAACAAGAACTCCGGTAAGTTTGGCAAAGAAACCCAAACCGGCGTAAACGGAGATTCAAGATTTGGATCGAAACCAGGAGACCATTTCAACAGCCTCATTGTTTTGTCTCCCAAGACCCACACATTCTTTGACCATAGCCTTTTTAAGTCATCTAATTCTGTAAATTCAACGAAAACATGCCTGAAATCCCAGATTGAAAGACTGAAGCTGCCTTTGAAATTGAACTTCAACAAAAATTTCCTCAAAGTTTCCATTGAAGGCTTTCCTGACGCGAAATTTGCCACCAAAGTATGTTTGGAGATCTTTAACAAACAATCTTTATCTTCAACGTTGAAGGTGATAACAGGGAATTCATTATTTCGCGAAACAGAGACACTGGAATGAACAAACTCAGTTCTACTTGGCTTCAACAAATCAGCATATGAATCCTTATTGTTTAGCAAATTATCAGAAACTTTTTCTTTAATCACTTCCTCAAAGACAGGATTTAGAATAACATTACATTCCTGATCCCTGCTTCCACCAGCCATTCCTCTGTTCTTGACAGAGTCTTCTTCAAAATTAACATCCATTGATTTCCTAAGTATAGGAAAATCTTCCTTCGAGATGTTGTTGAAATTAGTAGTCATCTTCCCAAAGAGAGAGATGAATCACTACGCAATTCGAAGAAAAGAAATAAAAAATTATTATGCTCTGTTCTTGGAGAACAGAGTTTCTTGGAGAGTTTCATTTTTCCTCTCATTTCATATTTTTGTAACTTTCATTCATTTTTATAATACTAATATCTATTAGTAATTTATAATTTTAAAATATTAGCTACTAATGGAGTTTTTTTTTATTAATATTTATAAATAGCTCAGAGTGTTTATTTTATTTTAAATACAGTCCATTTCCAAATTAAAACTTGAATGTTTTATAGTAATATGTAATTATAGATTTTTTAATAGTAATATGTAATAAAATTTGGTCTCATTTTCGACTAAGTCGTAGATTTCACAATATGTAATTAAACTGCGGCCCACATGTCTTAACTATTGTAAGTGGCCCATCATGAAATGGATATGCTTATCCAATTTAACGGATAGATTTGTATTATATGTATAAATATATATATATATATATATATATATATATATATATATATATATATATATATATATATATCGCAATCCCGTAAGGCTGCAACTGCAATTCAAATTTTCGAATTTCAGTTATGGATCCTCTCTCTGGGGATTCGCCTGTGCCTTCTTCTCCCTCGATCTTGAAAAAGCAGAAGGTCGACTTTGATGTATCGTACGAGACGAAGGTTGAGATTTCAGAGGAGAGCGACGGCGAGAGCGGCGGCGAGAGCGGCTGTGAGAGCGGCTCCGGGAGCGACGGCGAGAGCGACGTACCCGATTTCGCGCGAGAGTTTATGGATACACATTATAGCGCAGAGGAAAGGGCTGCGTGCAAGGAAGCTTGCAAGAGATACAGAGCCCAGGTCAAAGCAAGCGATGTAAGAATGCTTCCTAACTTGTTTCTTTATTTACTTGAATGAGAAGATAGATAGATAGACTGTGATGATCTACTTGATTGATTGATTTATATAGAATATAGAGTTTAGATTGTAGGATCTATTTGATTGATTGATTCATATAGAATATGGAATTTAGATTGTATGATCTATTTGGTGTGCTGTTTAGGGTTTTGATGTTGACCACGACCCGAACGTTAATTTATTCGGCCAAATCACTCCCATTCTTTTTGACGAAATCAGTGCTTCTGGCGATTACGCTTCCTTCATAAAAAATCTCTGCATTTTGGCTCTTGAGGAGTACAACAAAGACAAGGTCTAGTTATTAAATATTATCTGTATATACATATTTATATATATATATATAGTTATATAGTTATAGTTATAGTTATCATTTGTGTTGAGATTAAATATGTGTACCTGTAGGAAGAGCAATTGATATTTGACAGGATTGAGAAGGGTACTTATCAGCTGGAGATTGGTTCTGTGTATCGCATAACCTTCTTGGTTAAAGATGCATCTTTGCAGTCCAAAGTCTTCCAGGCGAAAGTAGGTGTTTTGGGTCCATCTACTGATGTTAAATTCTGCAGGCCTAAGCCTTAAAGCTCAGGTACTGCTACTCTTGGATAATATAGTTCCTCAATATTTTCCTAGCTTGTTTTAATTCTTGTTTTATTTCTTCTTAGTCATATCTGGTGGAGATGTAACATCTACCACTGGTGCTTTTCTGGTTCAGAATATTGCCGCCAGCATCATCGGTTTATTTCTTACAATGTAGCATTAAGACCAGCATCATCGGTTTCGGATCGTAAAGGCATGAGCAGTTTAGCAGTGCATAGTTTCTTCATTTTGATTGATTTCTTAGCCAGATTTTAATTCCTCTTTGTATGGTAACCTCGACCATTAGTGTGTCCTGCTCTGTCTTTGTAGGTTAGAAATATTACTGACCATGTAATTTTAGGACCAGCATTCACAACTCTTTTTCACTTATGCAGGTCCAAAACCTCAAACCTCTATTGTTGCATTGACTCACTTGTTTTGCATACTCTCCCATCGGTTTTGAATATTATGAAGCCATGGGTTGTTTAGCAGTACATTGTTTTTTCACTTTGTTTGAATTCTTAGTCAGATTTTAGTTACTCTTATAAAAGTAACATTATAGAGGATTAGTGTTTCCGTGGTCTTGTTTTTTCATGTTTTAAAAATTGTATAGCGTTCTCATCTTTTGTAATTTTACCAGATGACAATTATAACATACAGTCTTTCTTTTGATTTAATTTTTGATTTCAAGGGGCAAAGCAGTCTATATTCTACGGAGGAGTTGATTCAATGGCGATTAGGCAAGAATTAGGTTATTCAGTAGGTTTTGTTGCTTGTTGATTTGCATTTGATATAAATTTCAGTTGATTGTTGCGATTTAAATAAGTATCTCATTTGAGAAAGTGAAGACTGATATATTTGTTATTTCATTTCAAATATAGATAGTCATTTTTAACACGCAATATATGGTAACATTTGCTACATCTTTACATTTTTTTTTTAAACTAAAAGAATTTATTAGGATCAAATGGTTAAATTACACATGCATTACTTACAGTAGTTTGGTATACAAGAATTAGGTTATTCAGTAGGTTTTGTTGCTTGTTGATTTGCATTTGATATAAATTTCCGTTGATAAATAAGTATATCTCATTTGAGAAAGTGAAGATTGATGCAAGATTTAGGTAACAAAGATTTATTGATTAAGTGTTTATGTTTTCTTTCGTAGGAATAATTTGATTGGATGTGTTCCTGATTCAGTATATTTGTTATTTCATTTCAAATATAGATAGTCATTTTTCTGTACAAAAACTTGTACAAAAACTTGATGTGTGCTGTTTGGTTTTCCATTGATACGCTTCAACTCATATTAAATTACACATGCATTACTTACAGTAGTTTTGTATACAATTTTAACTGCACAATATTAACAGACAATATATGGTAACATTTGCTACATCTTTACATTTTCTTTTTCAAAACAAAGAATTCATTAGGATCAAATTGAAAAAAAATACAAGAGTTGAGGACTAAGTGTCCTTGTGTATAAAGTATTAATCTAGCAAGCCAGAGAGAGTTCGATTTTTACATTCAATAATCCAACCCCAATCATAACGACACGATCAATTGATACCCAAAAATGATCGACAAAAAGCTTTCTTTCTTTCTTAGCCAAAAAATTTAGTTTTAGCAAACCTTTTGAAGTTGAAAGTAGTCCTTGTGGCTTTCTGGGCTTACACTACTTTGAAGCTTTCTGGACATGCATTCCTTCTTCTGAAGTTGAAGACAGTCCTTTGATGACGACTTTTCTGGAGACGATAGTGCTGGCATCGTCCCTTATGTTGAAGACAGTCCTTGAAGCTTTCTGGGTGAAGCTTTCTGGACATGCATTCCTTTGAAGAGAACGATCACCATCGACTATTACTGGAGACGGTAGTGAGAGCAGTAAGTAACGGAATCCAACTCAGAACAACATTTCTCTGAAGTTGAAGACAGTCCTGAAGACTTCAATTTTCTGGAGGCGATAGTGCTGTCATCATCGCTTTGTATTGAAGACAGTCATTGAAGCTTTCTGGACATGCATCCCTTTGAAGAATATAATCAACTTCGACTGTTACCTTTATTGATCTGGAGACTTCAATTTTGGGGACACTAGTGAGACCATCCAGCAACATCAGCAATCCAACTAGGAGCATCGCTCCTCTAAAGTTGAAGACAGTCCTTTGAAGTAGAAGTTGAAGACTCCAATTTCTGGAAACGGTAGTGAGAGCAGCAAGCAGCCGCTGGTCCAGCCCTCCAACTCAGAGGACCATCCTGAAACAAGCGTAAGTTAATCATCAATTCTTAGATAACCTATGTTTAAGCTTTCTAGCAACATTATAGCATCCAACATAGCTGGTGTTATAAAATCCTTGTAATCAATTTTCTTCTTGCATCTTTGAGTCCATCGAGCAAGCCAGTCGGCTGCTCGATTTTGCTCTCTAAAGATGTGAGAGATTTTCATACTACAAGAGTTTAAAGTCTTAATGTTGCTGAGAATATGGCTTAATTTTAAAGGAAATTTTCCAGTTGATAATAGAGTGATGATTATTTCCGAGTCAGTCTCAATATCGACGTTTTTATATCCTTTGATTTTGCAGAGTTGGAGTTCATCATGGATTGCTCTAGCTTCAGCCTGAAGCGGGGAAAACAGACCATAATTGTTACGGTAACCTAGAACCAGGGTACTAGTGTGGTCTCTGATAATGACAGCACCACTCGCTTCTCCAGAAGATGAGCAACTTGCGTTAGAATTAAGTTTATAGCGACCATGCTCTGGAGGATTCCTTGTAAGATAAGAAATCTTCTTTTTGGTGCGTAGATGGTTAGTACAGCCAAAATTAATGGCAGCATCTTCGCAGTGCTTCCAATGCTTGACTTTAAACCTATAAGAGTAATCAAGATTTATCAGCATGCTAGTAATAAGTCTGATTGTTACTCTCGAAGTAGTTTGAAGTGATTCCATTTTACTCTTATTTATATGATGCCAAATTACCCAACTAATTAGGGTGGACAGAATGGTTTTAACATGAGTTTTGTTGTCAGCATACCAAAACCATGTCAAAAATATATGCTTAACTGTCATATATCTTTGAATTTTTACCCTTATCACACCTGCAAAAAAAGACCAAATATCCCGAGCAAGATGACAATATATAAAAAGATGATTAGTAGATTCATAATTAGGGCAGAATTAGCATCTATATGCCAGGGTAATATGTTTTGTTTGGAGGACTGAATCAGTAGGTATTTTGTTTAGTAAGATTCTTCAGGCTAAAAAAGAGCATTTCTTAGGTGAAATTTGGTTCCAAATGTTACCAAATAGAGCAGAGAAACTGTAGGATGGGTTTAAGGCTTTAAAAATGTCTTTAACGTTGAAAAAACCATCCTTAGATAAAGTCCAAATTATAGTGTCTTTAGTAGAAATGTTTATTTTCAGTTTAGTGACTAAAGTCATGTTATAATAACAAAGAATCTCCTTTAGTTCAGTTGATTCCAATTATTAGCTTCCCACAGTGACTTAACCTTCTTGCACTTGAACCAATTATTATTATGGTTAGGATTAAGATTTATAAGAGGTTGTCTACCAAACCAATTGTCCAACCAAACATCCATATTACCACAACCCAACTTTCACTTTATATGGGATCACCTTGTCTCACGCCCATTTTAGCTTTGAAATAACCTCTTCAACTAATATAAAGAGGCTTGGAGACAAAGGATCACCTTGTCTCACGCCCATTTTAGCTTTGAAATAACCAATAAAGTTCCCATTATACTGATTATCTTAGTAAACTGATAATGAAAACCAAAACTTTTAAGAACCTTTAGGACAAAACTGTGAGTTGAATTATCAAAAGCTTTAGACATGTCTAGTTTAATCACCACATTACCATCCTTAGTTTTCCTACTTATATTGTAGATTAGCTATTTAGCAGGAAGTATATTATCATGTATAGATCTATCAAGCACATAGGCTCCCTGAACTTCAGTTATAAGTTTAGGAAGAACTTTAGAGAGTCTGCTATTAACCAACTTAGACGTTATTCTGTTAGTTAGTGTACATAAGCTTATGGGCTTGTACTAACTCAATAAAGATGGATTAACAGTCTTAGGTATAAGAAAGATGCCAGTGGCAAAGATGCCCTTAGGAATAGTGTGACCAAGCATAAAATATTTAAGAGCATTACAAAAGTAAGATTTTATAATGTGCCAACAAGTGGTGTAAAAACACTTGTTAAATCCATCTATCCCAACAGTCCCATTAGGGTTAAGACTCTGAATGGAGTTCCAAACTTCAGATTCAGAAGGATCCTTTACTAACATTCTATTATCAGACTCATTAATTAGCCTAAAGATGACCTTAAAAAGATTATTTCTCAAGCATAAGTTTTCAACATACTTATTTGAGTAAGAAGGATTAGAAAGCATATCTGAGAAGTAGTCAATTGCAGAAAAGTTAATAGTATCCTCTTCAGTAGTCCAAACATTGTTGACCTTGACTCCTTTGATAGTTCTTTATCTTCTTTTCTTTCTAACATAATTATGATATAGTTTAATATTTCTATCTCCATCGACTAACTAGCTTGAATGTGTTTTTTGTCTCCAGAATTCCTCTTCTATGGAAAGACCCAACAGATGAATAGTAGTAGCTCTGGAAAGGTTAACTTTGTCTTCATTGCTGCCAGTTCTTTTGAAGTTATCTTCACAAATTTGTAAGTTTTCTTCTACCTCTTTAATTTTATCAAATAAGTTGCCAAAATGCTCTTTGTTCCAAACTTTCAAAGCTGATTTTAACCTTTTTAGTTTATTCCAGTAGACATATAAAGGAAAACCCATCATAGGGATAACCCAATTAACTTCAACAAAATTTAGGAAGTCTTTGTCCATAGTCCAGACATTAAGAAACTTGAAAGAACTGCCATGTTTCTTATTGTCTTCAATAATGGTGATACAAAGTGGGGTGTGGTCTGAGCAAGTACGAGGAAGATAGAATACCTTAGTACTAGCAAAAGAATCAGACCACTCCTGGTGAATTAAAACCCTATCAAGTCTTCTCCGCCTAGTTTTGTTAGTCCAAGTGAACCTAGTACCCATATACCCCACATCCTTTAGATGACAATCCTCAATCATCTCAAGAAAGTCATTAGCACTACCTTGACAGAATTAAAGCACCCAAATTGCTCTAAATGAGAGATTATAGCATTAAAATCACCAACAAGTAACCACTCTTTCACCTTAGGCTCAATCATTCTCATATTTTTCCATAAATTCAGTCTGTTACTTCTTTGACACTTTCCATACATACAAGTAATAAACACTGCATTATTTAGGAGAGTATGCATGACCTCCATATGACAGCATTGAATTCTGTCCTCAAGGATATTTAACTCCAAGTTCTCATGCCAAAACACCCAAATTTTAGTAGAAACATTAGCATAATATTTAGTAAGCTTTAGTTTGGTAGATATATTGCTTATATGGTCATAATTAATCATAGATTCCTGTAAAAACACAAGTTTAATACCTCCTTGTCTAATTATTGATTTCAGTATTCTAATAGAAGATTGATTACCAACTCCTCTAATATTCCAACTAAGGAGCTTAATCATTTAGGGCTTTTGAGAGAGGATATTCTGGTCTCTTCAAATTGAAGAGACTTAATAACAAGAGGATTGTTCCTTTTACTTTTTCTGGCTTGTTTTAGTTTCCGATCTAGAATTTTCTGAAAATTAGGATCAACGTTTTTAGTCTACGAGCAGGTGAAGGAGAAAGGCTCCCAGTATTTTCCTTTGACGAAGTTAATTTAGAAACATGATGAGTGCTGTCTTCAAAGAGCTGAGGAAACTCAATGCTATCAAAAGACTTGATAGCCTCAGTAATATCCTCATCTTGCTGGTTAGACTCTTCACCTTCCTTGCTTAAACTTAAATCCTCATATAGTAATTCAAAATAATTATTTTTAACAACATCTTGATACATTTCATTTAGGTGATCTTGGTTTTCAGGAGTAGTAATCAAAGCTTCTTTATTTGACTTTAGAGCAGTTCATTGGCTTTCATCAGGTACACTTCTGATAACAAATTTTAACTTTACTTTCTTATAAATATCAATAGAGAGATCAGAGGGCTCTTCTGATTTATCTTCGTTTATAATTCTTCTTGTAGGATCATTCCTTTTCAAGGGCACTTCCACAGGGTCAGTAAGAGCATGTTGTGAGGTTGGAACTAATTGTGTTGTTATGTTTGTTTCCATATTGTTGACTGGTTTTCTTTTGCAGGTAGAAGAATCATGCCCAACATGAAAACAAGAATCACAGTATTGAGGCACATCCTTGTAACTCAGAGAGATCGAGGCACCCATGTTGTTACCAAAGCCTAACCAATCTTGGTTGTGAAGCTTATTGGAGATGTCCATTAATATCCATGCATAACACGCATTGTACATGGCCTTATTCTTGGGAGGGATCCAGGGCTTCAGTGGATTACCAATAAATGTAATGGCTTTGACTATTCCTTCATTATACAACAGTTTCAGGTAATTTTTTCATTCTAGTCCATATAGGAACCAAAGGGCGTTCTTGCTTAGTATTAAATACGGGCAACCATTTCAATACCCTCATGGAGTATTCCCCCACTGTCCATACTCCACGAGACCATATTTTACATATGTATTCTTTAAGGAAAAATTCAAGAAACAAGTGTCTTGAATCCCAATTAGTATAAGTAAAGTCCCCATTGAATTTTATGTCTTCAAAGAGTCAAGAACAGATTTTTTTGGGCAAACCCTTAGAAAATTTACCTATTAAAGTATATGTAAAATATTTCAGTAGATAATCATAGATAGGATCTTCAAACTGGATTGAGATATGATCATTCTTGTGCTGAATACAAGATGGCTTGATATCATAAACTTTATGATTTGGCTGATAAACAACTTGTGAATAAGATCTTTGGTGACTGAGGGGTTCACCATTTTGGTTTCTGGTTTGCAGGATTGAAGGATTCAACGATGGAAAATCTCACATTCTACACACAATGAGCTCAAAAAGATAAGCGACAGAGAGCTGCAATCATTGCAAGAGGAGCAAGCTTGAAGAAGGATCAAGAGGAGAAAACTTAAAGAAGAATCAAGAAGAGAGTTCACATAAATTTTACCTTCAGCTACAACTTTACACTTACATCACTGTGATTACGCTTGATACACACGGTAACACATGGACAAATAATAGTACATAATACATATTGCAATGTAGTAGATGTCACTGCAATGTACGTATTGTACTACTTTTTATATATAATTATACTACATGTGTATAAGTGCTACATACACTTTGTATGACGTCTATTGATATGGACTTTTAAAGTAGAGGTGATAATTTGTTTCCAACATGCAAGCTCGATCTTTTTATTTTTTATGTGATGAATCGTGGATTTCAAATTATATTATCTGATGAGTTCGGGATGAGTTATTGGTTTTAGAAAATTTTCACGGAATCCTCGTGATATTATTATTTTATAAATTCTAAAATTATATTATAATGTAATTGAGTTTGTATTTATTTTTTAAAATTTATGTATTTATTATTTTCTTTTTCGACAGTTTTATCATTATTTCTATTTTATTATTTTTAAATTAGTTTATATTTAAATCAAATAAATTTCAAAAAAAAAGTTACAGGTTTTTAAAATAAATTTTTATATTTAAAAAATAAATATAATTTATTAAAAAATTAAATAAATATAATTAATAAATATATTTTATAAATTTGTTACTACTATTTAGATCTTTTACTGAGTTCAAAAGTTTATATTTATTATTATTATTATTATTATTATTATTATTATTATTATTATTATTATTATTATAATATATTTTTTTATTTTTCTATTTTTTTGTTGGATAAATAATTATAAGTAATCAATGAAATGAATTTCATACTTAACAATATATACACTCATCTTGATGTCATCCCTAATGTAAAATTAGGGCTGTATACGATACGTTCTTTGTACACCTTTATGGATAAAATCAAACATCGAATACAAATGTTTAACTAATACCATTGCAGTTGTGGATGGCAGTGCGTTCTTTGTACACTTTTTATGCTCTGTTTTAAGTTATTTCAGTAGTTAATTTAAGATTTGGGGCTAAAAGTATACTTAAGTAGTTAGTCTGGATAATGGGATTTCAATCTGTAATTTTAGCCTAGTTATAACTTTTAGTAATGGTTTGGATAATTAAAGAAATTTGCTTCCGAATATCTGAATTCTGTTGTATTCATATTTATGTGGTTAATATAAAGAATTTTATTGACCAGGGACTTGAATATTTAATTCCATCATACTATTTAGATTTGTTTTATTTTGTAAACCGTTGAATAAATCTAATATTCATTATTTCATTATATACAAATTTCATTATATACAAAATTCACTAGGTTATGTTGTTTTTATGATTTCACTAGGTTATGTTGTTTTTATGATTGAGTTTAGTTCTTATATTTTAACTCAATAATAAAATAATATTTTGACGTTTTTCTATTGATTTTGCAAGTATTAGACTCGTTAAAGAGAGTTGGAGTGAATTTGAAAAGACAGTGTAATTTAGTGAGTCATAAATTACACATTAAGGACTGTAAACGTTTTTTTCTTCCTCTTTGTGTTAAAGTCTGTACAGAATCATATGTATCGAAAACGGCAGAGTCACTCTGTCTTTCTAATAAAATCGACCTGCAGCAGGTCCGGAGACGTAGGCATAATTTGCTGAACTCCGTTAACAATCGCGCGTTTGATTTCACTTTTGTTTTTTGTTCCCTTATTTTTTTTTTGATCTAATTGCAAGAAAATTATGTATTTTCCCAAAACTTTTTTTACCTCAAACCAATTTCGAAGCGATTTATCAGGAAAATAGTGGATTTTCCCTACAACTAGTATCAGATCCAGATTGGTAATTATCCAAAGAAGGTCAGATTTGAGTGGGAGTAATGACTACAGACGAAGGAAATGTGAGACTCGAAAAAAATCGATGGTGTAGATTTTGGGTTATGGAAGATGCAGATTGAAGTTTATCTGTATTAGAAAAGCTCTATCAACCCCTCTCAGAAAAGAAACCAGAGAGTATAAAAGATTAAGAATGGACCATTCTTGACAGAAATTTTTTTGGAGTTATCCGATTGACGTTATCCCGCAATTTTGCTTTCAACATCGTAAGGGAAACAACCACGATGTGTCTTATGAAGACTCTCTCCACTATGTACGAGAATCCATCGGTGTCTAACAAAGTTTACTTGATAAAGCGTTTATTCAATTTGCGAATGATGGAAGGTGTGTCGGTAGCTCAACACCTCAATAAACTCAATACAGTCACAACCCTGTTGAGTTCAGTTGAAGTTTATTGTGATGAAGAAATACGAGAATTGATACTCTTGTCTTCACTACCATATAGTTGGAATGATACTATCACGGCGGTGAGTATCTCGTCAGGAAGCAATAAGTTGAAATTTGATGATGTTCGTGACGTAGTTCTCAGTGAAGAGAGTCGGAGGAGAGATCAGGTGAATCATCAATCTCCTCAGTCTTACATACAGAGTCGAGAGGAAGAAATTCAACCAGAGGATATTGACGCGGTAAATTAAACTGCCGAGGCAAATCAAGAGACTAGAGGTCCAAGTTTAAAAATCCTAAAAATTCACAGGGCTTGAGAAACATCAGGTGTTGGAATTGTGGAAAGATCGGGCACTATAAATTTCAGTGCAAGAGAGAACCAAATGACCAAGAGAAGAAGACAGAGGGAAATATCATTTCAGAAAAAGATGATGCGTTAATATGCTCATTACAAAGCAGGGAAGAGTCTTGGCTGTTAGACTCTGGAGCATCGTTTAACGCTACTTCGAAGAAAGAATTCTTCGAGAGGTATGTCCCTGGTAACTTTGGAAAAATATATCTTCGTGATGATCAACCTTGTGATATTATTGGTAAATGTACTGTGAAGATGTAGTTGAATAGGTGTGTCCGGAAACTTAAAGATGCCAGGCATATCCCCGATATGAGAAAGAACTTAATCTCAGTAGGGTAGTGGGCTAGTGAAGGTTACAATATGAACTTCCATGGTGACAATTGAAATATTTCAAAAAGAGCAATGACATTTTCTCGCGAAAATAAGAGTGGTACTCTTTACAAGACAATAGAGACGAGTTGTTCAATTGCAATAGCACCAGGAAACGAAAATCTAAATGTGTGGCACCGGAGGCTTGACAACATGAGTGAGAAGGGTATGAATATTATATACTCGAAAGGGAAGCTTCAAGGTCTTAAATCAATCGATATAGACATGTGTGAAGATTGCATACTTGGAAAACAGAAAAGAGTCAGTTTTCAGACGAGTGGTAGAACCTCAAAGAAAGAAAGGCTAGAGCTTGTTCACTCTAACGTTTGGGGGAAAACAATTGTTTCATCTATAGGAGGGAAACACTATTTTGTGACCTTTATCGATGATCATTATCGAAAGGTATGATTTTATTTTCTAAAGCATAAAACTGAAGTGTTTGATGTTTTTAGGAGATGGAAATCTATGGTTGAGAATGAGACAGGTCTGAAGATTAAAAAGCTGAGAAATGATAATTATGGTGAATATGAGGACACCAAATTCAAGAAGTTTTGCTATGAGCCCGAGATCATAATAGAGAGAACTGTGCCAGGTATACCTCATTATAATGGTATTGCTGAACGTATGAACAAAATATTGACAGAAAGAGCCAGAAGCATTCGTATACAGTCTGGTTTACCGAAGCAATTCTTGGCAAAAGCAGTCAATACATCGTCTTACCTGGTTAACCGAGGCCCATCGATTCCCTTATAACATAGAATACCCGAGAAGGTGTGGAGTGGTAAAGATATAAAATTATCACATATAAGAGTTTTTGGATGTACAATATATGTTCCTAAAAGTGATAAATAAAGAAACAAGCTTTATCATAAATCGAAGAAATGTTTCTTGATTGGCTATGGCGAAGTTGATTTCGGTTATCGTGTTCGGGATAAGGAAAACATGAAGATGATACGAAACAGAGATGTGATATTCAATGAAATAATAATGTAAAAATATATTCATAAAACCGAAGCAAATTACTCAAAGCCACACGGATCATTATTTGCATATAGTCAAGAAATAGAGCCGATCAGATTAACCCCTTAGAAAGGATAGTCAGTTGGATAGATCGATCGACATCGATCTGATACCCTACAACTGACCAAGGCAGTTCCTTTTTTTGAGAAGATCATCCCGACCCCATGTTCCCAACATGAGATACTTGAACTATCTGTTACCGACTGATGGAAAGGAGCCTGAATGCTATGATGAAGCTTGTCAGACCACTGATGCTAGCAAATGGGAGCTTGCCATGGAAAATGATATGAAGTCTTTAATCTCAAATGACACATGGGAACTAGTTGAGTTACTAATGGGTAAGTAGACACTTCATAACAAATGGATGTATCAGGTGAAAGATGAGCATGATGGCTCTAAGAGATACAAAGCCCTACTAGTTGTCAAAGAGTTCCAACAAAAGGAATGAATTGATTACACCAACATTTTTTCTCTAGTTGTGAAGCTCAATACTATTAGATCAGTGCTGAGTATTGTTTACATTGAGGACCTTTATCTTGAACAGTTAGACGTGAAGACTGCTTTCTTCACGGGGACTTGGATGAGGAGATATACATGTATCAACCACAAAGTTTCTTTAAATAAAGAAAAAAAACATGGAATGCAGACTCAAGAAAATTTGGTATGGTCTAAAACAAGCTCCAAGACAGCGGTACAAGAAATTTGACGGTTTTATGCATAAGGAGAGTTTCCAAAAGTGTAATGCTGACCACTGTTGCTATTTCAAAAAATATAAGTCTAGTTATATCATTTTACTACTCTTTGTTGATGATATGTTAGTAGTAGGTTCTTATATAGATGATATTGGAAGATTGAAGCATCAATTGTCAAAAGAGTTTGACATGAAGGACTGCGGTCCGACAAAGAAGATCCTTGGAATGAAAATCACAAGAGATAAGCATAAAAAGGTTTTACAGTTATCTCAGTTAGAGTACATCGATCGTGTTTTGCAAAGATTTAACATGGGTGATGCCAAGCCAGTTAATACACAATTGGAAGTCACTTTCGTTTATCTAAGGATCAATCCCCTCAAAACGAAGAAGAGAAAAATTTATGGCTAAGGTTCCTTACGCCTGAGTTATTGGGAGTTTGATGTATGCGATGGTCTGTACGAGACCAGAGATTAGTTATGTAGTGGGAATTGTGAGCAAGTTTATGTCAAAACCATGGAAAATTCATTGGGAAGCAGTAAAGTAGATTTTGAGGTACCTACTATATACTACAAGAAAGTGTTTGTACTTTGGTAAGGTAAGTTAAAGGTACAAGGATAAGTAGATGCAGATTTTGGAGGTGAAGTTGATCCAGTTATATTTTTACTGTTGGAACTACAACTGTTAGTTGGATGTCAAAGTTACAGAAAATTGTCACTCTATCGACTACAGAGGCTGAGCATGTTGTAGTGACCGAAGCCAATAAAGAGATGAAATGGGTTCAAGGTTTGTTAATTCAGTTGGTATTCAAACAGAAGAAGAATATTATGCATAATGATAGCCATAGTGCAATTCAGTTGGTGATGAATTCAACATTTCATTCGAGAACCAAGAACATCAGTATTTGTTGTCATTTCATTAGATCTCTATTGGAAGGTGAGGTTCTAATAATGAAAAAGATCCAAGGAAGCAAGAATCCAGCTGATATGTTGACAAATACAGTAGCCACTGAAAAACTGAAGTTGTATTCAGCTTCAGTTGGTCTGTAAGAGTAACAAGACCAGAAAGATCTTCTGCATAGATCAAGTTTGAAGACAGGTTGAAACCAGTCTTCAAGTGGGAGATTGTTAGATGAAAAGACAGTGAAGTTGGAAATAATGATATGACATTGAAGATGAAACAAGTATTAGACTCATCAAAGAGAGTTAAAGTGAATTTGAAAAGACAATGTAATTTAGTGAGTCATAAATAACACATTAAGGACTGTAAATATTTTTTTCTTTCATCTTTTTGTTAAAGTCTCCGCAAAACCAAAAGCTAGGTTTTTTGGTGTATGTATCGAAAACGACAGTGTCACCGTGTCTTTCTAATAAAATCGATCTGCAGCAGGTCCGGAGACGTACGCATAATTTGCTGAACTCCGTTAACAATTGTGTGTTTGATTTCACTTTTAATTTGTGTTCATTTATTTTTCTTTTGATCTGATTGCTGGAAAATTGTGTATTTTCCCAAAACCCTTTTTTACCTCAAGCCAATTTCGAAGCAATTTATCAGGAAAATAGTGTATTTTCCCACAATCGAAATATACAGAAACAGTAAAGACAGAAATCTGTGCATGTGGTAATCCCAATTGCATAGAAGTCTGTGATATTCAGTAATGGTTACTTCCAACCAAACTAGGCCACGAGTATAGATGGGGAGAAATTGATATGATATTGTTTTATATGGCACATCTGGACGTTTAGTACCAACTTTTACATGATGGATGATTTAATAGCATGTAAGAAAATTGTGAGAAAGTTTCTTCGTAGCGCTAACGAAATTCTACGGGTTCTTGATGAGAATATAGGTTTGAATATGCTTCTACAAACAAGAGAGTTCAATGAAATAGTAGGAATATATGGTTTGATTGTGAGAAAACTTTATGGTTCAACCAGAGGTGGTTGTGTCGTTAGTATAGTTGACGAGCTTAAAAATTATGTAAATTACTTAGGGGTTGATGAAGACATTTCTATTTGGCTTAGAAGGTCCGGCCACATGAATAGTACTACCTGATCCATCTATAGCTTGTACTGAGTTCCTACTGATTAAGTTTCAAATTGTGTCTCTAGGTCTTCATATAGATGTAAATATTTCTTCGTGATATATTGCATCTCTTGACTCTATAACTGTGTTCATTAACACATAGTCATCCGATTCTAACACATAGAATCTATATGCAATGGAATATTCCTCGTACCCAATGAAGATACAATTAGCCAAATTTTAATTTTGGGTTTAGTGAGCCTTACAACTTGCTCAACAACCCCAGAATTTTAGATGACTTAATATTGAAGGCTTTTTATACAAAATCTCATATGGAGTAATCTTATTCCTTTTAATATGAATTATATTCAATAACATAACCTTACCCCAAAATCCTTCACTCAAACCCGAATAGGATAACATAGAATTAAACATTTCTTGTAAAATTTTATTCTTCCTTTGTCATACCATTTTATTGTGGTGTATAAGAAGTCGTGGTTCGATGTATCATACCATTAGACTGAAAATATATCGGATCATAATATTCACCTCCTCTATCTGTACATATATTTTTAACCAAATATTATTTTTATATAATTCTACTTATTATTTATGGATTTTAAATTTATCAAGAGCTTCCTTCTCCGCGTAGGAAATAAATGTAGCACTATCTAGATGCGTAGTCAATAAAAATAACAACTTAATTTTTATTTCCTAACGAATGAGTAGCATATAAATCACATAAAGCATTATGTAGTAGTTCTAATATTTTAAAAACTCCGTTAAAATTATTGAAGTATATTCGGCCAATCTAAACTAACCAAATCATTTTTATATAATTCTACTTATTATTTATGGATTTTAAATTTATCAAAAGCTTCATTTTTCATGCAATAAATAAATGTAACATTATCTAGATGCGTAGTCAATAAATATAATAACTTAATTTTTATTTCTTAACGAAAGAGTAGCATATAAATCACAATGTAATAGTTCTAATATTTTGAAAACTCTGTTAAAATTATTGAAATATATTCGGCTTACCTACGTTAACACGCAAATCTTCCATTATTATTATTTACATCAAGCAGAACGATTGAAATATTGGTATACGTAAATATCAATTTTAATATAAAGTAAACATGTGAGGTGTTGTCCGACAATGGGTGTACATAAAATACTATATTTATTTTTTAGCCTACAAATTCCTCTTTCAGCTAATTACAATTTCTAAAATTATGGTTAATTGAAAACTCTTATTCTTACCAAATCTTAAGATTACCCATTCAAATTCAACACCAAAACTTTATCTCACGCATCCAATATAAATCGGCCATAGTTTCTTCCCAAATAACCATTAAATTCAACATAAATTCAATTTTGATATATCCCCAACACCAAGGTTGAGATTCAAAAAGAAAAGAAGAGAAAATAACGATATATTCGATTTTACGTATGAATTTTTATATATAACTTATTTTGATATTATTTTTTCTTGACATATGACTTAATATATATTCTTCCTCATACATATGGCATAATATATATTTTTATCAATTTCCAACAAATTTATATATCATAGCTAGATAAGTTATTATATATATTTATCATATCGTCCGTTTTGGGTCTGCAGACCTGCACGATTTTGTTTCACATTAGTTGAGATATTTTATTCACTTATATATTGTATATTACTTTCAGTCTAAGTGATGTGGGATAAAGGGCCAAGTTTACTCTTAACAAAGACCAAAAGTTTACAATATCACATTAGTTGGTGAGAGATATGACTTCTAACATGGTATCAGAGCTAGTTTTGAAAAAAAATTAAAAAATAAACTTGATGGCTTCCAACAGTTTTCAACAATCATCCATTCCATGATTTTATGGGCACTATGATAATTGGAGTATGCTCATGGATAATTTATTGAGGTCCAAATAATATTGGACGGTTGTTGTTTCTGGAGTAACAGAACTAGCAGAAGGTGTTGTGTTGACGGATGTCGAGAAAACAGAGTTGGAAGTGAAAAAGCTAAAATAAAAAGAAGAAACATATTATATTTTTTAAGAAATTACTCGGTCCATCTTGGAAACAATTCTTAGCAAAGAAACTTTCAAAGATATTTGTGAAGCATCCACAACTTCAAGTTTTGAGAAGAGATTTTGAGACTCTACAAATGAAGGATGAAGATTCTGTTACCAGCTACTGTGCCGGGACTATGAAGATAAAAAAACAAAATACAATTTCATGGTGAGAAGATGGAAGATGTTACCATTATGGAGAAAATAACGCGTTTCCTAACACCAAAATTCGATTATGGCGTGTGCTCATTTGAAAAATCAAAAGATATAGATGCATTCTCTCTTGATGAACTAAAAAGCTTATTTCTAGTCCATGAACAGAAGATGATCCACAGTTCAACTACAAAGGAGAAATATTTGGTTGTGGCATCTTCATTATGGCCACCTGAGTTTTTGTGGATTGAAGATCCTCCAACATAAAAATATGGTGACAGGTCTTCCTCCTATTAGTATTCCAACATAAGTTTGTAAAGAATGTGTTGTTGGAAAACAACATTGTTCTTAATTTACCCATGGGAAGTCATGGCGAGCAAAATGAGTTTTGAAGCTAATTTATTTTGATATTTGTGGCCCGATAGCACCCATTTTAACGGAGGTAAAACATATTTAACTACCTTCACTAATGATTATACTCGGAAAACTTGGGTTTATTTTTTACATAAAAAATCAGAAGCTCTTTGTGACCCTTCGAACAGATCATTGTGGAGTATATTTCTCAACTGAATTTAAAGGTTTTGTGACATTCATGACATTCAAAGAGAGTTAACAACTGCTTATACACCACAACAAAATGGTGTATTAAAAAGGAAAAATAGAAGCATCCTCAATGTGGTGAGAATCTTATTGGCAAGAGGGAGAATTTTAAAATATTTTTAGCCTCAGATAGTAAATTAGAGTATTCATATCTTGAACAGAATTCCTACGTATGTTGTTAAAAATATGACGCCATATAAGGCTTGAAGTGGAAGAAAACCAGGTGTAGAATATTTTAGAATTTTTGGCTGCATTGCTTACACATATATCCCATATGAGAAAATGAAGAAACTTGATGATAAAAGGGAAAATGTGTTTTTCTTGGTGTTAGTTGGTGTGGTTTATTTTTGCCTGAGGGTTGGTGTGGTTTATTTCTACCTGAGGGTAATCTAGTAAAGTGTTTAAAAAGTGTTTTGGTAATTTGGTGGTGTTCAAAAAGTGTTTTGGTAATTTGGTGTTTTGTGTTTAATGTAAAGAGTAGAGAGATAATTAAGCTGCCTACTAGTAATATGAAAGTGGTTGGGGTATTTATACTGAATTATTGACCCATGGGCTTGTTGGATCGGGTCATGAAATTGGGTTGATTTTAAGGACCCATTAGTAATGTAGTTTTAAGTCAATTAACAACTAGCTTAGTCAAGAATTAATACATTTGTCCTGTTCGAAATTGTATTGTGGTGGTTTGGTTTGAATTGCCCATCAGATTTAATCATGGCACAGTGACTCAATTATCCGAACTCATCAGTAGCCCCTTTAGGTCTTGCAAAGGATTTTTGGAAGAGCTAAAACTCAAAAAACCAATATCAATTTGTTCCGATCTGTTTATGTTGTTCAAAATGTAAGAGTTTTTCTTCAAGAGTGACCCTGTTCGTATTTTGTCAACTCTGATTTCTTATCTCAGAATTCTAAGAGTTTTTCTTGAATCATGGGACACGTGTCAGGTTTTAGTACGACCTCTTAGCCGTTTTCTCCTAGATTTTTCGCACCCACTAGACTAGAAGGTTACCTATGCTTTAATTTTCACACTTTGTAGCTTTTAATCATTGCTAAGAATCGATCCACCTTCTCCTAGGTAACTGCACTTTTTCACCGTTATATATAAACTTTTAAACTGTTTCATCCTCTTGAAAAATTATAAACATTCTTAGAGAGAGAGAGAGGGAGCTTAGTTCACCTTTAACTTTGTTCTTCAGTCATATATATTCACAGTCGGAAACACCTTAGTAAAAGGAGGTTGGTTGAACTTGTCTGAATTAGAAAAAGCAAAGAAAGTAGTGAGGGACAAACGCATTGTTGTTGGTCTTCCTGCTTCTCCAATCCAAAAAAGTTATCAACCATAACTGAATATTGTAAGAATGGTAAGAAAACCCTTAGAGGACGCAGTTCCCATTTTTAAGTGGGGCTTGGGAGAATGGTAAGAAAATAAAGGTAGACTCTAATCCAAGCCTTTTGACCAGTCGCTGGAAGAGCACTGGTCAGTTTCTCTTACTTTTTCCTTTTATCTTTCAAGTATTAAGCTTTTAATTTAGACTAACTCATATTTGTTTCCACTATTTCTGAAGGAGTTCTTAGGTTACTTGGAGGCAGGGCAGGATACTTGCGCCAAGCTAAATGTTTGGACTTCGGAGAATTGGGGAAATTATTTCCACAAATGCTTCAAGTCAGGTAACTTTGTGAGGTCTCACCTTTTGCAATACCACAAGTAGAAGAGATCTCACATGTGAAGATTTGACTACCCCTTCCCCGTAGATGTGATCCTAAAGAGAACAGAAGTCAATGATGCTAAATTATATCTACCTTCCAGGGCCAAAGCCCCCAGCAAATTGAAGAACAAGAAGAAGAAGGCCACAACAGACCCAACCCAAACGACTACTGAGAGGACCGGTTCAGAGAACCAGGGAGGTATACCAGAAAGCAGTAGAGGTGACCGTAAATGAAGCTGGTGGGTCAAATAACCCACTGAACCCTCCGAAGAAGGATAAAAAGCATAAGGCCAACAGTGCTGAAAAAACTGCCAAGAAAAAGAAAGTCACTCTGGGAGCAGAGATAATCCTTCGTCCACCTGAATTCCTCCCCCCAGTTCCTACTGATCCCACTTTACAGGACGAAATTCCAACTAACCTTCACTCCGGACAGGTTGCTGGTGAGGGCAACGATGAGGAGACCTTGAGAACTTTCAAGACATTAATATTTATTTCAATGATCTAGAGAAAGATAACTTCGTGGGTCCTTACAGCCCTCCTAGTTCTTCCAATATGGTGACTCATAATGGGAAGACCTATGCTATATCCGGGGAGAAAGACACCTTGAGCCATGCCCTCCTAGGCGATATCCGACCAGTACTTGATCTGGAGAGGCATGTAAGGACTCAAATAGGTACCATTGATTCTCTAACCACTGACAAACAAAACTTTTCGAATGATATTCTTAGTGCTCAACAAAGCATAGAGGTATTGAAAAAGGATAAATGAAGAGTTAGTTGTCAAACTGGTCGCATCAGAAGTGGCCAACAAGGAGCTTCAAACCAAATACTCCGACCTGGAGACCTCTTATTCAAAAGAACCTAACAACTTTGAAGGAGCAATTTAAAACTAAGGATGGTACCATCCAGACTTTATCTGATAAGAAGGCTAAGTTGGAGAATACTGTCAAAAAGAAGATTAAAAATAAAGAGGCCCTAGAACACCAACAAGCCCAAGCCGTATCTGCAGGCATAGAGAAGCATGCCAATGAGGTAGTGGATTCTCTAGAGAATAAGGATGATGTGATCAAATCCGATATGGTCCTGTTGTTTCATGAGACCTTTCCCAAGAGGACCCTTGGTCCCATATGGAAATACGTAGACTACGATGACATCCCATTCTATACCTTAGCAGATGGTGACAAGTACAACTACTCTAGTGGAGTTGACTCGACTGATGATGATAAAGGAACATGTGAGAGTTCAAGTGCTGAACTCAAAAGTCTCAAAAAGGATGATGGTGAAGAAAAATCTGAAGGGAACAAGCCCTAAAGTTTTATTATGTATTTTGTATTTTTGAAACACTAAAGTACTTGGATGACCAAGAAATTTTTTATACTACTGATCGGTTCGAGTCCGATCAGGTTTAATTATCATATTTCCCTTTTGTTTAATATTTTGTTTAAATATTCCATGGCTAATGTTTAAATAACCATTAATATTTTAGAAGTGTTGAACAAAAATATCCAATATATCTGATCACGTGCGTTTAATAATTTTGATCAAGTATTAAATATATCCGATCAACTTAAGAAAACTTGAGAGTCGGGGTGTTGAATAAGCAATTATATCCAATTTGAAACAAAATCATACCAAACTTTTGAAGAAGACATCATATATTATTGAAACATCTAGACACCTCATTAAACCCCCCCCCCCCCCCGCCACGAGGGTAGGAAAAATAATGCCTCCTATTTGCATTGGTATAAATATTTACAAAATAGTTTTATTCTAAATATAACCTGAGATGGTCAACATTCCATGGATGCTTTAGAGCTCTCCCTTCTTTGTTTTGGAGCCTGTATGTCCCTGGTTTGACCTTTTCACAGATCATATAAAGGCCTTCCCAATTTGGAGCCAGCTTACCGAACTGTTTCTCTTTGGTATGTAAAAAGACTTTTCTTAAAACTTTGTCTTCTGTTTGAAAATCTCTTCTTTTGAATTTGAAAGAAAATCTGCTCATCATCAAGTCTTGGTAGTGTTCTGTTCTCAGATGTGCTCTAACCCTTTTTTTATTAAGTCTAACTGATTCCTAATTGCTACATCATTAGCTTGTTTGGAATAGTTTTGGACTCTGTGTGATGGTAAAGTAGCCTCTATGGGAGTAATCACATTCATCCCATATATCAAAGCAAAATGATACTCTTGTGTAGCAGCCCGATGAGTAGCTCGGTAGGCCCATAATACTTCTTGTAAATAACTTAGCCATTTTCCCGCAGTACCCTCCAAATTATTCTTTACTCCGGACAAGATGGTTTTATTTGCAACCTCAACTTGGCCATTTCTTTGAGGGTGGAAAGTATAAGAAAAACAATGTTGAATTCCTCTAGAAGCACATAAGGATTCCATGTCTTTGTTATCAAACTGTGGCCCATTGTCCGTAGTAATCTTCTGAGGAACCTCAAACCGACAACATATATTGGATATGATAAACTTAATAACAGCCTTTGAAGTGGTTCCAGCCAAAAGAGCTGCCTCTATCCATTTAGAGAAATAGTCAATGCGACTATAATAGTTCTACACCCACCGGAAGCTATAAGAAGAGGTCCAACTAGATTCATACCCCATCTAGAAAAAAGGTATTGGCTCAAATATAGTCTTCATAGGTACTGCTGGCACATGAATTTTATTCCCATATTTTTTACAAGAATCACATTTCTTTACCATTTCTTTAGCATCCACCATTATGGTTGACTAATAGTATCCGGCTAACAAAACTCTTCGAGTCAAGGCTCTATAGCCACATTGTGCTGAGCCTTCCCCATCATATAGTTCAGATAATACAACATGGGATTCTTCAAACCCTAAACAACGTAAGAGAGGCCTGCTGAAAGATTTTTTGTAAAGAAGTTCTCTTATTATCAAGAAACCACATGCCTTGTGCTTAATCGTTTTTGCCACAGTTTTATCTGAAGGAAATATCCCATCAGAGATGTATTAAAGAAGAGAATATCTCAAATCCTTAGGTTAAATAAAAAATATGTTCATATTTTCTTCATCCTCTTTCTTATGATCTATCTGTATAGATGGACATTCTTGTACGAGAATCCATGGGTAAGATTCAGAATAGGCGATTGTTGCCAAGGAGTCTGCCAAAGTATTTTCCAATTTGGGAATGTGCTCATAACAAATATTTTTAAAGTTTGTTGCCACTTCTTTTAACACAAGAAAATATTTAACCAGTTGTTCTTTCTTCACTCATTAATCAGACTCTTTTAGCCCCACCTAGGAGAGCTAGCTTAAGACCAGCTATGACTGCTTGATACTCAGACTCATTGTTAGAAGCTCTGAATCCAAAGCATATAGCTTGATACATCTTATCACCATATGGGGAGGTTAAGAAAATTCTAGCTCCACAACCTATAGTACTTGATCCACCATCAGCTCGTACTATCGATTTATTTTTAGAACGATTTCCTGACTCATGTCTGAAGAATCTATCGGCATGAAACTCTACCAAGAAGTCAGCCACTGATAGGGCTTTAATTACTTTTCGAGGGGCATCATAATCACCCAACTCCACTGACCACTTGGTCATTCTGCTTGATACATCAACTTTTTGAAGAGTATTTTTCAAAGGGAAAAAAGTTCTGACAATGAGCTTGGAAGTAGGCTCTTATTTTTCTTGCTGGAATTACTAAAGTTAATGCCAACTTTTCCAACCTCAAGTATCTTCTCTCAGCATCCAGTAGACTCTTACTGATTTAATACACTGGACGAGGGTAATTTTCCACCTCCCTTACTAGCACAACCCTTATGGAATATTCTGATACAACTAGATACACATAGAGTTTTTCTCCCCGAACATGCTTGAAACGAGTCTTGGGTGAGGACAAATATTTCTTTATTTCAATAAAAGCTTGGTCACATTATGAGGACCAATTGAAGTCTTTAGCATTCCTAAACACTTGGAAAAATAGAGCGCACTTGTCTGATGACCTTGAAATAAACCTATTCAATGCAGCCAACCTTCCCTTGAGCCTTTGAACTTCGTTAACATTCTGAGGAGGGTCCATTGATAGTGATGCAATAAGCTGATCCAGGTGAGGCTGCATTCCTTTTTCACTTATTATGTAACCCAAGAATTTTCCAGATCGAACCCCAAATACACATTTCTGAGTGTTTAATTTTAAGTTTATAGCTTCTAAATTGGAAAATGTCTCTTGAAGGTCAGATATGTGTGAGTTTTCTTCCAATATTTTAACCATCATATCTTCTATGTATACTTCCATGTTCCTGCCAATTTGATTAGCAAAATATTTATTCACCAACCTATGATAAGTGGCCTCAGCATTTTTCAACCTGAATGGCATCACCTTATAACAATAAAGACCTTTATTTGTGATGAAAGTATTGTGATCTTGATCCTTCAGATCTACTTGTATCTGGTTATACCCTGAGAAGGAATCCATGAAGGATAACAGCTTGTTTCCAGATGTAGAATACACTAACTGATCTATCTGAGGAACGAGATAAAGATCTTTAGGGAATGCCCTATTGAGGTCAGTAAAATCAATAGACATAAGCCATTTGCCATTATTTTTCTTGACTAACACAGGGTTGGTAGTCCACAAAGGGTACTGGGATTCTTTAATGTGACCCATCTTTGTTTAATCAGTCAACTTCTTGAACAATCACATCTGATTTTTCCTTGGAAAAGGCTCTCCTTTTTTGTATAAATGGTGCAATATCACTACGGATTGACAACTTGTGTGAAATAACATTTGGTGGTACTCCGGTAACATCACTATTGCACCATGCAAATACATGTTGATTATTAATTAAAAAGAACAACAATTGGTGCTTCAACTCTGCTGCCAACTTGGAACCAACCTTAACATTCTTTCCCTTTGCGAGGGAATGAGTTTCAACATCTTCAATAGGTATTATAATACTGGGAGCCTCCCTGGGATCATCAATCTCACTCTCCTCAGTAGAAGGCTCCAGTAGTTGCTAATCATTGTTAATTATGACTGCCTTTAGAGTTTGAGGGGCAAGAGCTGTTGAATAACACTCCCTGAATATCTTTTGACTGCTCCGGACAACACCTACTTGTCCCTAAACAACATATTTCAAGAATTGATGGACCGTAGAGGTTACAACATGCAGTCTGGAAAGCCAAGACCTCCCAAAAATTGCATTATACAATGTTGGGCAATCCATCACAACAAATATCACTCTTACCAAAAAATTTCAAGGGCCCCTTGCCCAACAATACTTCCTCTTCGAACTCCCCAATTATATATGCAAAACTCTCTGTGAAGCCTACAATGGTTATGTTTGAACGTTGAATAACTGCTCGATTTCTCATTTGTTTGTAGGAGTTTAAAAATATGATGTTTGCTAACTGACCGAATCAATCAAAATTTGGCGTATATAATTTCCCCTATAGAATCCCCTATGACCACTGCATCCTCATGAGATCCTACAATGTCTCTCAGGTCATCCTCATCAAAAACTATGAATGGGAATGAGGATTGGCACTAATGGGAAAACATTCCACCTTGTAACTGGGTGACCAAATTGTGGACATGCCTCTTTCTTGATGAAAAGGTAGGTGCAGTCACAATATCTCCTCCAAAAATGGTTAACGATTCAAAGAAGCTGATCAGTCCAAAAAATATCTTATTTTTCTCTGTTATCACCCCCACCTGATTCTGATCAGGATCTGGATCCAGATACTCAGAGTCTACATCAAATATTTTAAGAATCACCATTGCACCCTCTTGTGCAGATGTCCCAGGATTGTTTGAAGGATCCGTTTGAGGAACATTATTTTTTGCATTATCTGTTTCTACTTTATTTTTTGACGTAACCTCCCAACTTGCCCCTGTCAATAAGATTTTGAACCTCCTGTTTCAACGATATGCAATCTTGAGTATCATGGCCTATATTATTGTGATATTGGAAAAAACGAGTGTTCTGGTTCTCTATGGGGGACTACAATGCTTCTGGTTTTCAAAAGTGCACTTCATTCATGGTATTATCATAGATTGTGGCCACACTCTCCCCTAATTCAGCGAACCACTTATGATGGACCCACGACCCCCTTTTACTTCTGGTTTGTTGGCTCTGGGTTTGGTGGGACTGATTCTTCCTGGACCGGTTCGACCCTTGTCCGTTCTCTTTTGCCATGTAACCGGATTGGTTAGTAGCTGAAGGAGCTATTTTTGTAGTGGTAGAAATCACTTGACGGTGTACCCTTGTTTTCTTTGTTTCTCCTATATTGATATGTTTTCCCACTTGGTTCAATAAACTACCCCAGGTCATAGCCTTCTTCCAAGTCACAGAATCAGCTAAATTCTCAGGATTTAAACCTTGCCCAAGGGAAGCAATTGCAACATGCTCAAAGAAATCTGCCAGCTCATTCTTCGTATTCACAAAAAGACTTATGTAATCTTTCAGGGACTCATTTGGTGTCCCCATTACCCTTTAATTCTTTACTTCCAAAAAATTGCCTCCGGAAGGCAACCCAGAATGTATCAAAATTTCTTATACACCCCTGAGGGAGACTGTTATACCATTTAAAGGCACTCCCTGTGAAAGTTTGAGAGAAAGCCCTACACAAAAGCTTTTCATCATCGTCAAAATTCATCATGAAGTTTTTGAATTGTTCTAGATAATTGTCCGGATCTCGGCTCCTATCATATTTCTCCATATTTAAGCTATCAAACCTTTTAGGAAGATGTCTGGAGAGTATTTTTACAGACAAAGGCGATTGCCTCCAATTCCTGCTACGATTAAAAGCGGTATCTTCATTAGGGGTTGCAAAAATACATGGTTCAGACTGAAAGACAAAAGGATCAATCGGCAACTGATCAACATGCTTATGAGCTGACCCTTTACCCTGGTGCCTTTTGAACCTACCATGTCTGTCCCTCTTCCTTGAATGCTTTTTAGTTAACCTCATCTTTTTTCTAGATCTCCCTTCATCGATACTTGAAGATAGTTTTTTTTCAAGTTCTGCCTCATTTGAGGAACTACTGGAGGACTCAGATGTAGAACTCTCAACAGGCTTAGATCGGCGTGTCTTATTTGAGCTGAGGTGAGTCTTCAAAGATTCCTCATTGTCTCTAGGATTGTCAGTGTGGTGAAATACTGACGCTCCGGATTTCTCCTTAATTTCTTTTTCTGCTTGCTTCATTTCTCTCAACGCCTCTATTTTAGCTCTCAGTTGGTCACGCTCCTCGATGATATATTCCTTGTTTTCCCTTGCACTTTCCAACTCTAGGGGTGGAACATTCTGCTCATTCCGATCCATCCAAACTGCTTTGCTTGCTGGTTTTGAATGTAAAATCTAGGCACCATCGCGCTCTCACTGTGGTCGCCAATTTGGTGTGCTTTATTTCTGCCTGAGGGTTGGTGTGGGTTATTTCTGCCTAAGGGTAATCTAGTAAAGTGTTTAAAAAGTGTTTTGGTAATTTGGTGGTATTTAAAAAGTGTTTTGGTAATTTGGTGCTTTGTGTTTAATGTAAAGAGTATAGAGATAATTAAGCTGCCTACTAGTAATAAATTTTGATCACCCTCATTAATAAAAGTGGTTGGGGTATTTATACTTAATTACTGACCCATAGGCTTATTGGATCGGGTCATGAAATTGGGTTGAGTTTAAAGACCCATTAGTAATATAGTTATAAGTTGATTAACAACTAACTTAGTCAAGAATTAATACATTTGTCCTGTTCGGAATTTCATTATGGTGGTTTGGTCCGAATTGCCCTTGGATTTAATCATGGCACAATGACTCAATTATCCCAACTCATCATTAGTGAAACACCCAAAGCTTATAAATTGTTTAACTTGTTAACTTAGAAAATTGTGACAAGCCGAGACATTGTTTTTATAAAGAAAACATTGTTTTGAATTGTGAAATTCAGGCACCATTGTGCTCCCACTGTTGTCTCCAATTTGGTATGGTTTATTTATGTTTGAGGGTAATTTTGTAAAGTGTTTTAGGAATTTAATGTTTAAGGTAGAGTGTAGTGAGATAATTAAGTTGTGTGCTTGTATTAAATTATGATCACCCTTATTAATGAAATTGGTTAGGATATTTATACTTAATTAATGACCCATTTTGCTGATTGTATGTGTTCATGATATTTATACTTAATTAAGTTGTGTTCATGATTGTATGATTTCTTCTCTCGGCTACTCCATTTTGCTGAGTAGTGTAGGCAGCAATTAGTTGTCTTCTCATTCAAATTTCTTCGCAAAATTGGTTGAAGCTAGTTGAAGTAAATTCTCCTCCTCAATCTGTTCTCAGACGACATATAAATCTTATAACTTTCTTTTGGACAAGGCTTTTGAAGTTTTTAAAAACAACAAAAACTTCATTCTTTTCTGATAGAAAATATATTTAGCTTTTGCGACTATAATCATATACCAACAAGAATATGTACCTCTTTCCACTCTGAAAAGTATGAGATATCGACCCATATAAGTCTGCATGAACAAACTTCAATTTCTCTGTTTCTCGTCACAGACTTCTCTATGACATGATTTCTCGTTCTTGTTTTCCATATTGCATACTTCACACACTTTTGTTGCCTATTACATTTGAGGTAATCCTTTTACCATTTGCTTGTTTTGCATAGTTTTGATGTATGTGTTACTCAAATTCCCATAGTGTTTGTGCCATAGAACCAATGACTCATCCTCTTCAACTTTTAAACATTTATCCATACCAGAGTTTTTAAATGCATTATATTGAACATGCTGTTTATTGTCATTGTAGAGTTCACAATCGAACCTCTACGAGGATGGTAGATTTTACATGTTATTTGGTCGATCAAAATAGTTAAACCTCTTTGTTAAAGTTTCCAAACACTCAATAGAATATTAGTCAATTCTGGACAAAAACATGTATGTTAATATTTGGGTCAGCCCTTCGACTTCAAACTTCACATTTCCTTTTCCCACCACCTCATTTGGTAAGCTATTCTCTAGTTTTTCTCAATGTCTAAAGTTTTTATTGAGCTCAATAAACCAATCTTTGTTACCTGTCATATGATTTGAGCAACCGGAATCGATAAACTGAATTCCCTTATCTCAAACTCGGCGTAATTTGCTCATTTTTCACCATTTGGGCACTCATATTTGATGAGTCTGGATTCTGTCACCACCTTCTATGGGAACCGGACATGGTCAAATTCGGACAACGTCCACCTAACCAGACAGGGGCAGTTCGGACACCATCATCTATTAATATATCCGAATAGAACTAAAGTGCCTAAAAACTAATCACTCTTTGACTAAGCTTCATGTTCACTTACTTAGAACTAATGGGTCCTTAAACTCGACCCAAATCCATTAAATACAACCTGAAAGCCCATGTGGCCCAAATATAAGGGTATAAATACCCAACCACAAACATTAAATGAGAATAATGAAAATTAAATACAACCAGGCAGCTCAATTCTCCCTCTACATTCTACCCAAACATTAAATACTCTCAAAGTTCCATAAAACTCTAAACAAAAATTACAAACTTACCCTCAGACAAAAATAGACCACACCAAATTGGCGACCACAGTGGGAGCACGACGGTACCTGAATCTAGCATTCAAAACCATCAGAAAAATATGTCCGAATGGATCCGGACGCACACGAAGTACCACTATCTTTGCTTGAAGTGGTGGGAGAAAATGATGAATATACCATCGAGGAGCGCGATAGATTAAAGGGCGAGATAGAAGCTCTGAGGGCAGAGAAGGAAAAAATGGGCATAAAAGAGAAGTCAAAGGCATCAGCTTCTCATCATACTGACAACCCTAGAGAGCATGAGCCTTCGAAGACCCGTGTGAGTACGAAGAAGACTCATGATAGCTCCAAAAAGTCTCACCGGTCCAAACCGGTGGAGAGCTCTGATTCAGACTCAGACTCTTCTAGTAGCTCCTCGGGCGAAGATGGAGTTGAAAAATCCTTGTCCTCCAACAGTGATGAGGATCGTTCTAAAAAGAAACAAAAGTTGGTCAAGAAGTATTCAAGAAAAAGGGATAGGCATGGGAAATTAAAGAGGCATATAGGCAAAGGGTCATCTCATAACTGGAGACACATATACCGGATGCTGGTGGATCTTTTTGCCTTCCATGATGAGCCAGGTATCTTTGCAACTCCTAACGAGGATACCGTTTTTAGTCGTGGCTGGAATTGGAGACAATTTCCATTATCTTCCAAGATTCTATCCGGGAACCTCCCCAAGAGGTTTGATAGTACAAAAATGGAAAAATACGATGGCAGTAAAGACCCAGACAATCACTTGGAGCAATTAAAAAAACTTATGATGAATTTCAATGATGACGATAAGTTGCTTTGTAGAGCATTCTCCCAGTCTTTTACGGGGAGTGCTCTGAAGTGGTATAACATTCTACCACAGGGGTGCATAAGAAATTTCGATACCTTTTGGGTGGCCTTCCGGAGGCAGTTTGTTGGAAGCAAGGAGGTGAAGGGCAATGAGGATACAATTATCCATTGTGCCCAAGAACCGAATGAATCTTTGAAGGAATATATAAGTCGCTTTGTAAACACTAAAAATGGGTTGGCTGATTGCTTTGAACAAGTGGCAATAGCTTCTTTGAGGCAGGGCTTAAACCTTGGAAATTTGGCTGATTTAGTGACCAGAAAAAAGGCCATGACATGGGGAGGTCTACTGAATCAGGTTGGAAAGCAAATTAAAGTGGATGAAACAAAGAAAACTAGGGTGCACAGGCAGGTGAGGTCTGCCCCGGTTGCACCAAACCCCAACCAAAATCAATCCGGAAACAAGACAAGGGAGGACGGGCAGGGTCACAACAGAGCTAAAGCTCAGTCTCAGCCAGCTGCGCCTGCACAGAGTCAACAATCTAGAAACAAGAGAGGGACTTGGGTTCAACCGGAGTGATTTGCTGAATTAAAAGAAAGTGTAGCCACCATTTATGACAAAACAAAGGAATAAGTACACTATAGAAAGCCGGTTGCGCTACAATCTCCTAGGGAGCATCGTCACAGTTCCTTCTGTCAGTATCATAATGATACTGGCCACACCACTGACGATTGTATTGTTTTAAAGCAAGAATTCCAGAATTTAATTGAAAGAGGAAAGTTGGGAGCATATGTTAAAAGAAGAGGAGGAAATAGGCCTGATAATGCTCATCGGGCTGGTCCAAACAATACGGGCACATCTGCTCTAGAGGGAGCTATGGTGATAATCGAGAGATTCGATGTAGAGTCAGAGTACTTGGACCCTGATCCAACTCAAAATAGAGTGGGTGCCATTGAGGAACATTGTAAAATAGTGTCCGGGATGATTAACGTTTTTGAGTCACTCACAATTTTCGGAGGGGATACCATGACAGCACCCACTGCTTCTTCGAAGAAGAGGCATGTTCATACTTTAGCTACCCAACTGGAGGAAGGCATGACTTCCTATCAATCACAGATTCAATTTCCATTCATTGTGTTCGATGAGGATGACTTGAGGGATATAACAGGTCCTCATGAAGATGTTGTTGTCATAGGAGCATCCATTGGGGGCAATAACATGAGAAGAAGTTTGGTGGATACTGGGAGTTCATCCAATATCCTCTTTTTAACTTCTTACAAAAAGATGAAAAATCCTGCGGTAATTCAGCGTTCGTACAGGTCAATTGTGGGTTTCACTGGAAGCTCAGCAGATGTGATCGGGGAGTTCGAAGAAAAAGTTTTGTTGGGCAAGGGCCCTTTCAAGAAGATGGTTAGAATACTGTTTATTGTAGTGGATTGTCCCACTTGTTACAATGCTATTCTAGAAAGGTCTTGGCTCTCTAGGATGCATGCAGTGGCTTCAACAGTCCACCAATGTTTGAAATATGCTGTGCAAGGACAAGTGGGAGTTGTTCGGAGCAGCCAAAAGATAGCAAGAGAGTGTTATGCAACAGCACTGGCTCCTCGGACGTTGGAGGCAGTTCGAATCAATGAGGAATAACAATTTGAGAGGCTTTCTGGGGGTGAGGGTGAAATTGATGACCCCAGAGAGACCCCTGGAGTTTTAATACCGGTTGAAGAGGTTGAAACACATTCTTTGGAAGAAGGAAAAAATGTTAAGATAGGGTCCAAAATGGCATCCGAACTGAAGGGTAAAATGTTGAAGTTCCTAAAAGACAATCAACATGTTTTTGCTTGGTGCAATGCTGATGTTACTGGGGTACCAGCAGATATTATATCACACCACTTGTCCGTCCGAAGAGATGTAGCACCTGTAGTACAAAAGAGAAGAGATTTTTCCAAGGAAAAGGTTGATGTCATAGTTCAAGAAGTTGACAGACTTACCAAAATGGGGCACATAAAGGAGTCTCGGTATCCTTTATGGACAGCCAATCCGGTCTTGGTGAAGAAGAAAAATGGCAAGTGGCGTATGTGTATTGATTTTACAGATCTCAACAGGGCATGCCCAAAGGATTTATACCCAGTTCCCCGGATTGATCAGCTGGTGGATTCCACATCTGGGAATAAACTACTATCTTTCATGGATGCCTTCTCCGGATACAATCAGATTCAAGTAGATCCGAAGGATCAGGAGCATACCACATTTGTTACTGATAGGGGCCTTCATTGTTACAAGGTGATGCCGTTTGGGTTAAAAAATGCTGGGGCTACTTATCAAAGGTTGGTGAACAAAGCTTTTGCCGATCAGATTGGAAGAAACATGGAGGTATACATCGACGACATGATGGTAAAAAGTGTGGATGAAGAGCTACACTTGGCAGATCTCCAAGAAACATTTGCCAACCTAATGAAAGTAAATTTGAAACTAAATCCAGAGGAGTGTGTATTCGGAGTGCAGTCCGGAAAATTCCTAGGGTATATAATAAGTGAGCAAGGGATACAGCCTGATCCGGACCAGCTTAATGCCTTATTCCAAATGGAGCCTCCACGAAATATTAAAGAAGTACAACGGTTGAATGGGAGGTTGGCTGTATTAAATCGATTCATTTCAAGGTCTTCGGACAGATGTGCCCCGTTTTTTCAAACTTTAAAAGGTACAAAGGGATTCGATTGGACTTCACAGTGTGATGAGGCTTTCAATGAAATTAAAAAACATATGTCCTCCCCCAAGACTTTATTTAAACCTGTTGATGGAGAGACACTCTTCGTATATTTGGCAGTTTCCAGTTGTGCCATCAGTGCCGTATTGGTAAGGGAGGTGGATAATTATCCCCGTCCAGTGTATTACATCAGCAAGAGCTTGATAGATGCAGAAAAACGCTATCTAAATCTTGAAAAGTTAGCACTAGCCCTGGTAATTGCTGCTAGGAAAATGAGACCTTATTTTCAGGCTCATCCTATTATTGTCCGGACATCCTATCCCCTGAAAAACGTGTTACAAAAGGTTGATATTTCGAGTAGAATGACTAAGTGGTCAGTGGAGCTGGGGGACTTCGATATTGATTTTTCTCCTCGAACAGCAATCAAAGCCCAAGCTGTGGCTGATTTCTTAGTTGAATTCCACTCAGATAGGGATACAGAGCAAACAACTGAGATGAAAGATAAAAAGGTCTGGGTCGTCCGGACGGATGGTGGATCAAGTACTATGGGATGTGGTGCAAGGGTATGCTTGACCTCTCCGTATGGTGACAAAATGTACCAAGCTATATGTTTTGCTTTTAGGGCTTCTAACAATGAGTCCGAATATGAAGCTGTTATAGTTGGTTTAAAGTTAGCTCATATTTGTGGGGCAAAAAGAGTCAGGTTGATGAGTGATTGCCAACTTCTTATCCACCATGCGCAAGGTCAATTTGAAGCCAAGAAGGAACAGCTAATAAAATACTTACTTCTTCTAAAAAATGTGGCACTTAAGTTCAAGAGTATTGTTTATGAGCACATACCCCGAACATAAAATGAATTAGCAGACTCCTTGGCAACCATAACCTATACTGAATCATACCCCTGGATCCATGTGCTGGAGTGCCCTTCCATTCAGCTCGATATGGGTAAGGAGGAAGAAAGTTTCGATATACAGATGGGACAGCCCCAAGATTGGAGGTTTCCTCTCCTTCAATATCTCTCTGACGGTATCTTGCCTCCGGATAAGTCAATAGCAAGAAAAGTAAAGTACAAGGCTCGTGGTTTTGTCATACTAATAGATGTTCTTTACAAAAAGTCTTACAGTAAACCCCTCTTGCGATGTTTGGGGGTTCATGAATCTCAAATAGTCCTCTCCGAATTACATGATGGTGAGGGATCAGCTCACTGTGGATTCAGGGCTCTAAGAAGGAGAGTTTTATTGGCTGGTTATTATTGGCCCTCTATAATACAAGATGCTAAGGAACTGGTGAAGAGGTGTGACCCATGCCAGAGATATAGCAATGAAATTCATATCCCAGCCATCCCTTTAGAGTCAATTTCTGAACCTATACCTTTTGCTCGATGGGGGTTGGATTTGGTGGGACCTCTACCTATGGCATCCGGAGGACGCAGGACAATAATTGTTGCTATTGATTATTTTTCGAAATGGATCGAAGCAGCCCCATTGGCAGGTACAACATCAAAAGTTGTCATAAAATTCATTTTATCCAATATCTGTTGCAGATTTGGCATTCCACATAAGATAACGACAGACAATGTGCCACAGTTCGACAACAAGGAAATGGAGAGTTTCTGTGCCTCTAGAGGTATACAATATTGTTTCTCTTCACCTTTCCATCCACAAGCAAATGGTCAGGTTGAAGTGGCTAACAGAACTATACTGTCCGGTTTGAAGAAAAATTTAGAACGGGCTGTTGGAAAATGGCCTAGTTATTTACAAGAGGTTTTGTGGGCCTACCGGACTACACCTGGGGCTGCTATGCAAGAGTCACCTTTTGCCTTGGTCTATGGGATGGATATCATAGCTCCCATAGAAGCAACTCTCCCTTCATTTTGAGTTCACAATTTCTCCGAACGCGCTAACGAGGGGGCTATCCGAGGTCAACTTGATTTGATAGAAGAAAGAAGAGTTAAGGCACACCTTAGAGCTGTGCACTATCAAGGTTTAATGAGAAGCAGATTTGCTTCCAAAGTTAAAAGAAGAGATTTTCAGCCGGGGGATAAGGTATTAAGGAAAGTCTTCTTGCACACTAAAGAGAAGCTGCTCGGCAAACTAGCCGCAACTTGGGAAGGACCCTATATGGTCATTGAAAGGCTTAAACCTGGAACATACTGGCTAGAAGACAATGATGGAAGGGTTTTGAATCACCCTTGGAATATTGAGCACCTCCGGATGTACTTGGAGTAGAAACTATGTAAATATTTACTTGTTTAAAAATCCATGAAAATACTTGGGGGCATACTCTTTCCTACCCTGGTGGCACAGGGAGGTTTTATTGAGGTGTCCAGACTCTTTTATAAAATTTGATGCCTTCTTAAAAATTCGGAATGTTCTTATTTTGTTCCTTGCCAAATTTTTGTTTAAACACCGACCGGATTGAATTAAAGGTGTGGTGACTACTTAAACATTTGTCATCGGAGAATTTAAATACTCTCACTTTAAGATGTTTATAAAGTAACTAAGGCTGTTTAAACATTAGCCACCAAAATTGAAAAAGCTATGAAAAAATGCAAGAGATGTGCAAAATAAAGATATTCATTGAAATAACCGAAGTGCCTTGGCTATCCAAGGACTTTAAACTGTCAATCAAAACAAAATATCTATCCGGTCAAATGTCGGACACAATTACGAAAATGCCTTGGCCTTCCAAGGACTTTAGTTTAGACAAAACAAAAGGTGAAAAAATAATTGATAATCTAAGACTGAGCCTTTGAAGATGGCTCAGCCTCACTCGTCTTCTTCTTCTTGGGGTCGTCATTCTCCTCATTTGGGCTCTCCTCATTGTTATCTTCTTCATCAGATGAGGAAGCACTAGAATAATCATGCAAGTCTCCATCAGCCATAGTGTGGAAGGGAAGGTCTTCGTACTCTATATGAAGCCATAAATCTCCCAGATTCCTCTTCGGGAACTTCTCGTGAAAGAGCAAAACCTTGTCCGACCTCATTTTGGCATACATTTTCTCCTGAGTATCTATCACATTGTTGGCGTAAGCATCGATCTTGGCTTGAATTTTGGCCTCTTGCTCCCTTAAAAGATCAACTTTCTCCTGTGCGGCCTTGGACACCAAATCTTCGAGTGTGATCTTGTCATTAGTCAAGGTATGAATGACTTGGTCCTTGGCCTTCACTTCTTCTCTTGAAGAGAAGATATCTTTCTCCAAACCGGATAGCTTTGCTCGGAGGTCTCTGATAATATCTTCTAGGGCAGTTTCCTTTGTGGCCCAACCCTCCTGGCTCTTCTTTAACTCCTCGTTTTATCTCCTTAAAACATCAGCGTTTTGGGTGGCAGTGAGGAGGTCGTTGGACAGATTCTCCTTATCAGAATTAAGATCTTTGATGATAGCTACCTGACCTCGAACTTGCTTCTCCAGGACAAGCACTGGCTGAACATTACTCAATATAGAGTGAGTTATAACATCCCTTTCACTTGAAACAGTAAAAGTCTTACCATTTAAGGTAACGGTGTTTGAACTTCTTTGAGAGAGGTAGGGCCCAGCAAAGTCATCTCTGGGGAGGTTTTCAAAGTATTCACCAAGCCCCTCGAGCCCAGTAATGTCAACACCATCAATGCCGAGGTCTCCTCCTCCAACCTCATCAATTCGGAAGTCACCAAGGATCTCTTCTACTCTTGTTGGATCAGTAGGGTCAACAGGAGGGAGAGGCTCCGGAGGCCGGAGAGAAAGTTCATCACCCCTGGAGGTCTTTTTCTTCTTGGCCTCCCTCTCCTTGCTTTCTGCTCCCCGTTTCCGGTCTCTCTTAGGAACCCTTGGGGGTTTTGGAGACCCTACCTCTTCCCTAGCACTCTCCTGCTCTACTACTTCTAGGAGAGAAGCATCAATTTGACTTGGAACTGGCCCCTCTTGGTTTATTGGAGCAGTTTCCTCCGCTTCGGCAGGGTTAGCCTCAACCGCACTCTTCTTGCCCTTCCCTTTTTTGCCTTTCATCTTACTTGGGGCCTTGGCTCGACCTGGCAAATACAGTGACCCGTCGGGTTCGTGTGTTCTTTTAAGGACTACATCCAGAGGGGGTAGAGTGGTAAGTTCCTCCTAGGTCAAGTCCCTCCAGCCAGTAGTATTCCAGAGATGGGACCTTGCGAGATTGCCTTAGGTAAAGGCGTCATGAAAATGGTTTCCCCACTTTTCAGCAGCCCAAGTGTTGATTTTGGTACAAGTGGTCTACCCAGCCTTTAAATAATCATTGAAGTCTTTAGGAAGCTCTGTCAAGAAAAGAGACAAGACCAGTCAGTTAAACGAATTCGATAAAAAATAAAAATGAGAATGTAAGGTGGGATTCTTACGATCACTTCGCCATCTGCTGGTAAGGAGACTCGGGTTGACTCTGGTTTTGATCTTCCTCCCATTCTCCCAAGCGCCACTCACGAACAAGAAGTGAGTCCTCCATTTTCTCTCTGACTCAAGCAGGTCATCCACTGCTTTATAATTATCACCCATATTGTAGTGATAGAAGGGAATGTGGTGGTTTCTACAGAGACTTGCCACAGCTGCAAATTCCTCCATTGGTAGAGGAATTCCGGAGAGCCTGAAGGCCACGATACAGGCCATGAGAGTGTACCAGGAACTAGGGCTCAGTTGGCTTGGACAAATCTTGATGAGGTGGAAGTACCTAACTATCTCGAGATCTAAGGGAAACCTTAGCCCCCAGTTAAAGAGCTCAGTGAAGATGACTATTTCACTGAGTTTGCAGTCCATTGGGGTTTCAGGGTCTATTGGGATCCTTATTTTTACGTTCTCCGGAATCCCCCACTTTGTGCGCATCCGGCCCAATTCGGCAGTGTGGATGAAAGCATAAGTAATTTTTTGTAAAGCGAGAAGATACTTAACACTAACCTTGTGGAAACAAGGTCCCACTTTTCTCTCAAGGATTTCTGGCAGATTTGGGTCCCTAAGGCATAGTTTTTCTTTGTCTTTATCCTTTCTAACAGCACTAACATTACTAGTCTGTCCGGAGGTTTCGGACTCAAACGGAGCCTCTTCGACAGAATCCTCCATTACTTCCTCCATTACCGAGGAGGGGTTTTCAATTGTTTTTGGGTGATGAGAGTTAGGAGTTGGTTCATTTTGACCTCCGGACTGTTGGGCTTCAGTGCTTTCCTGAACTCTGACCTCTGGCTGGGGCTCAGGTGTGGTGGTTTCTTTTCGGAGGCTTGGGCTAGGGCCCTCCGGTCCGGACAACTTGTCCTTAGGAACTTTTATGGGTGCCTCTGACCCTGTGTTGCTGTCTTTGGCCCCTGATTTTGAAGGAGTGCCTTTGAAGCCTGCCCTTTTACCAGGCGACCTCTTCTTCGATCAACTAGTTTATTGGGAGAGACATCTGCATCTGACCCCATAGCGATGAATGGGGAAGGCTTCTTGAAACTGGTAAGTACTTGCCCTGGTTCAACAGTGGGCTCCGATTCCTGAACCGACGAGCATGAAACAATGGGCAAAATATTGGTTTGAAACAATCTCCTCGGTTTAACACTCCTGGTTGAAGAAGAGCCCTGGTCAGGCTCTGTGCTTGGAATTTCTGGTTTGTCGACAGGGGAAGTAGGAAGGCCTGCAGCAATGCGCTTTTCTCTTTCGACTTTTTGAGCCCTTTCTAACTCTGATAGGTTAAGTCACCCGCCTTTGATTAAAGCGTTCCTAGCTGTGAACATAAACTCACAACCAAAAAGAAGAATTTATGTTTGAGAGAGAAAGCTCTGAGATTTAGCAAAGTAAGTATGAAGATGATGGTGAAACAGTAAAGAAATTCTTAATTTTAGTAAATACACAAAAAGAGGCTTTGATACCTAGGAGAATTCGAAAGGATTGCAATGATTAGGGAATGGCGCTGACGTCATCTTTATTAAATGAAGAGGTTACTTTTCAGAGAAGGTGGGAGCGAAATTCTAGGTCAAAAAACGGCTGAAATAACGAACCAGAGAGAGACACGTGTCCTATGAACTCTGACAAGAAACCATTTAGTTTCAAGAACCTTTTTTCAGTCCGGATAAAGCTATAAAAGGACATGTCCGGATTTAAATGTCACTAGCATCAGACTTTTTTTTAGGTCTTGCCAAAGGTTTTTGAACACCACCTAAAAAAGGGGCTACTGATGAGTCCGGATTCTGTCACCACCTTCTATGGGAACCGGACAGGGTCAAATTTGGACAATATCCACCTAACCAGACAGGGGCGGTTCGGACACCATCATCTATTGATCTATCCGAACAGAACTAAAGTACCTAAAAACTAATCACTCTTTGACTAAGCTGTCTGTTCACTTACTTAGAACTAATGGGTCATTAAACTCGACCCAAATCCATTAAATACAACCCGAAAGCCCATGTGGCCCAAATATAAGGGTATAAATACCCAACCACCAACATTAAATGAGAATAATGAAAATTAAATACAACCAGGCAGCTCAATTCTCCCTCTACATTCTACCCAACATTAAATACTCTCAAAGTTCCATAAAAATCTAAACAAAAATTACAAACTTACCCTCAGACGAAAATAAACCATACCAATATTGATAGTCTACTAGCTTGTGACACCTAAATCACTCAATGTGAGCTCTGTTAATAGTCCATCCTCTTTCACCCTTTTCCCTTGCATCTTGAGAATTTATTTCCCCCTCTGCCAAAATTACTTCTTTCATTTCCTTGTCCATAGTTGCGATAACCCTCGACTTTTAGTACTTATTCTTCAAAGACCTTGCGTCGTAGCTTTCGTTCATGAACAAGTAATGAGCTTTGCAACTCATAAACTGTCATTTGATCAATATCATCTGACTTATCAATTGAATATACAATATAATTTTAATTTGTCGTCATCGTGTGTAGGATTTTATCAATATTTTTACATCTTTCAAGTCTTCTCCATAATTTCTCACTGTCTCACTCCTCTTAATCTCCTCTGTTTCAAACAATCTTCGTAGCCTCTAGAGTTGAGCATGATTCACTCTTTCATTTTTATAATACTTGGTCTTTATTGCTTCCCAAAGTTGTTTGGATATCTGCTTTGAGTGATGGTCTTCAAAATAATCTTGTCGATGAACTGAAACAAATAATTCTTTGCCTTCAAATCTTTAAGCATGTAAAAACTTAGTAAGAAGTAGGTTCTGAGAACAAAGTAATGTAGTTTTCCTTGAAGAAACTGATGGATGGTAAACCCTAAGCTTTTAGGGATTTAAAAACTAAAAGTCTAATAGACTAAATGTCTGATTTTTAATTTCAATAAATAACTCGTCGTCAAATTTGGGTTAAGAGTGCCTTAAATATGAATTACTCAAAAACCATAAACACATATATAGAAACAAAATAAATGTAAGAAAATATAGTTCAACCAAATGTGAGCACGTATAAAATTGACTAGCTGCTTGAAATAAATCCGTAAAATATTAAAAAAATCAAATAAAAATGATAAAACACCAATTCAGAACCGAAAATGTGGATTTTTGGACTCAAATTTTGTAACAAAACGGCCTCTCTCACGTTCTCGACAATTAATCAATTCGAAATTTTTTAGATTTGAATATTCACTATAAATAATTATGATATTCGGTTGAAAAATAAGATATGTTTTTATTTATCTAGTATTTCTAGACAGTCGTGGGTCTCCACCACATCCATTTCGCTCACTCGCCTTCGATAGGAAGATTACATATGGATTATGGTTCTGATTACAGCCGGTTATATATATATATATATCCTCATAAATCTATGAAACACTCATGGACTAGGGTGATAGTTAGAATTGCCGCGAACTCATCAGCACGTATCATAATGAAACCACGAAACAAGTCAAACCTACGGTCCACAAATCTTGTTTTGGATTGTTTCGAAGAAATTTTGCATATTTCATAACTAATTCCATGAGATGATTTAGTAAGAGAAGGAGAAAATCGAGGCGCGTCTGGCGTTCGAGTTTTTGAGGATTGGATTTTCTCTTTAGGAGGCGAAGATGAAAAAATAAGAGTTTTAGAAGGATCAAAGTTACCGTAATAAATGTTCTTTGAGGATGTTCCAAGGGGAGTTTTGCTTATCAATTCAGCTGCTCTATATTCTTATGCCCTTTCACTGATGCAGAAGTAATCGTAAGCTCTGAAGACGTTGTTATATGACTTTGAGGATTTAGGTTCTTTGGTAATTCTGGCTTTAGATCTCTTAGATTTTGGATGGTTTCTCATAAACTGGTTGAAGATTGATTGGAAGAGATGAATTTTCTGGTGAAGGTAGCCAGTAGTTTAAAGAAGCCGGTGAAGGTAGCAAGGGAGTTCATAGTTTTTATGCTTTCTCTCTCAAGAAATTTTGTTGATGAGTCAACAATGGATCACAGTGGAATTTATAAGAAGAGAGAGGTCGTGTTGAGAAGTGGAAAATCTGGACGTTGATTGGACAGAAGTTGAAGCGGTTGCATAGATAAGAGTTCAACGTTTGTCATACTATGAGCCTAGTTGTAGACCTAGCCCGTAGAGTGTCATTATTTGCTGAGAAGTAGGTTTGACACCTAAGATTATGAGTTGCTGCTTCGAATTGCGATATAAAAGAGTGATTTTATGTGTACATATTTCGAGACACTTGACACATGATGGTATAACAAAATAATTAACGTTGTTCGAATTATGGAGAATGAAATAATCTTCACTATTGTTTATATTCGAAGCTAATTAGTTCTCATTCATTTACAGACATGAGAACTAAGGGGGCTATTGATAAGAAAATGAGACTTCAAGTACCAAAATGTGAAGAATAAAATAACTTATGACAGATTGTAAAGTTATAGGAATAATTTAGGACTTGTATTGTAATCAGGGACTAACGTGTAATTAGCTCTTTTATGTAACCATTTTCAGTTGTACTCTAAGTTTGTGTGCCTCTATATAAAGGTCAAGGTTGATCTAATAAAGGAGTTGAATTTTTGAGTTAGAACATTTGAGCATTCTGATTTTCTCTCTCTAGAATCTATTTCTCTCTTTCTAAAACTTTATTTATCTCATTTACTAAAGCGATTCAAGTAATCATACTCATCAATCACAAATATATTTTTTCGCACAACTGGCATCTATAGTTCTCATAAGTACACCCCCACAAGTATTGATTATGAAAATTACCTACAAGACTACGAGGTATACAATGCTACTGTGAAATTGTTAGGGTTACATTAACATGTTTAACATTTTGTACTGTATTTTTTTATCGATGTACAAAATTTAGACAACTACATTTGAGATATAGATCATCTTTGGTTGCTAATAAAATAAAACGAGTGTCTATTACCTAATGTTATACTAGTATATATGGAATTGGATTATCAAACCATACAACATCCTTGAATCTTCTAACATTATGGACTATCAAATAAGGCTACAACATGATATGAAAAACAACAAACGATAATGTTATCATATATATATATATATATATGATATAATTTAATTTGATACGCTTTATCTTTATATGATACTTTGCTTGTTCTTATTCGAAATCAACCTCTTCCATAACTTATGATTCAGCCGCAACCTCTTCATTTGTCGTAGTCTTTTCAGTAACCTCTACTGCAGTCTTTGTCTATACTTCTACCCCAACCTACAACCCCAATTGATGTGTAATCCTCATAATCTACGAACGCTGTTCTATCATTCCGTTTATGGTACACTTATCCTGGCCTAACCTTTACATAACCCTCAAATTCAATAATTTTAGAGGATGGTTGTATTAGTTTTTGTTGCTTCGAAGTATGATGTTGTTAATAAAATCATAATATAAATAAACATACTAAATGACACTCCAAGCTAACATTTTGAAAAATTTATTTATACTACATATTAGATAAAAAGATAAAAATATAATTTTTTAAAAACTATATATAATAAAATTAAATGGTACATAAAAAATAATATATAACTATTTTGAAAAAATATATAATATTTACCTAATTTTTTAATGAAATATTAAAACAATTGGATATGTATTATATATATATGCACGATGTAAAATAACCCATGATAGTTAATTAAATTATCATACATGATTTTCTAAAGGATATTTATATAAATTTTTTTAAAAAAATTCAAACTATTATAATTTAGCATTTTAGAGTTAGTTTGACAATATCGTGAAAAAATATCGAGTTAAAGGTTGGGAAAAATATATATAGGTTTGGGCTAAAAAAACAAATATAGTTTTTAATGTATATCAATTGTCGTATAACACTAGTCATATTCACTTTTTTATTAAAATCGCCCCCATGTATACTTAAATGCTTCACCTGCAGTCCTTCATTCGTGCAATTTATATGATTGGGACATGTGAAACTATATATAGTCAAATTTGTGTTACACATTCAGTCCCACCATATTCTCTCCTAATCATATCTTTTTTTGCCACATCAACCTCCACGTAGAATGACACCTAGGCATGATAAAATTTTAATATTTTGTCGTTTATCTTATCATCTAAAGAACTTATCTAATGGGCTTAGAATAGGTTAGACCATAATTTCTAAGCCCAAAACCTAAAACTCAATTCCCACCTCATATCATAAATGAGTTTATAGATAGGAAATGGAAGATCAAACGGAGCGTACAAAAACACAGTCGTCACTCATTCTTTCATCTTCCACCGTTTGATCCTCTATGCATAACCTCTCTTTCATAACCAAAAATAACTTTGCCAAAATCCAAAACTAATAACATCATCATGATATAGTGAGCAAAGAGAAAAAAAAAATATAAAAAATGAAACTTTTTTTTACCACAAAGTGGTCCGACTCGATTAAACCTAATCTCGCAATATATATTCTCTCATTCTTTACTATCTTAAATTTTTCTTCTACTTCTTTATCTGCAAAACGAAGAAATACTGACATCTAAAAATATCTTGTTGACTTTGATTTTTGTTGCAGTCACTTTGTTCTTCACATCCAAAATATACTTATAATCAATCAAACTCGTATCACTACACGACATATTTGGGAAGAAAACTAAAATAATATAGGGTTTTTCACCTTAAATACCGCTGCAACCGGTTTAGTGGGACATCCGAGAATCAAAACAGTTCTCAAAACCCCAAAAGAATATCTAAAATCTCTTACAAGAGAAGGTATAGAGTTTTACAACAATAAATATTTCTACAAACGAGTTTAATAAAGAAAAGGTGTAAGAGAAGTGATGTGTAGTATTAAAATCATGTAAATCTCACATGGGATGGGCTATGGTTGAAACATTTAGTATATACCAGATAGCAATTTTAATACAAAAGTGAACATGATGGGGGTGGGGTGTTACGCAAAAGTTGGTGTACATGGGGGACTATATTTTATTTTTAACCTACAATCTTCTCTTCATGTTACTTGCAAAAGATCAATTTTCAAAATCTGGGTTAGATAAAAACTCTCACATCATCGTAGAAAATAGAGAAACAAAAAAAAATGACTAGAGTTTCATTAATTGGAATTGTGTTTCTTACAACGATTTTAAATCATATTATATAAACTAATAGAATAATAACTTAATGGGCTAATGGGCCTTAATAACATAATGAACTATAATGCTAATACACTCCCTCGAAATCACAATACAATTATAACAAGTATTGAGAATTTGTTACATATTAAACGAAACCGAGACGCCGACTAAATCTTCAATATTCAAATGACCTTCAAACGTAATCCAAATACCAATAAAAAATTCCAAATTGAAACTCAAAGCCAAAACAAAAAAACTAAAGTTCAATAACAAATACAAATAGAAATAACCAAATCTAAATTCAATACTAATCTAAAAATGCAAAACCAAATCAAAATACATGAATGTGTAGGAAGAGCAATTGGTATTTGACAGGGTGGAGAATTCTACTTCTTAGTTAGAGATTGGTCCTGTGTTTTGCATAACCTTCTTGGTTAAAGATACATGTTTGCAGTCTAAAGTCTTTCAAGCGAAAGTAAGTGTTATGTGAATAACCACATTGTGATAAATCAATATTTATAAATAACCATCTCGTAGTCTTAATTATTTTTCTCTCTCATTTTTTCTCTCTGAGAAGTAGGTTTGACACCTAAGATTATGAGTTGCTGCTTCGAATTGCGATATAAAAGAGTGATTTTATGTGTACATATTTCGAGACACTTGACACATGATGGTATAACAAAATAATTAACGTTGTTCGAATTATGGAGAATGAAATAATCTTCACTATTGTTTATATTCGAAGCTAATTAGTTCTCATTCATTTACAGACATGAGAACTAAGGGGGCTATTGATAAGAAAATGAGACTTCAAGTACCAAAATGTGAAGAATAAAATAACTTATGACAGATTGTAAAGTTATAGGAATAATTTAGGACTTGTATTGTAATCAGGGACTAACGTGTAATTAGCTCTTTTATGTAACCATTTTCAGTTGTACTCTAAGTTTGTGTGCCTCTATATAAAGGTCAAGGTTGATCTAATAAAGGAGTTGAATTTTTGAGTTAGAACATTTGAGCATTCTGATTTTCTCTCTCTAGAATCTATTTCTCTCTTTCTAAAACTTTATTTATCTCATTTACTAAAGCGATTCAAGTAATCATACTCATCAATCACAAATATATTTTTTCGCACAACTGGCATCTATAGTTCTCATAAGTACACCCCCACAAGTATTGATTATGAAAATTACCTACAAGACTACGAGGTATACAATGCTACTGTGAAATTGTTAGGGTTACATTAACATGTTTAACATTTTGTACTGTATTTTTTTATCGATGTACAAAATTTAGACAACTACATTTGAGATATAGATCATCTTTGGTTGCTAATAAAATAAAACGAGTGTCTATTACCTAATGTTATACTAGTATATATGGAATTGGATTATCAAACCATACAACATCCTTGAATCTTCTAACATTATGGACTATCAAATAAGGCTACAACATGATATGAAAAACAACAAACGATAATGTTATCATATATATATATATATGATATAATTTAATTTGATACGCTTTATCTTTATATGATACTTTGCTTGTTCTTATTCGAAATCAACCTCTTCCATAACTTATGATTCAGCCGCAACCTCTTCATTTGTCGTAGTCTTTTCAGTAACCTCTACTGCAGTCTTTGTCTATACTTCTACCCCAACCTACAACCCCAATTGATGTGTAATCCTCATAATCTACGAACGCTGTTCTATCATTCCGTTTATGGTACACTTATCCTGGCCTAACCTTTACATAACCCTCAAATTCAATAATTTTAGAGGATGGTTGTATTAGTTTTTGTTGCTTCGAAGTATGATGTTGTTAATAAAATCATAATATAAATAAACATACTAAATGACACTCCAAGCTAACATTTTGAAAAATTTATTTATACTACATATTAGATAAAAAGATAAAAATATAATTTTTTAAAAACTATATATAATAAAATTAAATGGTACATAAAAAATAATATATAACTATTTTGAAAAAATATATAATATTTACCTAATTTTTTAATGAAATATTAAAACAATTGGATATGTATTATATATATATGCACGATGTAAAATAACCCATGATAGTTAATTAAATTATCATACATGATTTTCTAAAGGATATTTATATAAATTTTTTTAAAAAAATTCAAACTATTATAATTTAGCATTTTAGAGTTAGTTTGACAATATCGTGAAAAAATATCGAGTTAAAGGTTGGGAAAAATATATATAGGTTTGGGCTAAAAAAACAAATATAGTTTTTAATGTATATCAATTGTCGTATAACACTAGTCATATTCACTTTTTTATTAAAATCGCCCCCATGTATACTTAAATGCTTCACCTGCAGTCCTTCATTCGTGCAATTTATATGATTGGGACATGTGAAACTATATATAGTCAAATTTGTGTTACACATTCAGTCCCACCATATTCTCTCCTAATCATATCTTTTTTTGCCACATCAACCTCCACGTAGAATGACACCTAGGCATGATAAAATTTTAATATTTTGTCGTTTATCTTATCATCTAAAGAACTTATCTAATGGGCTTAGAATAGGTTAGACCATAATTTCTAAGCCCAAAACCTAAAACTCAATTCCCACCTCATATCATAAATGAGTTTATAGATAGGAAATGGAAGATCAAACGGAGCGTACAAAAACACAGTCGTCACTCATTCTTTCATCTTCCACCGTTTGATCCTCTATGCATAACCTCTCTTTCATAACCAAAAATAACTTTGCCAAAATCCAAAACTAATAACATCATCATGATATAGTGAGCAAAGAGAAAAAAAAAATATAAAAAATGAAACTTTTTTTTACCACAAAGTGGTCCGACTCGATTAAACCTAATCTCGCAATATATATTCTCTCATTCTTTACTATCTTAAATTTTTCTTCTACTTCTTTATCTGCAAAACGAAGAAATACTGACATCTAAAAATATCTTGTTGACTTTGATTTTTGTTGCAGTCACTTTGTTCTTCACATCCAAAATATACTTATAATCAATCAAACTCGTATCACTACACGACATATTTGGGAAGAAAACTAAAATAATATAGGGTTTTTCACCTTAAATACCGCTGCAACCGGTTTAGTGGGACATCCGAGAATCAAAACAGTTCTCAAAACCCCAAAAGAATATCTAAAATCTCTTACAAGAGAAGGTATAGAGTTTTACAACAATAAATATTTCTACAAACGAGTTTAATAAAGAAAAGGTGTAAGAGAAGTGATGTGTAGTATTAAAATCATGTAAATCTCACATGGGATGGGCTATGGTTGAAACATTTAGTATATACCAGATAGCAATTTTAATACAAAAGTGAACATGATGGGGGTGGGGTGTTACGCAAAAGTTGGTGTACATGGGGGACTATATTTTATTTTTAACCTACAATCTTCTCTTCATGTTACTTGCAAAAGATCAATTTTCAAAATCTGGGTTAGATAAAAACTCTCACATCATCGTAGAAAATAGAGAAACAAAAAAAAATGACTAGAGTTTCATTAATTGGAATTGTGTTTCTTACAACGATTTTAAATCATATTATATAAACTAATAGAATAATAACTTAATGGGCTAATGGGCCTTAATAACATAATGAACTATAATGCTAATACACTCCCTCGAAATCACAATACAATTATAACAAGTATTGAGAATTTGTTACATATTAAACGAAACCGAGACGCCGACTAAATCTTCAATATTCAAATGACCTTCAAACGTAATCCAAATACCAATAAAAAATTCCAAATTGAAACTCAAAGCCAAAACAAAAAAACTAAAGTTCAATAACAAATACAAATAGAAATAACCAAATCTAAATTCAATACTAATCTAAAAATGCAAAACCAAATCAAAATACATGAATGTGTAGGAAGAGCAATTGGTATTTGACAGGGTGGAGAATTCTACTTCTTAGTTAGAGATTGGTCCTGTGTTTTGCATAACCTTCTTGGTTAAAGATACATGTTTGCAGTCTAAAGTCTTTCAAGCGAAAGTAAGTGTTATGTGAATAACCACATTGTGATAAATCAATATTTATAAATAACCATCTCGTAGTCTTAATTATTTTTCTCTCTCATTTTTTCTCTCTGAGAAGTAGGTTTGACACCTAAGATTATGAGTTGCTGCTTCGAATTGCGATATAAAAGAGTGATTTTATGTGTACATATTTCGAGACACTTGACACATGATGGTATAACAAAATAATTAACGTTGTTCGAATTATGGAGAATGAAATAATCTTCACTATTGTTTATATTCGAAGCTAATTAGTTCTCATTCATTTACAGACATGAGAACTAAGGGGGCTATTGATAAGAAAATGAGACTTCAAGTACCAAAATGTGAAGAATAAAATAACTTATGACAGATTGTAAAGTTATAGGAATAATTTAGGACTTGTATTGTAATCAGGGACTAACGTGTAATTAGCTCTTTTATGTAACCATTTTCAGTTGTACTCTAAGTTTGTGTGCCTCTATATAAAGGTCAAGGTTGATCTAATAAAGGAGTTGAATTTTTGAGTTAGAACATTTGAGCATTCTGATTTTCTCTCTCTAGAATCTATTTCTCTCTTTCTAAAACTTTATTTATCTCATTTACTAAAGCGATTCAAGTAATCATACTCATCAATCACAAATATATTTTTTCGCACAACTGGCATCTATAGTTCTCATAAGTACACCCCCACAAGTATTGATTATGAAAATTACCTACAAGACTACGAGGTATACAATGCTACTGTGTGAAATTGTTAGGGTTACATTAACATGTTTAACATTTTGTACTGTATTTTTTTATCGATGTACAAAATTTAGACAACTACATTTGAGATATAGATCATCTTTGGTTGCTAATAAAATAAAACGAGTGTCTATTACCTAATGTTATACTAGTATATATGGAATTGGATTATCAAACCATACAACATCCTTGAATCTTCTAACATTATGGACTATCAAATAAGGCTACAACATGATATGAAAAACAACAAACGATAATGTTATCATATATATATATATATATGATATAATTTAATTTGATACGCTTTATCTTTATATGATACTTTGCTTGTTCTTATTCGAAATCAACCTCTTCCATAACTTATGATTCAGCCGCAACCTCTTCATTTGTCGTAGTCTTTTCAGTAACCTCTACTGCAGTCTTTGTCTATACTTCTACCCCAACCTACAACCCCAATTGATATGTAATCCTCATAATCTACGAACGCTGTTCTATCATTCCGTTTATGGTACACTTATCCTGGCCTAACCTTTACATAACCCTCAAATTCAATAATTTTAGAGGATGGTTGTATTAGTTTTTGTTGCTTCGAAGTATGATGTTGTTAATAAAATCATAATATAAATAAACATACTAAATGACACTCCAAGCTAACATTTTGAAAAATTTATTTATACTACATATTAGATAAAAAGATAAAAATATAATTTTTTAAAAACTATATATAATAAAATTAAATGGTACATAAAAAATAATATATAACTATTTTGAAAAAATATATAATATTTACCTAATTTTTTAATGAAATATTAAAACAATTGGATATGTATTATATATATATGCACGATGTAAAATAACCCATGATAGTTAATTAAATTATCATACATGATTTTCTAAAGGATATTTATATAAATTTTTTTAAAAAAATTCAAACTATTATAATTTAGCATTTTAGAGTTAGTTTGACAATATCGTGAAAAAATATCGAGTTAAAGGTTGGGAAAAATATATATAGGTTTGGGCTAAAAAAACAAATATAGTTTTTAATGTATATCAATTGTCGTATAACACTAGTCATATTCACTTTTTTATTAAAATCGCCCCCATGTATACTTAAATGCTTCACCTGCAGTCCTTCATTCGTGCAATTTATATGATTGGGACATGTGAAACTATATATAGTCAAATTTGTGTTACACATTCAGTCCCACCATATTCTCTCCTAATCATATCTTTTTTTGCCACATCAACCTCCACGTAGAATGACACCTAGGCATGATAAAATTTTAATATTTTGTCGTTTATCTTATCATCTAAAGAACTTATCTAATGGGCTTAGAATAGGTTAGACCATAATTTCTAAGCCCAAAACCTAAAACTCAATTCCCACCTCATATCATAAATGAGTTTATAGATAGGAAATGGAAGATCAAACGGAGCGTACAAAAACACAGTCGTCACTCATTCTTTCATCTTCCACCGTTTGATCCTCTATGCATAACCTCTCTTTCATAACCAAAAATAACTTTGCCAAAATCCAAAACTAATAACATCATCATGATATAGTGAGCAAAGAGAAAAAAAAATATAAAAAATGAAACTTTTGTTGAAACTTTGTTGTTTACCACAAAGTGGTCCGACTCGATTAAACCTAATCTCGCAATATATATTCTCTCATTCTTTACTATCTTAAATTTTTCTTCTACTTCTTTATCTGCAAAACGAAGAAATACTGACATCTAAAAATATCTTGTTGACTTTGATTTTTGTTGCAGTCACTTTGTTCTTCACATCCAAAATATACTTATAATCAATCAAACTCGTATCACTACACGACATATTTGGGAAGAAAACTAAAATAATGTAGGGTTTTTCACCTTAAATACCGCTGCAACCGGTTTAGTGGGACATCCGAGAATCAAAACAGTTCTCAAAACCCCAAAAGAATATCTAAAATCTCTTACAAGAGAAGGTATAGAGTTTTACAACAATAAATATTTCTACAAACGAGTTTAATAAAGAAAAGGTGTAAGAGAAGTGATGTGTAGTATTAAAATCATGTAAATCTCACATGGGATGGGCTATGGTTGAAACATTTAGTATATACCAGATAGCAATTTTAATACAAAAGTGAACATGATGGGGGTGGGGTGTTACGCAAAAGTTGGTGTACATGGGGGACTATATTTTATTTTTAACCTACAATCTTCTCTTCATGTTACTTGCAAAAGATCAATTTTCAAAATCTGGGTTAGATAAAAACTCTCACATCATCGTAGAAAATAGAGAAACAAAAAAAAATGACTAGAGTTTCATTAATTGGAATTGTGTTTCTTACAACGATTTTAAATCATATTATATAAACTAATAGAATAATAACTTAATGGGCTAATGGGCCTTAATAACATAATGAACTATAATGCTAATACACTCCCTCGAAATCACAATACAATTATAACAAGTATTGAGAATTTGTTACATATTAAACGAAACCGAGACGCCGACTAAATCTTCAATATTCAAATGACCTTCAAACGTAATCCAAATACCAATAAAAAAATTCCAAATTGAAACTCAAAGCCAAAACAAAAAAACTAAAGTTCAATAACAAATACAAATAGAAATAACCAAATCTAAATTCAATACTAATCTAAAAATGCAAAACCAAATCAAAATACATGAATGTGTAGGAAGAGCAATTGGTATTTGACAGGGTGGAGAATTCTACTTCTTAGTTAGAGATTGGTCCTGTGTTTTGCATAACCTTCTTGGTTAAAGATACATGTTTGCAGTCTAAAGTCTTTCAAGCGAAAGTAAGTGTTATGTGAATAACCACATTGTGATAAATCAATATTTATAAATAACCATCTCGTAGTCTTAATTATTTTTCTCTCTCATTTTTTACGTTGTTTTTAAAATGTCATATATTTCAAGTCGTAACTCCAAAATAATATCCGAAAATATCATTTTTAAGACTAATAAAACTAGATCCATAAATGATACTTTTTTATGTTTTAGTTACGTAATTACATATAGTTGGTTGTAAAATAAGCCTATAAAAATTAGTTGTGTTCAGTTATGGAACTACGTACAAATAAGTTACAAAAAACGATGTTAAGTTCCAGAATTATGCTCAAATAAGTTGCAAAAAATAAATTGTGTTCACATGTATGATTACGTACAAATGAGTTGTAAAAATGAGAATAAAATAGTTGCGGAAATAAGACGTATGTTGCAAAAAAATATTGTATTAAGTTGCATAATTATGTGCAATTGAGTTACAAAAATAAGAAGAAAATGGTTGCAAAAATAAAAGTTTGGTGGTGAAATAAGTTTGGAAAAAACAATTGTGTTCTAGTTGCATAATTATGTGTAATTTGGTAGTTAAAAAGAAATTGTGTTCTAGTTGTAAAATTACCTCTAATTTGGTTGCGAGAGTAGAAAAAAAATCTATAAAATCTCTCATGGATTTCGTTTTGTTCGTCATTAGAAAATAGAATTATGAGTTTTTAAAAAATTTCTTTTAAGTTAAAAATAACTAAATGTTACATTTTGTACATGTTGGCATGTTTAGGGATATTTTTTAAACCTTTTAAAGTTCAAAATCCAGGTGGTTATTGGTATTTTTAATATATTTTTGGTTATTGGTAGTGTCCGTTATCTTTATATTTTTGCCTATGTACGAAATATGAAACTAGTATTAAATAAAAACGGGAAACGCAAAACCAGGATGAAATGAAATGTGAAATGCAAAACTAATATTAAATTTGATTTTTTTGCTAACGTGCGAAATAGATAACCATAATTAAATTAAAATATGAAGTGTGAAACCACCAGAGGAATTTGATTTTTTTGTTTATGTACAAAATGCAAATCAGCGGTTAAATGAAAATGCAAAATATGAAATGAAAAACGAGGATAAAATAAAATATAAAATGTGAAACAAATGCTTAAATTTGATTTTTTTTATCAAAGTGTAAAATGAGAAACCATAAACGAAAACACGACATACAAAATATAAAATCATAAACGAATATACGAATTGCGAAATGTAAAACTATGATTTATTTGGCTCATAAAAATATTAATTTTATTTTTTATTTTATTTTTTATCATTTTGTTCATTATAAAAAAGAGAAAAGTACCAGTAAATACCCACTTAACTATCTAATTACCCATTAATACTCGTCTTTTTGGATAGTGTCACTTGGTACCTCGAATCGAAATTTGACAAAAATACCTCCGACTATATATACCCGCTCGTACCTTCACCAGTACTAACTTAAGAGTTGTTTGAAAAACTAACCTGAGAGTTGTTTGAAAAAATAACCTGAGAGTTGTTTGAAAAACTAACTTGAGAGTTGTTTGAAAAACTAACCCGAGAGTTAGTGTGCAACTCTCGCAATTTCCTGAGAGTTGTTTGCAACTCTCTTGATTTCATGAGAGTTGTTTGCAACTCTCTCGATTTCCTGTAAGTAGTTAATGGTGAAATTTTATTTTTTAAAAAAATAAAAAAATATCATCAATGAGTCTAGTTTTTTTCATCTTAAAAAAACAAAAACGATGGTACTTTCGTATATTTTTTCCGAGCTCTGGTTTGAAAGATATGAATCTTTTGAAAAATAAAATAAGAAAAGGAAATTTTGGCTACGTGGTTGTTAATAGAAAGTGAAGGTAATTAGGGTATTAAAATAATATTATGTATTAAGTAGTAATTAGGTAGTTGAGATGAGTATTAAAAGGTAATAGAACAACGCCGACAATAGAATAATTGATTGGGTATTTTAGATGCAATTTTCTTATAAAAAAATACATAACTAATAATACTTTTTTTTTATATTAGGGTATGAAAATATAAATATTTAAAAATTAAAATCATAATTTGAAAAATTAAAATAAAACACATGCATCCCATGTCATTATATAGTTGAAAGTGTTTTAGGTAAAAAAGAATATACCTTAGAATTTTAGTTATAACATGTAATTCATATTTGGACCAATATCGTTTCGTAACTGGCCCATAATCATTTTTATAATTGTGAAATGTTTATGTGATTGAATTGTGGCCCGCATCCTTATAAATGGCCCATAATCAAATAGATCAGTGGTTATTAGATTCGGCATATATATATATGAAGATAACAAGTATTTCGTTGAAAACTTCTCCAAGAATTTTGGATGGCCCCTCCGGTCGTCGGAATCTTCTCCGGCTTTTAGCTTTCTTCTCTTAAGCGTTTCTCCCTGGTTTTTCTTCTTTGTTCATCAAAGAATTTGTTTTGTGTGAGTAGCTTTTTTGGTTCTATGGTCTTCAGAGATCTTTTTGTTGCCGGGTTGTGGATCGTGTTCATCGGTTTCTTCTCTCCGATATTTCGTTTATCATCGTGGTGGTTTTAGCCAGATTGTTGGAAATCCTGTTGAACGTCTGCCAGGCGTTCTGTTTGTTGGACTCTGTTTCTTCTTGAAACAGATGATCGCTTTTAGATTCTCTGGTGTTGTTGTGCTTTTTGGGCGGCGATGTTGTTCAATATTCTCAACAACAAAGAGTTTCCTGCACTTATACCAGAGGTTAATATGGATAAAGACAAGAATAAGAAATCTTTTAAAGATATTCTGTCCCATGTTCAAGAACGTTTACTGTCAAAACCAGAGTTTATTAAGTACGCTGATGATCACAACGTTATCCAATTCGATAAACAAACTCAAGATGTCCTTCTAATGCAGTCTAAATCTACTGTGATTGGAAAGTTCAGTCAAGGGATTCCGAAACGCTTGGTTTTTCAGTCTTTCATGGAGTCTTTTAAATTTAAGGGTTCATATTCGTACGAAACCTTAGATACTAGGCAAATATTGATAGAATTTAGCCTTTTGGAAGATGTAACAAAGTTCTGGTCTAAACCTGTTTGGAAGGTTGATGGGAAGTTTATGAGAGTCTTGAAATGGTCTCCGTACATAAACAAGAATAAAGAAATTCCGGTGGTTTTGTTATGGATTCGCTTAGAAAACATGCCTGAGTACCTTTACAACGAGTGGGTGGTTGGTGATATTGCTGCATCCTTTGGAAAAGTCCATAAAACGTTTGTTCCTAAGTTTAACCGTGCTAAAGCTAACGCTTCTTATGCTCAAGTTGAAGTCGATGTTTCAGGTGTGCTTAAAAGAAAGGTCTGGGTGGGGTTTGGTAGGAATGATGGATGCTGGGTTGGGGTGAGTTATCGTAATGTCCCTGATTACTGCGGTAATTGTTTACATCTGGGACACAAGGAAATTGATTGTAGAAAGAATGTGTTGAAAACAGAGGACAAAGCTAATGATGTTAGCCAAAAAAATGATAGTATTATAAAGGAAGGTACTCAATTTGGTTCTTTACATGAGGATAAGATTCAAACTTCTACTACACTAGATCAACCTTTTATTAAAGTTTACAAGAGAAGATTGAAATCGATTATAACTGCGAAAGATATGACTAATGGTTCTAGTAGTCCTGTTCAAGTTGCTACAGCTCCTAGTGTGGATCTGGAAGTTATTGGTGCTCTTCAAGATTTGGAGCAGGTTGCTAGTTCTCAAAACCAGGCTGCTCAACAGGATGATATGAAGACCCTCTTTAACAATATAGGGAGTCTTAATCATTCGCCAAAGACCTCTTGTTCTAATCAAGGTTTTGAAGCTCTCATCAATAAGAAAGTAAAGTCTGCATAGCGTTACTAATGTTGTTAATAGAATTAAGAGGGTGATCCTAGGTATCGGTTCTAAGAACATGCTTAAACCTAAACATTGGTCTGGGGTCTCTGATGCAGGGGCCTATCTTGGGTGTCTTTCTATAGGAAGAGTTAAAGCAAAATACCTGAAGTGGATGCCTCCAAGTGCTGGGAGACTGAAAGTCAATATTGACGGAGCTAGCAGCTGGGTTGGCGAAGCATCTGGAAAATCAGGAGAGCTCAAAACCCTAGCTGTACTGGCAGATCCAGCGAGATTAGTAGTCGAGTGAGACAATCCGGAGACCGGACGAATCGGCTGGAAATCGTAGCTCGGAAGGATCTCTTCTTTCTTCTCCGCCCTGAATCCGTTGTTTTCACTGGGATCTTTAAGAACGAAAGTATCGTTGATTTGCTTGTGATGATCGTCTTCCTGACGATGTTGGTGGTGGTGATGCTTCATAAGATCGATGATCTCGTTGTCGCCGTTTTGTGGTGGTGAGAATGACGGCGATGATTGCTGCAAATCCATAATCTGTTTGTCCATGAATTCGGATGTGTTGTTATTTATCAATCGAGAAGATTATCTCTTGCAGTTGCAGCGATGCTTCGAAAGTTGTTTCGGACTTATGGAGGTCAAGCTCAAGCGATTTGAAGGTTGGAGTTTTTTTGGGAAGGCTATGGCTAAGCTTTGAAGCTGATGAAGAGGTTTTTTGGGGTTGGCTTTTGTGATGTCGCAGAGAGTGTCTGAAGAAGAAGACTTTCTCTGAATTAGGGTTTTTTCATTTGGGAAAGTCTTTTAATTTTGTTCTTTTACTCTCTTAGGCTAGGGTTTGTCTTTGTTTTCAATTCAGTCCTTCAAGTTTGTAAAACTCTTTGATTTCGTAATTGATCGTCATTTGCTTAAAAAAAAAGATTCGGCATATATATATAAAAAAACCCTATACCTGTAGGGATGGCAATTTAAACCGAAACCGTGGGTACCCGAACCGAACCGAACCGACGGGGTGGGTTACCCGAAAAAGAAAAAAATAAACGGGGCGGGTTATGGTTTTTATTTTTACTATCCGTTCGGGTTCGGGTTCGGTTTCGGGTTTGAATATTAAACCACGGGTAACTGCCCCGAACCCGCCCCGTAAAAATACCTTCCATCTCTGTATATATAAATATTATTTACTGATTTTATTTTTAGCCCGTTATAAAGACTAAATATTCAACTTTAATAATATTATTATTAATTATAGCCCGTTATAAATATTATTTATTACCGTCTCTAATCTCTATGTAATCTAGCCCAATAATATTCCAAACCCTAAAAGAAAAAAAACCTTTCAATATCTAATCTGTCTCATTTTCACTATCACTTCTCTCGTTTTTATCTCCTCACATAGAACCATCACTATTGTACCGACCGCCACGATTTGTTGCTCCGTTCTTTGGTTTTTTGTTGCTCCGTTCTTTGGTTTTCAGTTGTCACTCGCTTCCTTCCTAATATTCAGGTTTCTTTCTTTATTTCGATGATTTTTTTTTCTTTTTTTTTCTATGTTTTTGAGACTAATCGGTAGGGATGGCAATTTAAACCGAAACCGTGGGTACCCGAACCGAACCGAACCGACGGGGTGGGTTACCCGAAAAAGAAAAAAATAAACGGGGCGGGTTAAAAAAATTATTTAAATGTTTATTTTAATTTTATACGTTTGTTTTATTTAGAATATCAAGTCGATGAAGATTATAATTTATGGTAGTATTTTGTTAAATTTATTGTTAGATTTTTACTTTTATATTTTATTTTTTACATATTTTGTTTATGTTCGGTTCGGGTTCGGTTCGGGTATCTACAACGGGTTTCTTCCGCGGGTAGTTCGCGGGTACCCGTGTGGGTAACCCGAACCCACGGATTCGGATTTGGTATGAAAAAAAAATACCCGTCGGATTTCAGGGCGGGTTCGGGTATCAGTTATTTACTGCGGGGCGGGTTGTGGATATATAGGTACCCGCCCCCGATCCGCCCCGTTGCCATCCCTATATACCTGTAAGTAAAGCAGTAACTGCAAGAGCTTAATTTTCAAATTTCAGATCTGAAAACTCCCTCCACGGATCCATCTTCTCCCATACCGATCCATTCGATTTTGAAAAACCAGATGGTCATGTATTGCACGACACGAAGGTTCAGAGCCATAGGGAGAGCGACGACGAGAGCGACGGCTAGAGTGACGGTGACAACCACCTGTCCGATTTTGCGCACAAGTATTTGAAAACATTTACCGTAGATCAGAGGGCTGAGGCCGAGGCATCTCACACTAAATACATAACCCAGGTCGAAGCAAGCGATGTAAGGATGCTTTTTGACTTGTTTCTTTATATACATGAATGATAAGATAGATATATTTTTGATGATCTATTTTGATTGATTGGTTGATTTATATAGAATATAGAATATAGAATATTGAATGTAGAATATAGATTGTATGATCTATTTGGTGTGCTGTTTAGGGTTTTGATCTTGATCACTCCTCGAAGATTCGTCACTTCGGGCAAGTCACTCGGGTTCATTTGGACAAAATCAATGGTTGTGAGGATTACTCTATTTTTGCAGGCTTCCTGAAACATTTCAGGATTTGTGCTCTCAAATATATCATTTGTTTTGAGATTAAATATATGTGTGTGTAGGAAGAGCAATTGGTGTCCTGTGTTTCACATAACCTTCTACATTTTTGCTATCCAAAGTATTTCAGGCAAAGTGGGGTGTTTGAGTGGCCGGATTGATGTTAAACTCTGCATGCATAAACCTTAAAGTTCAGGTACAACTACTCTTGAATAATTTAGTTTATAAATATTCCCGTAGTTCAACAATCAGCAGTAAATTGATTTAAATTTTAATTTACTTATTCTTAGTCATATGATCTAGATGTACAATAGAGGTTTCAAGTTTGCATCTGCATTAGTGAAAAAGAGTTATAAATGATGGTCTTGAAATGACATAGTCAGTGCTAAGGAAACACTAATAGAATCAAAATCTGGCTAACAAATCAATCAAATAAAGAAACTATGCAGTGCTAGCTTTATGATGTTTGTCTTAAAATTCATTGTCAATAATAGATTGAAAATGAAAAGACCGACTACGAAAACACTAGTGGTCGGTGTTACTTTCATAAAAGGAAGTAAAATCCGACTAAAAAATCAGACAAAGTTGAGAAACATTATACAGCAAAACTGCTCCTGGCCTAAGAAATCAGACAAAGTTGAGAAACATTATACAGCAAAACTGCTCCTGGCCTAATGCATTGACTCATTTACTTTGCATACTCTCATATCGGTTTTGAATCATTATTAAGCCTGAGTTGTTTAGTAGTATATTGTTTCTTCACTTGTTTGATTTTTTAGTCACATTTTAGTTCTTTTTATAAAGTTAACATCGTCTTGTTTTTTTATGTTTTAAATATTATTGACATCTTTTGTAATTTTTGTTTTTTTATGTTTTAAATATTATTGACATCTTTTGTAATTTTACTGGATGACACTTCTTAATATAATATCTTTGTTTTGATTTAGTGTTAGATTAATATCTTTGTTTTGATTTAGTGTTAGATTTGAAGGAGAAGGATAGTAGTGGTCCTATATTTTTTAAAGGAGTTGTGAGACTTGAGAGGTATATGAAAAATGCTGATACATGTGTCTAGTTAATATTTTGAATTTGTTAAGTATCTTACCTCTATTTTGTATATGACAAGTTTTAATAGCTATATTGGTAAATGTGTATAGTTTGAGTTTTACTTAGTTATGAAATTTAAACCGTACACATTAACCAATTAACCAATAATAATTGGTAAAACTTGTCATATCCAAAATACAAAATACAAAATGACTTAACAGATTCCGAATACTATAACGTTACATGTAGGAGCATTTTAATATCTCTCTCTAAGTTTCTTAAACTTTTATAGAAATATATAGGCTATTTTTTTTCCTTCGCCTCGAAATCTAAAATCAAACCAAAACATAAACTTGTCTGTTTAAGATTTTGAAGAAGAGATGCCTACATTAAAATATTAGATATCTTTTCCTTCAAATAGTCTATTTAAATTCTATTAAGCTTGGAGATGAAAAACCAACCCCAATATGATTTTGGGTAAAATTGTAAAGCTTTCGATTTTAGGATGAAGTGTTATTTTACCGGATCGAGGGTTACAATGGAAGAGATAATGCGGTTAGGTACAGGAGGCTAAGAGAGTAACAGAAAGTGGGAATCCAACCGGTAAATACCGAACGAAAAATCAGACCAAATCGAAAAAATTAGGTTAAAAACACATTTTTAGACTTGATAAGAAATCAACTAATTGGGAAGTTTAATATAAAAATATAAAACTTGCATAAGACAAGATTACTTTTAGAATTAAGTAGACGTGTAGAATTATTTAGAGTTTATAATTTAATGTTTTCAAAAATGATAAAAACTTGACAATTTGAGAAGTTCTAAATTTGGTTATCATTACTGTCATTTATTTTTGTTTTGTTGTCTAAGTACGAAATACGAAACCAATATTAAATAAAAAAATATGAAATGCAAAACCCGGATGGAATGAAGTGTGAAATACGAAACTAATGATGATTTTTTTAAGCGCGAAATATGTAACCATGATAAAATGGAAATATGAAATGTTTTTTTTTGTATAAGTGCGAAATGCAAATTAGTAGTTAAATGAAAATACGAAATATAAAATGCAAAACGATAATAAGATGACATATCTAATGTAAAATATAAAACAAATAATAAATTTGATTTTCTTTTAGGGAATTGCTAAAAGAAAAGCCATTTTTACTTTGTGAAGTCGCTTATTTTCGATTTTCTACATTTACAAAATTGCCACTAGACAAAAAGTTCAAAATATCCTTAAATCACAACTCATGCCATTAACTACTCCATGAATTTGCAAAAAAAAAAACAATCAAACCATAATCCAAATTCACCCAACTAACAAAACCCTAAAAAACGCTCAACCCATAAACCTATTTTTTTCCAGACCTTCAAAATCTTTAAAACATGACCAAAATGAAGTTAGACCAATTCCTTTGCAGACCGGCATGGACCACGAAGAGGTTCATTAATTTCCATCATTTTTTTCCTTTCGAAAATGCAGAATTTAAAAATAACCCGGATTTTGGTGTTCTTCGCTGGAATGGCGTCAATATAGTGTTCTTCGCCAACGAATTGGCGAATTGACTAATGTGGATGCCACCCCATGCGTAATAGACCAACGGTACGCCACCTTATGGCGTTATGGACCAATGGTACGCCAACGTGTGGCGTGAGATAGGTCTATTACATCATGAGATGACGTGTTTAGGAGTTGACTCGCCAATTCGAAAGGCTGTTGTTGGACTTAAAACATTGCCTTAGAGGATTTGGGGCTGCTGTTGAGGGTTTGGATCTATAGTGAATGTTTGGTATTTATGAGTGATAAAGTTTGGGTTCTGTTAGTATTTAAAGTTTGGGTTCTATAAAGTAAAGGTAAGTTTGGGTTCGACGGTTGTGGTCTTTGCAAGACCATTTAAAGTAAAGGTAAGTTTGAGTTCTTTTGATTAATTACTTTTAATTTATAATTTAATTAGTTTTAATTTAGTTTTAGTTATTATTATAGGTTTCAATTTAGGTTTTTGTTGTATATTTAGTTTTGGTGTTTTATTTTAGTTTAGGGTTTAGAGAGAGAAGAGAGCAAATGCCATTTTTTTCAAAAAGTATGGTAACTTCACAGAGTAATTTCTCCTATTTAAGCTATTTTGTGAAGGACAAAACCGTCAAAAAAATAACTTCACGGAGTAATTTTAAAAATTCAAAACACGCGACTTCATAAAATAAAAATGACATTTTTTTAGCAATTTCCTTTTTTTTATCCCAAAATAAAATGAGAAATCATAAAAGAAAACACAACAAATCATAAACAAAAATACGAAAAGCAAACTGTAGAATTATGGTTAACTCAGTTCATAAAAAAATAAATTTTTTTATTTTAATTTTTTTTCGTAGACTTAGTTTGTTTGTTTTGAAAATATATAGAACTAATACTACCAATCTATATAAAAATGCTTATCCAATTCCATAAAATTTTATTATAAAAAATTAATACTAATTATCAAATAGATGTTTATCCAACTTCATATTGAATTGATGAGTTAAATTTGATATATATTTTTAAAATTGTGAAGTGCTTATGTAATTAAATTGTGGTCCGCATCCTAGGTCTTAAATGTTTGAACTGGTCCATAATAAAATAGATGTTTTTCCAATTCGGCAGATAAATTAATACATAAAAGTCCTATTCTTGTGAATGAAGCTATAACCGCAAGATCGTAATTTTCGAATTTTAAATATGAAAACTTCCTCCACGAATTTATCCCATACCGATTTATTCGGTTTTGAAAAAATAAAAGGTCGATAATGATTTATTGGACGGGAGGAAGGTTGAGAGCGGATGCGATAGCGACGGAGAGAGCGACGGTGAGAGATTCAACCGCGAGTTTGTAGAAAGTTATTATATCGTAGAGGAGAGGGGTGAGGCCGAGGCATCATTCACTAAATACATAGCCTGTTAGGAATTTAATGTTTTATTTGAGGGATCCAATAGTGCATCTACTAGCAAAGGACACAGCGCAGGTGCATCTACCAGCAGAAGTATCTAATAAGTGTTAGGACTTTAATGCTTTACTTGGTCAAGATAGGAGTTACACTCCACTTCAAGTTTGTGTCCTTTAAGTGCGTTTCCGTTTTTTTTGTCCTTTCAGTTTGTGCTTTTAGCTGTCGTTTCATTTTATCTACTCAATTTTTGACTATTTAATAGTCATTTCTATTACCTAATAAAATCATCGAAGCTTTTCATAGCTTTTGTATGAGATTTATTCATCTGAAATCAACAAATCTGGTATCAGAGCCGCTAAATTAAAAGAGAAAGAGAGCAAACACATAGAAAAGATGGGAGAATCGAGTAATTTTGGGCAACCTTGTATACCAAAATTCGATGGAGATTATGACCATTGGAGTCTCCTTATGGAAAATCTTCTTCGGTCAAAGGAGTACTTTGATATTGTGGAAGATGGAATTGATGAACCAATTAACAAAGAAGGATTGACCGAAGCAGAGAAGAAGATCATTGCCGATGCAAGGTTAAAGGATTTGAAGGCAAAGAATTATATGTTCAATGCGATTGACAAATCAATTCTTAAGACGATAACTTTGAAAGAGACGTCAAAGCAGCTGTGGGATTCTATGAAGACCACATATCACGGAAAGGCAAGAGTGAAGCGTGCGCAGTTACAAACCTTGAGGAGAACGTTTGAATTGCTGGAGATGAAAAATGGAGAATCCATCTCTGATTACTTCACAAGGGTGATGGTGGTAGCAAACGACATGAGAAACTGTGGAGATGATATGCAAGATGTCAAAATTGTGGAAAAGATCTTGCGAACGCTGACTGAAAACTTCAATTACATTGTGTGTTCAATTAAAGAATCAAAATATATTGACAGTTTATCAGTCGATACCTTGCAAATCTCATTACTTGTTCATGAGCAGAAAATGAGAAAGCCAAGAATAGTAGAAGAAGAGCAGGTACTCAAAGTTTCATACGAGTATCGAAATGGAAGAGGTAGAGGAAGAGGAAGAGGTAGATTTAACAAGGAAATGGTGGAATGATTTCGTTGTCACAGACTTGGACATTTTGCATACGAATGTCCTATAGAAGAGAAGGCGAACTATAGAGAGATTGGAGAAGAGGAAGGTGATGTTTTGTTAATGGCGTACACACCAGTTCCAGAAGAAAGAAAATTTGTGTGGTATCTTGATTCAGGTTGTTCCAACCACATGACAGGAGACAAATCATGGTTTTCAAAGCTTGATGAAGAGTTTCAATCCTCAGTATAACTCGGTAAAAATTCTATTCTTTCTGCAATTGGAAAAGGTGATGTAACTTTACGTGTTAATGGAAGGACTCATGTCATGTCAGATGTATATCTAGTACCAGAGTTAACGAGTAACTTGGTAAGCTTGGATACATTATGAAGTATGCAAGCTTTATCATCCGGAGTTAGGGCTGGTTATGCAAGCAAAAATAACAGAAAATAAATTGTTCAAGATTTTGACTTCAAAAGGTAACTCGTTTACGGCTGATAAATGTTTGAAAATTACAGCAATAGATGAGCTTAAACTTTGGCATCGAAGGTATGGGCACTTAAGTTACAAGGGTTTAAGAACTCTCAAATATCAGAATATGGTCAAAGGGATACCACATCTGAGCACCAACGAAACTGAGAAATGTGTTAGCTGTTTTGTTGGTAAACAACATCGTGAGAGTATCCCTAAGAAAAGTTTGTGGCGCTCGTCAAGGAGGTTGCAACTGGTACATTCTGATATCTGTGGGCCAATTTCTCCAGCATCGAACTCCGACAAGAGATATATTCTTACTTTCATCGATGATTTTAGCAGAAAGGTATGGATATATTTTTTGTCAAAGTCGGAAGCTTTTATATTCTTTACTCGATTCAAGATCCAGGTAGAGAAAGAGAGTGGAGAAACGTTAGCATGTCTACAAACGGACAGAGGCGGTGAATTCACTTCAAACGAGTTCACTGATTTTTGTGAGGAAGCCAGAATTAGCAGACAACTCACTACAGCTTTCACTCCGCAACAAAACGGAATTGCTGAGCGCAAGAACCAGACAATAATGAATATGGTGCAGTGTATTCTGAATGATAAATAAGTTCCTAAACATTTTTGGGCGGAAGCATCAAAATGGGCTATACATGTCTTGAATCGAAGTCCAACTTCCGTGACACAAGAGAAAACACTTGAAGAGATGTGGAGTGGAATAAAGCATAGAGTTGATTACTTTAAAAATTTTGGTTGTATCGCTCATGTCCATGTTCAAGATCAGAGAAGAAAAAAACTTGATGATAAAAGCAACATATGTGTGCTTATTAGAGTAAGCAGCGAATCCAAGGGTTATTGCCTATACAACCCAAAAACAAAAAATGTCATTACAAGTAGGGATGTGATTTTCGAAGAAGAGAAAAGTTGGGATTGGGGACATAAAACAAAAGAATTAGAGGCTGAGCAATTAATTTAGGAGGATAGAGAAACCGAAGCTGAGGAGAATGTTGAAGAAGTGACTCATGAGCCTGAAACAGAGCAGATAAATGAAGAAGAAGAAGTTTTGAATCCAACAGAATCTCTTAGGCCTCAGAGAATCAGAAGAAGACCAGCTTATTTACAGGATTACGAGACCGGATGGGAGGAAGAAGAAGAATTTTAGGGTCTTGTAATGTTTGTGTCAAGCGATGATCCTGTAACATTCAACGAAGCTATTAAGGAAGAGAAATGGGTTAATGCTATGAAGATAGAGTTGGAGTCAATAGAAAAGAACGGAACTTGGTTTCTCACAAATCTTTCAAGTTGAGCAAAGAGAATTGGTGTTAAATGGCTTTATAAAACCAAGCTCAACGGGAAGGGAGAGGTTGAAAAATACAAATCTCGATTGGTGGTCAAAGGCTATGCGCAAGAAGAAGGAGTAGATTACAGTGAAGTCTTTGCTCCTGTGGCGCGTTGAGATACTATTCATACGATGCTAGCTGTAGCAACTCAAAAGAATTGGTGTGTTTATCAGTTAGACGTAAAGAGTGCGTTTCTTTACGGTGAACTAACAGAAGATGTGTTTGTAGATCAACCGCAAGGATACATAAAGAAAGGAGAAAAATACAAGGTTTACAAGTTGGTGAAGGCTTTATATGGTTTAAAACAAACCCCAAGAGCTTGGTACAGCAAAATTGAGGCATACTTTGTTAGAGAAAGATTTCAAAGGTGTGAGCATGAGTACACACTATTCGTGAAAGCTGATGGAGGTAACAAGATTATTATTGTTAGTCTTTATGTAGATGATTTAATCTTCACAGGAAATGATGAAAAGATGCTTGGGGAGTTTAAATTATCGATGAAAAAAGATTTTGAGATAACTGATTTGGGGAAAATGAAGTATTTTTTGGGTGTTGAGGTGACACAGGATGGTGATGGAATCTTCATCCATCAAAAGAAATATGCTGGAGAGATTCTTGAAAGGTTTAATCTGCATAACAGAAATGATGTCAAGAATCCTATTGTGCCCGGAGTGAAGTTATCAAAAGATAGTGATGCTAAGAGAGTTGATTGCACAATATATAAACAACCCATTGGAAGTTTAATGTATATCACGACGACAAGGCCTGATCTGATGTTTGTGGTTTGTCTATTGAGCATATACATGTCCGATCCTAGAGAGGAACATATGCAAGCAGCAAAACGTGTGTTAAGGTACATAAGAGGAACGACTGCATTCGGTGTGTTTTACAAAAAAGGAATGTTGGAGGAGTTGATTGTCTATACTGATAGTGATTATGCTGGAGATATTGATAATAGACGCAACGCAAGTGGATACGCTTTCTTATTGAGTGGATGAGCAGTTTCTTGGGCTTCAAAGAAACAACCAGTAGTCACTCTATCCACCACTGAAGCTGAGTTCATAGCTGTATCATTTTGTGCTTGTCAATGTATTTGGATGAGAAGGATTTTAGAAGAAATTGGTATAATGTAGTCAGGTTGCACTATGATTATGTGTGATAACAGCTCAACAATTAAACTATCAAAGAACCCTGTTCTTCATGGTCGTAGCAAGCATATTGATGTTAGATTCCATTTTCCGAGGGATCTTATCAAAGATGAATTTGTAAAATTGGTTCATTGTGGTACCAATGATCAGGTTGCAGACATATTGACGAAACCATTGAAGTTGGAAGCTTTTGTTCGATTAAGAGAGAAGCTCGGAGTTTGCGAGAAGATAAACTGAAGCTATTTCTTTCAGTTTAGGGAAGCAATGTTAGGAATTTAATGTTTTATTTGAGAGATCCAATAGTGCATCTACTAGCAAAGGACACATCGCAGATGCATCTACTAGGAGAGGTATCTAATAAGTGTTAGGACTTTAATGCTTTATTTGGTCAAGATAGGAGTTACACTCCACTTCAAGTTTGTGTCCTTTAAGTGTGTTTCCGTTTTGTTTTTTTTGTCCTTTTAGTTTGTGTTCTTAGCTGTCGTTTCATTTTGTCTACTCAATCTTTGAATATTTAATAGTCATTTCTATTACCTAATAAAATCATCGAAGCTTTTCATAGATTTTGTCTAAGATTTATTCATCTGAAATCAACATAACCCAGGTTGAAGCAAGCTATGTAAGAATACTTCCTAACTTGTTTATTTCTTTAATTGAATGAAAATATAGTTTCTTCTTCTCGTCGTACGTGAAATACACTAGATCGTTGTTGTTTTTTTAGTGTCTTTGAGGCATCTTTCAAGGTTTTGGATTAACAGAGAAAAGATAAATCAAAAGAAATCTTAATTCAGTTTGAGTTTCAGGTGTTTAGATTTGAAATCGATTGATTTGGGGGAAAAGGCGTAGCCCTAGAAACCTATGCGTTGATATTTTAGTGGAGTAGCCCTAGAAACCTATGTGTTGAAATTATAGATATATTGTGACTTGTGATGATCTATTTGATTTATTGATTTATTGATTTGTGTAGAATATAAAAGATTGGGTGATCTATTTGGTGTGTTGTTTAGGGATTTGATCTTGACCACTCCTCCAAGATTCGTTTCTTCGGGCAAATCACTTCGGTTAATTTGGATAAACTGGGTTCTGCCGATTACCCTACTTTTGGGGACTACATGAAACATCTCAACATTTGTGCTCTCAACGAGTACAACAAAGATATGGTCTGGTTGTTGATATTATTATATACATATATAAATATATATATCACCTGTGTTAATATTAAATATGTGTATGTGTAGGAATCAAAATTGGTATTTGAGAGGGTTGAGAAGGCTACTTATCAACTAGAGATTGGTCGTGTGTTTCACATAACCTTCTTTGTTAAAGATGCATATTTGCAATCCAAAGTATTTCAGAAGAAAGTAGGTGTTATGGGTCCAATGGAGATTGATGTTAAACTTTGCAGGCCTAAACCTTAAAACTCATGTACTGCTGTTCTTGGGTACAATTGTTCAGAATATTGCCACGGTAATTGTAAGGCCAGCCTTGTCAGTTTTGAATCATTATCAAGCCATGAGTAGTTTAGTTGTACATTGTTTCTCAACTTTGTTTGATCTTAGTCGGATTTAGTTCCTTTTGTAGAGGTAACACCGACGACTAGTGTTTAATTGGTTTGTCTTTTCATGTTCAATTTATTATTGACAATGAAGTTTAAGGCCAGCATAGTTGGTTTTGAAACGTAAATCCATGAGCAGTTTAGCAATGCATATTTGATTGATTTCTTAGTCACATTTTGATATATAGTGTTTCTTGTCAGGTTAGAAATATTATTGACCATGTAATTTTAAGACCAACATTCGTAACTCTTTTTCACTTATGCAGGTCCAAACCTTAAACTTCTATTGTTTCATTGACTCACTTACTTTGCATACTCTCACATCTGTTTTGAATCGTTATTAAGCAATGAGTTATTTAGCAATACATTGTTTCTTCACTTTGTTTGATTTCTTAATTAGATTTTAGTTCCTCTTATGAAAGTAACATCGTTATATTTAAACCTTCTTTGTTGTTTTTCCTATTTGTACAACAGTCTTATTCCTTCAACCACACTATATCCGTGTTACATAACCATTTTATTTAATCCTAAAATCTTAAAAGTGTAGTTTTTGGAAACCTTATAATTCTTTTTACAAGTTCAGTTTTCAACATAATTTTACAATACAGTAATAAAACACATCTGAAAAAGAATCCAATATATATAATATTAAATGACAAAATCGTTTTAAATATGCTAAAACAAATAAAATCCAATATGTTTTGATTTGTTTTAGCATGTTTAAAAATATATTGAGATTGATCTTGAGGTGTCCATTTAATATGTTTGTCTCACTCCACACCTCAATAACAATTGAGATTTGAGATTAAACTGATATCATATTTAAGAACTAACCTATAAAATATGTCAACCACCCTACAGTTGTCGACCAAGTAGTCTGTTTCAAAATAAAATTTTGACGAAAAAATTCCTACTGTAGAATATTAAACATATACTTTTTCAAATAATCTATTCTAGATTTTACTACAGTGAAGATGGAAAACCTAGCTTGATAAGATTTTGGGTAAAACAGTAAGGCTAAAAGGCTTTAGGACGAAGTGCTATCTTACTGGTCGATGGTAGAAAATTCTTCTCTTGTAGGTGAGAGATAACGAGGTTAAGAGCCGGAGGCTGCGAGTAAGGAAGGTTTGAAAGTGGAACTCTATCTTTTTAACGGCACACTCATTTGAAAAATATAGGTTGAGAGTAAGAAAGGCTTGAACGTGGAACTCTATCCCTTCAACGGTACCATATTCATTTGAAAAACATTACTCTTATGTGCGGCGTGTGCAACTAATATCATTTTAAATTGATTGAAACTCATTCATTTGTATTTATAAAAGACAAAATATCAAATTTAAAATATTACTTTCATTTTCCGACTATTGGTGTCGTTATTTATCGTTGTACAATAACCAAAATTTTCACGTTTCCCTACATCAATTTATCATCCTACCCTATTATGAGTTATTATAATGTTTTTGTGTTGTTTTTAAAAAATTCATAAAAGCAACTTCCTTTATCTAATTCTTATTTAATTTTGTTGTATATTTTTATTTGTACCAATGTTTTCATGCTATAAGTAAATGTTTTTTATGGTCCAATGTTATTCTGCAATTTATAAAATTTGCTTTTAAAAGTGTGACATATCTCCATTATTTGTATGTGTTTTTTTTACGCAATTACATCATCTAATAAGATTCACTCATTTAAAACATCAATGTTCTCATAATAAACACACAAATTGAAGTGTTAAGTATGGAAACTATTGAAAATTTTATCGCACAATATTTTCACAAAACGATCGAACCTCGTGGATACGCGATGACCAATTGTATAAATCAACGGTTCCTCTCTTACTAAGTTAAATTACCATTGCAATGTGGGAATCAGTAGCTTTGTAGTATAAACCAACTGCGTAGCATTTATAATATCATGATACAAGATTGGAAAAATAAATTTCATTGTGTAACGTACGAACGGGGACCTCACCTAGAGAATTTGACTGCACATTTCTCCACTTTGTCAGGTCGGTCATGGTACGCTACTCGTTTAGCAAGAAAAAGATACCAAGATTGATCTGCTTCGAAATTTAAAGACATTTCATGAATTCAAAAAGGTTATGGATTAACTTTAATGAAATACGAAAGTGCAAAAACTCCACTAGATGCTCTCACATTGTTAGGGTGGCGACCAAAGTCCCACATCGCACATCGGTTAAACATGGGAAGGATCAGTGGTATATAAGTAAGAACATACCTCAACTAGTATGAGGCCTTTTGGTAGTAGACCAAATGCAAAGCCGTGAGGGTCTTCGGGTGCCAAAGCGGACAATATCATACTAGTGTTGAGATCGGTTGTGTTCTTACTTATATACGGAGGCGGAATATGCGGACCGGACCCCCATATTCCCAAAACGTGGTATCAGAGCGTGGAGATCGAACATGGAAGAAGTTAGATGTCATGCTCAATGTGATATGTTCTAGAGATCCTAGTTTAGAGTGTCCGTGGCTCATCAAGCGGTGGTACTTGATTGGAGTGGGGAGTGGTGCTAATGAATAATACAGAGTGCTCTAATACCAATTTTGTTATTAAATTACTATGCAATTATCAAAATGGCTCAAGCACAAAAGCATGGGAAGGACAAACTTGAATGAACACAGGATTTAACGTGGTTCGACAATTTGTCTACGTCCACGGGAACCGCCAGAGAATAAAGTTTCACTATGATAGAAAAGGTACAGATTTCAGATTGTGTTTTGTGTAGACCTAGTAGTCTATTTATAAGGAATCAATAGAATTACTAGACAATAGGCCTAATTGGCTCATATCACAAGACTAACACAATACTGTCACAACCGAACACAGTGCACAATATCACTATCACAGACACAAAATTGTACTGCCGGACACAGTACACTGTCAAGACACAATATCACTATCACAGACACAAAACTGTAATGCCGGACACTGTACACTCTCAAGGAATTATTCGAATCATTCACAACAAATCTTCCCCAACAAAGAAACTTCTCTTATTCTGACTCACCAAATGTCCTTAAGGCATTCACTCTATATTGCGAACACCAATCCAGTTTAGGCACTCCCTAAACTTTCGAACTGATACTGCTTTGGTTATTATATCTGCTGGATTATCGTGTGTAGACACTTTCTTCACATAAAAATTCCCTTTGATATTATATCACGAATAAAATGATACCTGACATCTATGTGCTTTGTACGCTCATGGTACATCTGGTTCCCTATAAGGTGTATGACGCTTTGACTATCACAAAACACTTATCCAAGCCCAAATCTCCCACCAAACCTTGTAACCATATTGCCTCTTTAACTGCTTCTGTTACCACCATGTACTCTGCCTCTGTTGTAGACAAAGCTACAATAGCTTGCAACTGTGCTTTCCAACTGATCGCACTCCCAGCTAGAGTAAATACATATCCTGTCAGAGATCTTCTTTTATCAATATCACCTGCATAATCAGAATCAACAAAACCAACCAATGATCATGCAACATCATTCCGATTCACCAATATCGGTTTCATTAAAAGTTAAGTCAATGTTCACAGTATTCTTCAGATACTGAAGTATCAATTTCACTGCCTGCCAGTGTTCTTTCCCAGGACATCCCATGTACCTGCTAACTACACTAACCGTATGTGAAATATCAGGACGTGTGCATACCATAAAATACATGATACTACCAACTGCATTTGCATATGGAACCTTCGATATTTGTTCCAACTCAGCATCGTCCTTGACCGCTCCTACTGCAGACAACTTGAAATGAGTAGCAAAAGCAATGCTAACTGCTTTAGCATCAAACATGTTGAATCGTTTTAACACTTTTTCAATATAGCTTCGTTGAGACAAGTGTAACGATCCTAAATTTTTGTTCTTGATAATCTCCATACCAAGAATTTTTTTTGCTCTACCCAGATCCTTCATCTCAAACTCAGCACTAAGCTGCTTCTTTTACTGTACAATGTGTGACATACTACAAGCAGCAATAAGCATATCATCCATATACAACAACAAGTAAACATAAGAATCATCACATAATATTTAATAAACCAATTTGATATTCTATAGTCTAAAAAGCTATATTTAAGTCCTTCCTATTCATGAATATTACCGTGATGTTATTGTCATGGATGGGATAATGAATTTTGTCGTATTTTACCGTAACGACATGTTGGAAAGAACATGTTAATTATGTCATTAATTTTATGTCGTTAAGTTTTAACGGATTGTAAGATTATTAAAAGTTTGAACTTAATACTTCTTAGATAAAGTAAGAACTTGTCAAATTGATTTTTTTTTAAATTGTTTAAAATATGTTTGACAATCTAAAAATACAATTTTAAGTTAATGTTTTCAGACAATGTTAAAATTTGACAAATTCTCGACTTGGTTTTAACTTTCATAACAAGGTAAAATTAATTACATCGTCCAAAAAACATTAGGTTAAAAAATATTCTTTATACTAGATAAGAAATTAACTAAGTGCGAAGTTCCAAACGAAATAGAAAAATATAAATTTGTACGATAAGGTAAGATTATTTATAGAGATTTTTTTTTATTTACTGTTAGTGATTTGAAACTTCTCAATCTGATTTTAATTTGTGCATTAAGTTAAGAACTCTAAGTTATTTTATCTTGAGAAGTTCTTAATTTAAGTAAATCAATCTAAAATTATTTAGAGTTCATAACTTAGTGTTTTCAGAATGGATTAGAGAAATTAAGATTACTTAAAGTTCTTAACTTAGTATTTTTGCAACAAGATTAGAACTTGACTAATTTTAAACTTAGGTCACGACTTGCATGAAGTTAAATAATTAAGTTAGGAGGTATAGAATTTGCATAAAAATATACGATTGCTTAGAGTTTTTAATTTAATATTTTTGGACTAGGTAAAAGCTTGACAAACTGATAAGTTTTAGATTTCTCAACTTGATTAAAATATGCATGAGAAACATGAAAATGTATGATTATTTTAATTTTGTAACTTGAAGTTTGAGGATACGTAAATATTTTAATAATTGAGAAGTTATAAATTTAATTAGAATTTTGAGTTATAATAGATTATGGACTCTACCTAATCTTATCTGGTTAACTGATCGAACCCAACAAGTGGTTTGAGATCCAACTCTAAAAGTTTGAGTAATATATTTTATTTTATTTTCAGTCAAATATGTAAAACATGCCATTTTTTTTATAAAACATACATACCTAGGATTGATTGGAGATTGTTTGGTAGAAGTGTGTGGATTTCGGGTTTCAAATCATATATTATTTAATTAATTCAGTACCTAATGTCCGGTTATGTTTTTTTCAATTGAGGATATTTTTCGGGTAAATTATGGGCGATTTTAAGATCGTATTTTTGGGACAAAAAAGGCATAACCACACAAACAAATAAAGCCCAAAGTATGTCAAAACACCAATATAATTTTCACCGCAGCGCACCTAATATCTTCACAAGAAAGGCTTATTTTTGGCATTATCATCATGGATTTCCAGGTAGTTACCACGACGACAACATAAAGCGCGATGACCCCTTATGTGGTTGTCGCAGCAACGTCGTGGATGCTGCAGCTATAAACATCTTGTTACAGCCTTATACGATATGCACACCATTCAGGGTCACTCATTCTGACTTGGACCACATGTTATCTTGGCACTTGAGTATGTTTTTTGCAATTATTCCGTATTTATGTGTTGTGTGGACATATTAACTTATATAAGCCAACATATCATGCAAATGATCCTTATTGGTGAATCGATTTATTTAGATTTTTGACGAATTCATGATCAATGATATTGCATGCTATTTCGACCCCAATAAAGGTTGATGTTCGACATAATTAATCATGAACAATAGTCTCTGAATTATAAATCATTTATTAAGTATTTGATCAAAATAGATAAACTAACCCCGATGAGAGTTTTACAAAATTAAATCAATTGAAATGTGATAAATATTAACTTTTTTAAACTGATTCAAATGCGTGCTAATATGTTTCCCTTGAGGTATCTTATTAGATATTTAAGGTTATATTTTACATGTTGAAAAATCTATATTTAAACTTCATTATAAGTTTATATTTCAATGAATATTATGCTTATACGTTTTTTTTGTGATGTTGTGATTAATCCAACAAAAATGAATACATTTAATCCATTGGGCAATAAACCTCTCACTCTAGAAGGGTCAGATTGTTTGTGATAGATATATTATATAGAATTATGTTTGAACTGTCATGATTTTAAATTGTTATTAAGGACTAAACAACTCATGCTTCTTACTAAATATGTTCTCCCGATGAGAATAAATAACTTGAGGCGTGGGAAAATTTAAATACAACGTGCTTGACAATCATGAAACATGACAATAATTTTATATTAGTAAGCTTCCACAAACGCCGCAAAAAATTTCTAATAAACCTTGGATCCCTGTTAGACACGATATTCAAAGATGGACCATGCAAACGATAGACCTTTCAAAAATACAATGTAGCAACGTTTATATCATCAGTCATTTTCTTGCAGGAAATAAAATGAGCCATGTAAAATAACAATTTATAAACACAAAAATAAAATCAATACATATCAATGTTTGGGGTAACCCTTAAACAAAATCCATGCTCACACTCCTCCATGGACTGTTCGTTATATGCAGCTGTAAATACAGACCCGTGTTGAAACTTTTCATTTTTTCTAGTATGGCAAGTTCTGCATCCAGTTAGAAAGTGTATAACATCCCTTCTAAAAAAAGACAATTTTTTTGACTAAATACGGACTTGGGGGTCTGAGCTCACCCAACATGTCCCTCATTTTTACCTTTCCTGAACCATCAACTATCGTAAACTCATAGTACGAACACATAAGATATTAATTTTGAATAAATAGTCGTTGCTCATAGAAAAGTCTATCCTCAAAACTAGTCGTAACGTTCTTTAAAATGGGACCAAAATATGCATTAGTAGCCAAAAAATCCTTCAACATCTTAAAATGATTGACCTCACCTTCCATGCGGATCATTATACTCCACCTATTTAATACACGAGAGACACGATTAACTGCCGCATATGTATTTTAATAAAAAATGTGAACTGATGTGTAAACGTTGCCCAACGAGTGGGACGTGCAAATAGCTTTTCTTGACTTAGCAAAACTTTTCGAAACATCATGACCTGTACAAAGAAAGAAGTCATTATAAGCGAGGTATGAACTCAAATATATTAATGCTCAAACCACCGCATAAAATTCAACATTATAGGTATTGTAGTTGAGCTTGACTTCACTCGCCTTCTCACTAAAATAAGCCACGAGTCATTCTCTAAAACTCAATACAACCCCAATACCTAAACTAGAATCATCACAATGCAATTCAAACCTTGTAAAAAACTCAGATAACTCTAGTATAGGCGCGATAATCAAATGTATCATAATATTCTCAAACACTCAGGTTGCATCACGAGTCTAGTGAAACGTTTTTCCCTTTATATAGTCGGTGATGATTGCAATGATGGTGCTATAATTATGAATGAACTAACGAGGAAATAAAACCTATCTATAAAAATAACGAATCTCAGTAAAAGAGGTATGTAGTGGCCAATCACGCGTTACTGCCACCTTGGATTCATCAATTGACAGATCCTCTTTTGAAACACCATATCCATGGAACGAGACAAACTTGGTCAGAAAATAACATTTAGTCATCCATTAATAGTACGTTCCACGCCTCAAAACCAATAAAACACTCGTGGAAATGTTGCAAATGTAAATCCTTGCTAATAATATTAATCAAAATGTCATCAAAATAAACAACCAGAAATTCCCCAATAAAAGGATGAAAAATCGGACTCATAACTTGCATTAAATACTTGGTGCATTGGAAAGTCTGAAAGGTATAATAATCTATTCAAACAAATCTTCCCATGTTTTGAAAGTATTTTTTCCATTCATCATCTATTCGAATATGAATCTGGTAATACCCACTCTTTAAATCCAGCTTTGTGAACACATTTGCGCCACTTAATTAGTCTAACAAATTATTAAAAAAGGTGGGAAAACAATATATGAATGTGATTTAATTGATGACACAACTATCCACACACATCCTCATCGAGCCATCTTTTTTGTGTCAATAGTGTTGGAACCGCACATGGACTAAAGTTCTCCCGAATATGAGTTTTAGTCAATAATATTTCAACTTGATGCGTAAGATGTTCGTGATTTTTATGACTTATCATATAGTGTGGTCGAATAAGTAGGCTAGTGCATGAGACCAAATCAAATCGGTGCTAAATATCATGCACTAGAGGAAGACATGTAGGCAATTGGTCCAGAAAAACATTAGCATATTCCACTAATAGTGGCTGAACTCTTTCTGGTACCCTAACATATATATCAACAACACGTTCTTTCATAACCAAGAAATATATAATTCATGCGTCACTTGATTTGATTTGGTTTAAGATGGTTTGATGCATGGTGTCATGTTGCCTCACAATTGAAACATTTAATCTTAGAGGAATGCTAGAATCAAACTTGAAAACACCTTATTGGGAGGTGTCATAACAGGCACCCTCACATTATCTCTCTTATATGACCCCATTGACAGTGATTTATCCAAATTCATAGCACGTTGATGTGCCTCAGAGACATCAATCAGGTCAAACATGTTTAAAGAGTCTTGCAAATATTGTCTCAGTCTTCTTATGTACCGAAATACTAACTGATCTTTAGTGTTAGACAAACCAACCCAATTTTGGATTTAATAAAACTCACAAGTATACTCATCAATGGACTTTGACCATTGTTTTAAATTTTGAAATTGCTGGTACATAATTCGTGTATAATTGAATGGTAAAAACATAACCGTAAGATGTTTGACAAATTTGACCCAGGTGGATATTTTCGATTTACTTTCTCTTAAGCGCGTATGCTTGAGTTATTGCCACCACGACGTAGCCCTTCCGTGAAACTTGGTTACGATTAATGATTTATTATATGAGACGTCTTTTAAATCTAAGATTTTTTCCACCTATGCGATCCAGTCTAAAAACTCATCCAGTTGGAGACTTCCATGAAATTCTGGAATATCCAGTCAACAATCTAGTAGTTTTCGGAGATCAAGTCACATTGATTATATTGAGGCAAACGTCCCCTGCTAGACTCCCTCTTTGGAGCAAACAAATTCTCATCATGGTCGTATTGGTTTCGAGGTACTCTGGTTGGTTACTGAGGCCTGGAACTCGAAATCTCGTGGTGGTCAATCTCCGAATTGTTTGGCTCATCTCGACAATCTAACTTTCTATCGATCTCAAGCGTTTCTCGCTTTCCCGGGCATTTCCCTCGTACGACTCGATCTGTCTCTCATCCACCTCTGAGCGTTTGTCATCTAGATTTCCCTTACTATAGATCTCAACGATTGAAGTTGTATCATTGTCTCGTTGGCATTTTGGATGCGTCACTCCTCTATATACGTAGTATGAAGTAGGCTCTGATAGCAAAGTAATATAAGTTTCATTAAAGAAACCGATATATAGTAAACCTTAAACTTAAAGGCTTTTAAAAACTAAAAGTTAAATTTATTAAATGTTTGACGCCATCAAATTATGGTTAAGCGTGCCTTAAATAGAAATCACTCGAAAACACTACACAAATATAGCAACTAAATAAATGTATGGAATTATAGTGGAACCAAATCTAAATACATATATAATTGACTAACTATTTAAAATAAATCCATATCGTGTTAAAAAAATCAAGCAAAAATGATAAGATATCATTCCGAACCGTAACGTTGTCGATAATCGATGGGGTCCATCTTTTTTAGATTTGAATATTCACTTTATTTATATATATATATATATATATGTGATATTCGATTGAAAAATAAGATCTGTTTTTGTTTGTTTGTCTAGTACTGCTAGACAGTCGTGGGTCTCGCACGACATCCGTTTCGCTCACTCGCCAGAGCCGGTACGTATTCATACTTCTATGAAACACTCATGAACCATGGTTAGGATTGGCGCGAACTCATTATAACGTGTCCTAATCAAACCACGAAACAAGTCAAATCTACTGTCCATAAATCTTGTTCATCTCAACCGTAAATCCAGTTCTTCCCTCTCTCTCAGTATTTTTCTTTTACCAAACAAAAATGAATCTCGATCTCTTACTCTCTCGTCTCCACAGATACATAACCAGATTGCCCCTCCTATTCAACGCCGCGGCATGGACTGTTGTCTTGACATTAACGGTGGTGGTGGCCACGTTCTCGCCGGAATTCGCATTCGTGTGGTCGTACTCATATCATGATTGCCATAACGACGATCTCGTTAGGATTCCGTTGGATCTGCCGGGAGAGATCCTCTGTTTACCGGCTGATTTGTTCATGCCTTCGACGATGGATCCGATTATTCCTCCGATTTTCGCGGCTCTTATGGTGAGTGGAGCTGCTTGGTTCGTACAGTCCATGGGACTCCCAGATCCCAGCATGATTTAGCAGGTTATACGATCCGATTGTTTATTATTACTACTATTATTATATATATTTTAACACAAGAAAAAGATCTCGATTGTGTTCGAATTTGATTGAGAATTTAACCTACTGATTTTTAATTATTCGATTTTTTCGAATTTATTTACCGTATCTAACAATCATCGTTGATGGAAATAAAAGAGTTTCGAACTTTATATATTTCGAACCAAGTTGTTACTGAAATCCCAGAGCTCCTTGGCTAGCGGTTCGTCTGTGGCTAATTTGCTAGGTTCTGTTTGATTGCAATCGGCAAAGTATTTTCCGGTCACACCTTTCAGACTTGGATGCAGGGCGGTGTAGCAAGTTGTGGCTGCCCCCTAATGGTCATGTTCAATTTAGTAAAACTTTTTATAATAATAATATATAGGTTTGTTATTTGAAAGATTGTAAGTCTGCGTTTGGCTCTCGGGAAATTTAAGTAAAGAATTTATTTTTACGAAAATTGTAAGTTTTATGTTTAGCTCCAAACGGAGCCTCTCGGGAATTTTAATGTGTTTAGAGTTTTGATTAGGTTATTAGACTAGGAAATTACCTGAGATACATTCTTCCATAAGAAGAGGCTAAAATACCTCAACAATCCTGCACCACAAATAAATTTCACAATTTATTAAAATCACGATCATATTTTAAATTAACATACAAATTGGTTTAACCAAGTCAATATATAACATAACCCGCTAGAAATACGAGACATAATAAAAATTGAACATTATTAAAAAATAGAATTAGAGTTAGCATTTTAGCGCCAACTAAGAGAAAAGAATGATTTGTAATATACGAAAAAACTTATTAAAACAAATTGAGATTACGGTTAAGATTAAAACTATTAATGGCTTTTATATCTTCTAATTAGGTTAGAACTGAACCGATAAAAATTCAATCGAGATGATCGGCACGGATAAAATCGATAAAATGTTAAAACCGATTTGCAACAGCGACTTGACACCAAACCGATAAAAATACTAGTCGAAATTAAAATTATAAATATAATCTTACTCCTAATGAATTCGATTAGGTAACTTTAAAATTAGGTCAGCTATTTTATACTTAGTTTCAATTGTTTTATTTTAGAGTAATTGATTTTTTTAAAAAAAAAATTTGGGAAGGATCTATTTGTAAAATAATTTTTTTTATATGATTCGGTAAACATAAACACATATGAAACGTTATGTAGGTCTTCCAAAATTATTAAGTAAGAACAAAAAAAAAAGTGAACTTGCTAAATTTTATATTTTATATCATTTAAATGTGCTAAATTTTAAATTTTATATAATTTAAACGAGTAAAAATATTTGAAAATTAAATTTTAATTTTTAAAAATCTACCCAACCGGATCATTCCGAAACAAAACCAAACTTAATCCGAACAAATCAGGATCAAATAAAACCGGAACTGGAATCGGACCGAATCGAAATACATAGAAAGTCTAATAGTCTGTCCGGTTCTGTTAAAACGTGGACCGATAACCGGTCTAGTTCAAAGGTGAGGTTAATTCATACGCATCGACCAATTTGTATAATTTGTTATAAGGTTCATATGTGCGGTTAGTTCATACACATTCAATCTTGTATCAATCGGATTTACAAATTTAGACCAAGTTTATGTCATCATGGATGAAACATTAGATTTGTATTGTACCATAAATTGATAAGGACTTGTACTAAGAATAGATTTGACGTGACAAAACACTTTAAAGTTGTCTTACTGAAAATGGCTGAATATCGAAACAGATTTGTCATAATTAATCCAGGATGGACTGAATTTGCTGTAATATTCACACCCTCCTCCTGTAAACACCACAAATTCTAATTAACTCATGAAACCAAATATATAATTCATATCAAATTGTTTAACAAGTAATTGAAAACATGCACCTGGAACCGACGAGATAGCTCATTGGCATGTAATATGTTGGCTAGTTTGGACTGCCCATATGCCTTCTTGTCCGAGTAGCTAAACGGATAATAAAGTTTACAATGAACTAAATAAGTGATATTGTTTAGGTTCTTAACTAAAAAACTCACCTTTTCTCGTCGTTTATTTTTGCGAATTGAATCCCATTTTTGTATGAGTGAATATGTGCTATGGATGACAAGTTTATAATCCTGCCTTCAATTCCGGTGGCTTTTGCTGTCTTTTTCATTTTATCGAGTAACAAATTCGTTAAGAGGAAATGCCCTGAAAAACAAAGTAAGATATAACAAACCTTTTGTTAAAAATTATAAGAAAGAATATATCGAAGTTTTTACCTATGTGATTGGTCGCGAACTGGATCTCTATGCCATCTTCAGACAATTTGTATGGACAAAACATTATCCCGGCATTATTTCTGTAACAAAAAGATTTGTTGTGATTAAAGATATTAATAAGGACAAGAGGAAGAGAATGAGAGGGAGAGGTGGTTGTATATACATTAAGATGTTGAGAGGAAGATCGAGAGCGGTAAAGTTATCTGAAAAAGCTCGAATGGATTTGATAGAGGAGAGATCGAGTTCTAAAACATCGATACGTGCAGCTTTGTTGTAGTGAAGAAGTTGTTGTTTTGCTTCATTTGCAGCTTCCATGCTTCTTGCTGCTATTATGACATGAGCTCCTCTAAGAGACAGAACTCTTGCTGTTTCTAACCCTATCCCACTACTCCCTCCTGAAATATATAGAATCTCATACTTTTCATTTTTATTATCATAACTTCAGAAGTAAGAAACTAAAGTTCTTATTGACAGAATAATATATAGATATAAAGGTACCAAAACATGATAACAATTTTATAAACATATAAAAGAATTACAAAAATGAGTGTTTGAGGATCATACACTTTTGAAAAATCAATGCATGTCCAGTACATTTTTAGTGTTCTAGACAAATAATACTATCATCAAATAAAAGTGGTTGCTAGTTGAGTTGAGCATAATAATACCTTGTAAACTTTGATAGGTTAATTTTGGGTGAATATACTAACCGTTACTTATTTTTTATATTTTAATTTTGATTGGAGAACCATTATGTTTTGTATGGTTTTTTATTTTCTCCTGAGTTTTTTTTCATTTTATTATTTACTCTGCCAACAAAAATCTAAACATACCTTTATATAAATATTATCTTTTACATAAAAATAACATATAATTTCAAAGATCGATCTCAAAATTATTTAACATCTAATTCCGAGATTGGCTTTCGGGGTTAGTCATTTTTCTTATTTACCTTATTTTCTTTTTCTATTAGTTTAATATTGTTTGATTCAAATTTTTATCTTTTTAAAGTTTTTAAAATTTTATTTTCAAAATTTATGAATATAGTTTGGATTGAATAAAACGAAATTAATTGTTTGTATGAAAAAAAAATAGAAAGAAAAAAAATGCTAAAATAGATGTTGGTTTGAGTGTACAAAGATCATTTATATTTATATGTATATTTATATTTATATATACGAAGTAAAAGTAAATAGAAGAGAATGAGAAAATCTAAATTTAAATAAAAGATAAATAAAGGTATATGTTGAATTTCTTTTAAAACAGTTTAGATAAGAAAAATAGTAAATGTTATGGGATAACACTTTTTTTTAATTAATATTTTTATATTGCTTGTCATTTATTTTTAAAAAGTTTTTGTTAATTTTGTTATTGTTTTGCAGTTTTATTATATTTTAAAAAATTATGTATGGAGGAGCACCATAAAATATTTAAATCATAAAATATAACAACTCAAACATCAAAAAAGAAAAAAAAAAAAAAAGGTTTAATACTTTGGAAAAACATTTACAATTATTTTTGTTCCGACAATCTAAAAACCAACCAAAACTTACAAAGTTTTAATTAGCAAATCCGTTTTCTTTTCATTGAAATAATTACTATAGTTAGTCATAGAATTGGTCACATACATTAAAACAAAAAATCACTAAACGATTATTTTTGTTTTCTTTCTAATTTGTGTATATGATCGTTTTGACTGTTTTTCACAAATAACGAACTATTAACCATGGTTTTTAACCCTACCGTCCAAATAAGTTCAATTCTTGTTAACCGAACCATGTAAAAATTACAATACCTAATACTAAACCCTAACACACACACACACAAAAGAGAACCTGTGATAATAACAGTGAGATGAGTAGCATCGATTCCTTGAGTAACATCTTCACCGGTGGAAGCAGAACCAAACCCACTCGGCCCTACTTTCCCTGTCACCAATGAAAATAAACCCATCTTTCTAACTCTCCACTAACTTATTAGAGCAGCAGCAGCAGGCAATTGCATGAGAATAATTTTGCTGACAGAATATTAAAACCTAGCCAGGTCTTATATTTATAATTCTCAATAACGCAAGACTTGCTTCTTTTTAATTAATGCTAGTTGGTGTTAGTTGGTGAGGAACAGCTTGATACATTCAACGACTCCCTCTCTAATTACCCACCATATTAGATACACATTTAATACAATTTGTTTCGTTTTTATCTTCATATATCGGAGATTATATGTCGTAGCTAATATGATGCAATTGCCAGCTTTCTAGTTCTAGATGGTAGTAGTACTTACGACTACCGTGTTTAACCTACTAAAATAGATATAACTTTGATGTAGCTAGAGTCACTTTTTAGCAAATCGACGTGATAATACTTCAATAGATTTCTAGTTGGTACGTAGTTGATGAACATGATTATAGATAAGTACTAATTTTATAGTTGGTACATTATAGTTGATGACGATGGTTGGTTATAATGTAAGTTTTTTTTGGGTTAAAAATTGTAATGTAAGTTCTTTAAATGATATTGTCATAAGTAACTTTTGAAAATCTAAGTGGTGGTAAATGTTATGCCACCCAGGTTATATTAATTTTAAAAATAGTTATTGTTGGTATAAAATAATATTTATGATAGAAAGAATATTATATAATTGGGATGTGAAAAAAAATTTATATTATGTTATATTTTATGTTTTGTTGTAGAATTAGTTCTTTTATTTTATGAAATTTTAGTTATATATATACGATTAAAAAAAGATTTTATTGAAGAAAGATAATGAATTACAGCATTGGATGTTACACAGATGCCAAATAAAAACATGAGTGCTAAAACAAAAGACTAAAGAGATTTGAAACGAGAAACTAAACAAATTTCAAGTTTTAGAGCCCTAAATTCTTAATCAAAACCAATTTTCAACAACGATTCAAGGAGGAGTAGAGATCCTGAAGAAGTCTTGCAGAAGACGAGATAATTCATTTAACAAGATTAAGCTAAGGCAAGAAATGAAGAGAATGGAGTAATTGGAGATTAACAAACTATTTTGGAGGGCCGTCAGTTGAATGATGAAATGCTTCTGAATCAAGAACCTTTAGATGGAAGAAGACAAATCAGAAGACTAAAACAATAATAACAGAGCCAAGTTAGATTGAAGATTCCTTTGATTTTGAATGATATGTACAGACTACTAAAACACCTTAATCCCTGCAATCTAAAGACATTAGTTAAGAAATCTCTGCTTAACAAGTTAGTTGATAGACTAGAACCGACAAAGACAGAGTTCAAAATCATGAAATAATTGATATGTAACCAAGTCTCGGGCTTTGAAATAAAGTAATTGCATTTAGATGACATAGAATTTGATTATAAGAGAAGTCAAGTTTCATGTTACATTTCAGAGTCCATTTCGCAAGCCAATCAACAACTTGGTTTTAGACTCTGGAAATGTGAGCAATAACCATTAAAGGGGTGATAATTTCTCTACAACACTTCAAAATAGGAGCTAGGAACCATGAATGATTACCTTTAGCCATAAGATTAACCAAAACTAATGAATCCAATTCTATATCACCATTTGACCAACCTCTTTTTTACAGATAATGAGGCCATTGAGCAAGGCTCTGGATTCAGCCATTAATGGAGTCATCTTACCATATAAGTTGTTAGCTCTCGTAATAATGTCTCCATAACTATTTCAAATGATTACTCCACCAATAGAGTCACCATTATGAAGACATGAGGCCTCTGAGTTCATCTTGAGTCTACCTTGATTAGGAGCAGTCCATTGTAAGTATGGATGATTCTCTTTTGAGTTGAGGTAGTTCATACAACCAAGCTTATCAGCTGCTTTAGTGTCCTTGTGCCAGTGTTAAGACTTAAAAATATTAGCGTTGTCAAGACAAAATAATACATGCTTAATATAGTTGATAGACGACGGAATAATATAGTGTTTTCCTTTCATCTTGGCTCTGTTTCTATTTTTACAAATGACCCAATTGATAATTAGAGGAATGATATATATTATATGGACCTTTTTTAAGATGGCCATAACCAATTTTTGGTCATGTGAGCAAAAATCATATACCTAACGATTTTAATGTTTATCAAATTAACAAAGTATGACCATATTGGCCAAGCAAAACTACAAACAACAAATAGATGATTAGGAATTTCATATGATTCACATAATTGGCATTTGAGACAGTGATGAAGTATCTCTTTTACATAATAGATTTGACAGGTATGTAAGTATGCATAATTTTCCATAAGAGAAAAGAGAACTCCATGGGATTAATAGGATTCCAAAGTTTGTCAAACATATTAGAATGGTTGTGATGTTGCCTTATGTTGTTCCATGTGTCTTTGATGTTGAATTTATAGTCCTTGGATAGCTTCCACATAATAGAGTCATCTTTGTTGTAGTTAATCTTAGTATATTTAATAAGATTGATTCTGGCTTGAGATATGGAAATCATTAAACCTATTAGTATTCCAAGAGTTGTTATTCCAAAAGAAACTGACTATTTAAGTTCTAAACTAGCCATTATCTTGCTTATCATCAAGGATGATAAAAAGAGAATGATCATGCCAGTTTTTAAGACCGAAATCCATCTCAAATTTACCAAAACTCCACCTTATATTAGGCTCAGCAGTAACTTTAATACCAATTCGTATTTTCCATGTAAGGGAGCTTATTTTGTTATAGTACTTTAAGAGGATGAAAATTCTTACAGTAGACGTTGAAGACCAAAAATTGCAATGATCTATCCCCATCACGATGAAATTTCAAAGATTACCCGGGCCTGTCGGCCAACGCTATATACTCGTTGAATACATCAGTGTAGCGCGCGTGCGGCCCAGAACATCTAAAGGCATTACAGACCTATAATTGCCTCAAACTTCCTTGGCATAAACGGCCATAGTCCCTCTAAGAATCCGACCATGGAGATAACCTCCACGTAGCTAGTTAGCAGGCTCAGGTCTCGTTTGTTAACGAAATTAACCAAACAAATCGCTCCACCATAACTAATTATAACACGCACAAAAATAATAAAACTTTGACTTAAATGATTAAGTAAAATTTTAAAATTAGAATAAAAAATATCATTTCAAAAAGTTATTAAGTTATTAAGATTTTTATATTTGCCTCAAATGAACCAAAATAAACATACCAAATTAAGAAGATTATAGGTATATAAAGTAAATATACTGGAATTGATTCATATGTATATTTACTTATCCTTCCATGTATTATCATTGCGTTCTTAATGGTATTTTACTGTCATAAATAAAAAATTTGGTCAGTGACAAGTTAAAAATAACTTAACAAAAATATTAATTGTATAAGATTCGACCATGTTAGTGAATATTATATAAGGTGTGTGCAATATTATAGATTCTTTGTAAAGTTTTAAGAGGCGTCCATCATAGTTTATTCATATATAATGTATGATTTTTCTATCATGAATGGGGGTATTTGAGAGATAAAATTGTATATTTAATGATATAGTGAGAATATGATTAGTCATTCAACTTTAGCTATGTTTTTATAAAGAGAAGCAATAAAAGTTACAAGATATATTCTGAGCAAGATTTCTAATGTAAATAATTGTTAAAATACTGTATGAGCTTTAGATACTAGAAGTGGAACTTAGGCACTAAAGCTAAAACTCAAATATTGAAGTTGAAACTTAAGCACTAAAGCTGGAACTTAAGTGCTGAAGCTGGAACTTAAGAGATAAACCTACAACTTCAGTGTATAAGCTAAAATTAAGGAATATGATGGAATTTTAAATATTCAAGCTTAAACTTAAGTGTTGAAGTTGTGTTGGAACCTAAATGTGTGAACATTACCTACTAGAACTTTGATACATGGACTATACTATTGGAGCCTAAGTATAAGGACATTAGAATTTAAGTGCAAGAATTGTACATGCAAAATCTTATGTAAATACTTATATGTTTTTGGATGAAACTGGGTATCGATATTATAAGAAGAATCTAAAAATATGAAACAACCTCATTCCTTAATCAAACGTTTGATCTGACCGTGCTTTAGAGTTGTCAGGAATAATATCGGTGATACAAGTGATAAATATTTGTGCCACTACATGTTAGAAAATAAATAATATACGAATGACAGAGTGTTTGTAACACTAACTCTCGTATGTTTGGTGCGACAGATACTTAATTTTTATCGTGAGCTTGGAGTGCATACCTTCTCATTGTTGACATTGCGAGGAAATAGTTGATGATTAAGTTGAGTCTTAAGAGAAACAAATTATGTATTATATTGAGAGAAACCTTGTAAGCTAAGAGTTCTCGTTTAAGACTTTACTCTAATTTGAGAAGCTTTGTAACATATATTGTTGAAAGATTGTGATTTTTTTATTCTTGCATTTCATTATAAACTTGTTTCTATAAAATAAGTATTATGTTTCACGTAGATATCGGAATTAAAAAACTAAAGTTATGTTCCTTTCTGCCACACTTGGAGGAAATGATTCACCACTAACTTTAAGTCTTGATATTGAGCCTACAACCTATGAAGATTATGATATCATCCTTAACAAGTAGTACGGTGAACGTGGAATCTGTAACAATATTTGTTGTTAGTGATAAATACAAAGCATAAGGACAAAGATCATTTCAGAACTTAAGTGTGGAATTTAAATCTTATTTGAAAATCGAACAAAATCATAAAGATAAGTTTCACGAAGTTTGATCTTGATAAATTTACTAGGAATGATGATTTTAATATTTTGGTAATTAAAATCAGAGTGTTTTTTGTACATATGGGAATTTTTGCTGTCATTCAGGAGAGTGTTACAAATGAGATTGATGTCAATGTATTGTTCAAGGCCCATAATGCTCTGATCTTGAGTTTGAAGGATGATTTACTTTGAGAGGTATCTAAAAATTCTTTGACCATGAGGATTCGGAATTGGTTGGAAGCCAGTTACATAAAGAAATAGTTGGAAAATATATTTTATCTAAAGAAGTAGCTATATAAAGTGACAATGGAAGATCATAAGAAGATCTATAAACAATTGGATCATTTTAATAGAATCATTCTTGATTTATAGAGGTTGGAGTCAATGTCAAATATGAGGATACACAAATGATTTCTTTATCGAAGGTGTATGCGAACTTTGTTAACATCATGTTATATGAAAAAGAGTCGTTTACGATGTATGATTTAGAATTTGTCAATAGACCATTCACTAGCTATTATTCTAAATTTTGTATGTTTAGGAACATAACCTTGAGAAGTACTCTGAGACATGTAATAACTGAGAAAATGAACTAAACCTTACTTGAGAGAGTAGAGGTTATGTTTCTCACAACTATGAGATGACCAAGAGGTGGATTAGAGAAGTTTTCAAGATAGTTATACTCAGCGTTAACATGAGACTCTGGACTCTCAGTTATATGAAAGGTGTAAAAAAGTATATGTATGATATTTGGAACATGAGAGTAATTAGGTTTTAATTATCATTGATTTGATATTAAATAAAGTCGAAAGACCATTGATTATGAAGGTAAATAATACATCAAGTACTACCGAGAGTAGAGATGAATTTGAGGTGGAGTTTACACATAAATATCAAACAGAGGGATGTTTCTGCCAAAAATGATTTCAGGTTTAGTATAGGTTTGATCTCTACAGAGGAAGTCCAATAATTTTATAGATTTGGCCTTGATCATGAGTCTGATGGTTCAGTTGTCAAATATTCAAATTAAAGAGCAATTGGTTGTCAAATGTTGCTCGTTATAAGATTGAGTTAGATCATATGAATGTTATAACTACTTCATGCATTAGACTTGATGCAGTAGGTTAATAGAGTGATATATTGCGGAAACAACCTTAGTAAAGTTCACATACTTCATTAGACTTGATCAAGTTGGACATACAAATGGATTGAATGTCTTCGGTGCGTAGTTAGAGCATTAGGGAGATGAATATTAAAGTCTTTATAAGTCTAAATTGAGATTTGTTAGATTTGGACTAAAAATAATTAAAGCATCAAATTATTGAAGCTCAAAACTTTATACGGTTGAAACTTAATTGTTGAAGCTAAAGTTGTAACTTAAGTGTTGAAAGCAGAACTTAATATTGAAGTTGGAACTTAATTACCAAAAGAGAGCTTGAATGAATACAAGATTCTCATGACTTAGTAGCCATTACTGCATACAGGCAAGAGGTATTGCAAGGACCTCTGGCCAATGCGATCATGAAGAAAAAAGTCGTCATGTTCGAAAATTTGTTGGCACAAGTAGAGCGTTATATTATGTTAAAATAAATTGAAAATAAAATTTTAAAGGATATACCATCACTTTTTATGCATACCCAATAAGAATTTCTAGTGAAAATAAGTCATAAACGGTTGCACAAGTCAATTCTGAGCAACATGGCGAGGCTTCCAAAAATAATGAAGAATTATCCCCATAAAAATACTACTACCAAATGCTGAAACTAGAGATATAACTTAAGTGTTGAAGATGTAACTTAAGTATAGAGGTTGGAACTTAAGTGTTGAAATTAGAACTTAAGTGGTGAGATTAGAACTTAAGTATTGAAGCTAGAACTTAAGTGGTCAAGATGGAACCTAAGTGTTGGAGCTTGAACTTAAATGCTGAAGCTTGAACTTAAAAGTTGTAGCTGTGTTGGAAATTAAATACCGAGAACTTGTGGATTAGAGCTTAGTTACATGGACTAAATTGTTAGAACCTAAGTGTAAGAACCTAGGTGTATGAACATTACCTGCTGGAACTTAGGTCTAAGAACTGTACATGGGGAAGATTGTGATATACTTCTATTTTTCTTTATGAAACTAGGTTTTGATATTGTGAGAAGAATATGAAAATATGAGATATCCTAAATCGTTGATCAAAAGTATGATGTGAGCGTGCTTTATAATTTACGGGGATAGTGTTGTTGATATAGGTGACAAAGGTTGGCACAATTACCTGTCAGATATTACAAATAATATGGATGTTAAAGAGTTTATACCACTATCTCTCATATATTTGATAGGACAAACAATCAGCTTATATCGTCAAACTGAAGTGCATATTTTTCTCATTCGTGACACCATAAATACTAACAAAGAAGTATGAATCTAGCATAGATTTGACATAAAAGATTTGTTGATTAAACTGAGCCTTGAGATAAGAAAGTTAGAAACTCCACTGAGAGAACACTTGTAAGCTAATAGTTCAGTATGTAAATTTGTATTATGTATTGAGAAATTTTATAATAAAATATTGTTGAGCGGTTGTGTTATTTGTGTTCTTGAGTTTCCTTTTAATATTTCTTCTAATAAATCAGTGCTTCGTTGGGCATAATGAAGGATATCTCCATAATCTGAACTACGTTAAATCTTTTATGTTGTGGAGATTTTAGTTTCATGTTCTTCTTGTTAACTATGTTGTTTGGAAGGAAATAGTCAAGGTTATGTTTCTTCCTGCTACACTTGCGGGAAATTCTTCACTACTAAGTCTAAGTCTCAACCAAAGTTTAAGTCTCAGTCTTAACAAAAATTTATTTATGGAATCATATATACTTTTCATCAATGGTACGATGAATTAATTAAAAAAAACGTTTGAGGATAAATATGGTAGATGATTAGGTTCTTTTTTGTTTATGGCGATGACATACTATTGACCATGAACGATAAAGATTTGTTTTATGGTACTAAAAACATTTTTTTTTACTTTTTTATATAATTTATTTTACATAAAAATATATATTGAAAGTATGCAAAAACTTACATAGTGAAAAATAATAAACTATAAGATACTATTTCGGGTAAAAAATACCAGTCATCCTTCACATTTACCACTTGTAACAAGTTGGTCCATTTCCTTTGAGGTTGTAATAAATGGGTCCCTCATGTTTCAGAAACCAGAATAAACCATCATTTTTTACCTCATCCCAATTTTTGTACCCTTAATACCCTTTGATCTGCCACATCAGTGATCCACGTGGGACACTGATGTGGCCACAGTAAAAAAAGTAAAAACCTAATTTACTTTTACCGACCCCCTTAAGCCTAATTCTAAACCGAAACCCGCCCAAATTAAAAATAACTCGGTCAGCCTATCATCTTTATCCTAATCCAGCCCAACTTCTAACCTAACCCAACTTCTAACCCGTTTTTGTGACCCAATAACCCAGCCTTAACTTCTAACCCGAAATCTAATCGAATCCCTAATCCCTTCACTCTTTTCCCAATTATTTTAACGAAACCCTCATTTCTTCCACAAATCGTTTACCTCAACCATAGTTATCAGTGGCGTGCGGTGGTCTGTGGCGAAGAGGGCTAAAAAAGCCACAGCGGCGAGGCGATAGCCACATGACATGCAACGATATATTACCTGAATAATATTTTTATTACACATAACTGTAATTTAAATAGTACTATTTAGACATTTAAACTAACAAACAACTTAAACATCCACTTACATAATTCTTAGAACATCCGAGTCAAATGACAAACACATAAACTAAAAGATCCAATTATAAAACATTCAATCACATAATTCGTAAAACATCTGAGTCAAATGACAAACATAGACTAAAATACATCATTTTACAAGACAACATCTTCACACCTCTCATCTCCGCCATGTTCTTTATTTATATCCCATAATAAAGTGTCTTTTTCCAAAACGTCTTCATTTTTCTAAAACTTAGTTTTAGGTTTTTATTTTTTTAGTTCAAAAAAAATATACCAGGCTTATCGCCTCGCCACGGCCGCCACGAAGAGAACCACAGCCGCCACGGTCACCACGGCCGCCATGGTGAACGCCACGCTAAGGGTCTCGCCACACCCCACCCTGAGGCGATATCGCCTCGCCTCGCCACGGCCGCCACGGACCGCCACGTGACAACTATGACCTCAACCTTATTCAATCAATCAAAACTTTTGTTCAATCAAAACATAATTTTTTATGGGATGACTACAGAATTTATAAGCAAACTAGGACGACTACAGAAGCGAACAATCCCAAAAGCACAAAAGAGCTTGGCATTGGTCTGATGACTGTTTTTCTCTTCATAAGCTATTTTGTCGGTCTTTTGGCATTAGTTCCGCTTAGGAATATCATGATACTAGACTACAAACTGACTTATCCCAGTAGCACAGCTACTGCTGTTCTTACAAATGGGTTTCATACACCCAAAGAAGACTGTTAACATGCACATGTTCTACGTAGCATCTCAGAGAAATAGCCGCCAGGAAGCGGCTAGGGTTTTGTGTTTATTAGAGAATATATTTTTTTATTATAATGCAAACCCAAGTAAGGCTCTCAATATATAGAGAACTTAGAGGCCTATAGAAGGAAACTTAATACACTGAATATTCTAACACGTTATAATATCAAAACCTGCTAATCTCAGTAACACACTTCCCTCCATCACCTTCATAGTCACTCTCTTTGTTTCTTGTGCACTGAATATTCTAACACTCCCCCTCAAGTTGTGTAGTGGGATCACCAATACCCAACTTGGATAAAACTGATTCGAATGTTCTTGCAGCAACCGTTTTTGTCAGGATGTCTGCTAGTTGGTCTTCGGATCTAACAAATGGAAATTTGACTGTCCCATCTTTAATCTTTTCTTTTATGAAGTACCTATCTATTTCAACGTGCTTTGTTCTATCGTGTTGTACCGGGTTCTCTGAAATCTTAATCGCAGCTTTATTATCGCACATTAACTGAGTTGGACCTTTCAGGGGGAATCCGATTTCTTTCATTATCTTCTTTAACCAAAGTATCTCAGTAATCCCCTTAACGATTCCTTTAAATTCTGATTCAGCACTTGACAGTGAAACTACTTTCTGTTTTTTACTCCTCCAAGTCACCAAGTTACCTCCAAGAAGAGTAAAGTATCCAGCAGTTGATCGATTGTCGTTAGGATTCCCTCCCCAATCAGCATCTGTGAATACTTCAACATCAAGGTGTCCACTTTTCTTAAAAATTATGCCTCTTCCTAGTGTGCCTTTGAGATATCGAATAATCCTCATTACTGCCTCCATATGGTGTTCCTGAGGATGATGCATGAACTGACTAACTACTCCCACCGCGTATCCAATGTTGGGTCGAGTGTGAGCTAGGTAAATCAATTTTCCCACCAACCTTTGGTACCTTTCTTTACTCGCTGGTCTGGCCCCTTCAATTATCTTTAGTTTGTGATTCACAACCATAGGAGTGTCATTTGGTTTGCGATCCACCATGCCAACTTCAGCTAATAAATCCAATATATATGTCCGTTGGGAGATATAAATCCCTCCTATTGACCTAAGAACCTCGATTCCTAGGAAATACTTCAATCCTCCAAGGTCTTTATTTCGAACTCCTTGAAGAGGTTTTTCCTAAGAGAGCTAATTTCTTCTTCGTCAATCCCCGTTATAATCATATCGTCGACATATATTATAAGACAAGTGACTAATTCTCCTCTTTTTTTGTAAAATAAGGTATGATCCCCATTACTCTGTTTGTAGCTATACTGCTTCATTGCCATTGTAAACCTCCCAAACCAAGCACGAGGAGACTGTTTGAGCCCATATAATGCCCTTTTCAGTTTATATACCTCATTTTCTTGAAAACCATCAGAGAACCCTGGTGGGGGTTCCATATATACCTCTTCTTCTAAGTCTCCATGTAAGAAAGCATTCTTTACATCAAATTGATGAAGAGGCCAATCTTTATTCGCGGCTATTGAAAGTAAAACTCTGATAGTGTCAATCTTTGCAACCGGAGATAACGTTTCAGAGTAGTCTATACCATATGTTTGTGTATATCCTTTGGCAACCAATCTTGCCTTGTGTCGCTCAATGGTGCCATCAGATTTATATTTTATATTAAACACCCATCTACACCCGACTGCTTTCTTCCCTTGTGGTAACACACAATTCTCCCATGTACCATTCCTTTTTAGAGCTTCCATTTCGGTATTTATTGCCGCATGCCATTTAGTCATCTTTTTAGCTTCTTGATCTGTTTTAGGGATTTGTTCAGAGAGAATAGTAGCTGAAAACGCCTTTGCAATCTTTGTCATTCCTTTCCTGTCCATTTTTACCGGATATGTAGAAGCACGAGGAACGTGTTCCGGTGAATATCGGTCAGGAGGAACCCCTCTATTTTTTCTTGGGGGAAGAACCAGAGTTTGAGTTTCAAAAAATGAACTTCCTGAAATGTCATGATCAGTAGCATTTTGTGAGTTATGACATTGTAAATTGTTTACCTCTTGATGGACATTTTCTTCGGCTGAAACGCTGGTAGTATCCATGGCATTTGTTTCTTGTTGGACATTGTCTTCGGGAGAATCATTGGTGGTAAGAACTGCCTCGTCAGTCTCCTTTATGTTGGAAGAGGCGTGTTCGGTGGCGCCATCTACCTACTCTATCGGCACATCCTCAAAGTAACTTTCATATAGCAACCAGTTGAGTGATTCACTTACTTTCTCCTCCTGAGCACGAGATTGGTGGTCAAAAAAATAATCGGATTCTAAGAAGTAACAGTCCATGGTGACATGGATTCGACGAGTAACCGGATTGTAACACCGATATCCCATTTGATGAACACCGTATCCAACGAATACACACTTTTCAGCACAAGGATTAAGTTTGTTTCGAATAGTTTTAGGGATATGAACAAACACCGAACAACCAAAGACACGAGGTGGTAAGGTCATAACAGATGGAATTGTAACTTGGGTGGCAAGCACTTGTAATGGAGTTTTATTTCCTAGACATCGGGTTGGTAGACAATTTGCAAGATACATAGCTGTAGCAAGAGCTTCTGGCCAAAGAGAATGAGGAACTCTAGATTCAATCATAATAGCACGAGTTTTTTCAAGTAAAGTATGATTTTTTCGTTCTGAAGTACCGTTTTGTTGAGGTGTGTTTGGACAAGTGGTTTGATGGATAAGACCATTTATTTTGAAAAAATTATGCATTGTTTGGTTGACAAAATCTGTTCCATTATCAGAACGGAGAATCTGTATTTTTTTTAAATTGAGTCAAAATCATTTTGTAAAAACAAACAAATATTTCTGGTACTTCCGATTTATGTTTTATGAAGTATATCCAAGTCATTCTTGAGGAATCATCCACAAATAAAACAAAGTATCTGATTTGATTGTTAGTGGAATTTGGTGATGGACCCCAAACATCAGAATGGATTAGCGAAAAAGCATAATCAACTCTAGTATTACTTTGGTTAAATGAGACCCTACGATTTTTTGCAAGAATGCAGGTTTCACATTTCTCGTGAATGGAATTATTCAGAAAAAGACTAGGTAACAAACTCTTAAGATACCTAAAAGAATGATGACCAAGTCGTCGGTGCCATAACCAAAGTTGCCTTTCGGTTGTTCCGTGAGCAAGCATGGCATGTCCCTTATGAACTACCCCATCAACATAATAGAGACCTCCTTGTTCAGTACCACGCCCAATGATCTCCTTCGTACGAATGTCCTGTAAAATGCAAAAAATGGATACATGAGAACCACACAGTTGAGTTGTTTTGTCACTTGACTAACAGATAATAACTTTAAGGATATTGAAGGAATGTAGAGGCAGTTTTTAATTTCCATTTTTTCCGAAAAAATAGTTGAACCTCCCCCTTTGACTTCACAAATTTCTCCACTAGCAGTCTCAATATGGGATTTATTTGGAGATGACATGTCACCAAAGTCTTTAGGATCATAAGACATGGTTTCCGTAGCCCCGCAATCAAAGATCCAATTCATTGATTTCTCAAACCCTTTACCTCCAAGTTTTTCATAGGAGTTCACCGCCATTCCTCCAAAACCAATACCACTTCCTTGCTTATTTTTAGTCGGATCTTCACCGTCACTTGTAGACGAAGTACGTTTGACATTAGATCTGAAGTGCTGGTTATTTTTCTCCTTATGACCGTCCTCCCACCATTCTGGATAGCCAACCAGCTGGAAACATGTCTCTTTAGTGTGTTTCTTCATCCCACAATGAGTGCAATACAAATTGGATTTATCTTCTTTCTCTTTGGATCGGAATTTAAACCTCTGTGCAGAATCTTTAGCAGCCAAACCCATTCCAATTTCAATCGAGTCACTATCAGAAGAACTTGATTTTAGTATATTAAGCATGGCTACTTCCCTTCGTATTGTAGCATATGTTGTTTCCACGAAAGGAAGATGATCCTTTTTCAGGATATCTCTCTTGACTGGTTCCAGCTTGTCATTAATCGCGATTAGCAATTGATAGAGTCTTTGTTCTTGAGTTTTCTTATTGTAGATATGAATATCTTTTGGGTCTTTCGTAGGGTTCGGACCCTTGCCTTAATGAATTAGCCCTTTTATGAAGGTCAAACACCTGTAACGAATCTGTACCAGAACTGTATGTGGTGGCTAACCCATCCCAGAGGGCTTTTGCAGTGGGATATTGCGAGACATTATTCACCAAGCTCGATTCAAGATTCTGGATAATCCATGTGAAAACACATTGATCATCTTGTTCCCACCTTGTATATGTTTTGTCAGTTTTGGATGGAGGTGTCGGCTCCCCTGTAATGTGAGAACCTCCCCCCCCCCCTTCCCCCAATTTCTTTCTTCATCAGGTTTTCCCATAGGGCATAGTTTTCACCACTGAGTTTAATCCCTAGGGATAAATTCTTGGGGTTAGTTGTTTGTTGTTATGTTCCGAGACCATTTCTCAGAATGGTCACGCTCTTCGTTTCTTGTGCACTGAATATTCTAACAGAGCCAAAATGGCTAAGTAGGAGCTCCCCACGTATACATTTGTCTCACTTATAAAAAAATATATATATGAGATGCCTAAAGCAGGTGGTGCCTGTTGTTGCAGAAAACATGTCAATGGATTTTTGAAGTATTTTTCGATCAGCTTTGTGTGGGCCTTTTTCCAGTGGTTCTTTTCAGGTGGAGATAAGTGCGGATTAATTCAGTTTCCTACATTTATTACAAGCTTGGAAAAAATTATGTGTGCTCATAATATTTTCTCTTGATTTGTAACTGTTCCAAATGAATTGTTTATTGACCCCACTGAGAAGCATAGAAAATTGTGTGTGCACAGAATATTTTCTCTTGATTGAACAATGGTTTTGATTGATTGAAGAAGTTTGAGGTAAATAATTTGGGAAATAAATTAGGGTTTGGTTAAGAGAATTGGGAAACGAGTGAATGGATTATGGATTTGATTAGATTTCGGGTTAGAAGTTAGGGCTGGGTTATTGGGTCACAAAATCGGGTTAGAAGTTGGGTCAGGTTAGAAGTTGGGTTGGATTAGAATAAGGATGATGAGCTGACCGAGTTATTTTGTTTAATTGGGTCGGGTTTCAGTTTCGAATTAGGGTTAAAGGGGTGGGTAAAAGTAAATTAGGTTTTTACTTTTTTTACTGTGGCCACATCAGCGTCCCACGTGGATCGCTGATGTGGCAGGTCAAAGGGTATTAAAGATAAAAAATTGGGCTGAGGTAAAAAAGGATGGTTTTATTATGATTTCTGAAACATGATAGACCCCCTTTATTACAGCCTCAAAGGAAAGGGACCAACTTGTTACAAGTGGTAAACGTGAAGGACGATTGGTGTTTTTTACCCATACTATTTCTATAAACTTTAAAAAATATTTTGTCTCAACCAATATACAAAGACAAAATAAAAGATAAAAAAATCAATATATTTTGGATGTTAGGTGTCTAATGTATACTAAGGCTTTTACAAGATTGGATACTGCTTTTATTATTTAGATATCATGTAGATATGTAACTAATTAGGGAATTAATTATTAATAAATATTTAAAATAGTTCACTAGTATTTACAACGAATAAATACATCACATATTAACCTATATGAAGTCATATAGAATGGATCATAAAATACTCCGACTCAGATTTTGTCATATGTGTGGATATTCAAATTTCAATGATGATACTCATATTTGTTTTAATATGAAGTGAATTGTGTATAACATGCATTGATTACATTATTTACTATGAAAATGGAGCTCGTTGATTGTTTTGAGACATCCAACATGATATTTTGGTTACAGAATGTTTTCTAAAAACTATAAATCATGTGGAAAATATAGAAACTCTTTTTTCGATTACATTATGATAATAATGATGAAATTAAGTATTCAAACAATAATGTAAGACCGATCAACTCCAAACATGTTGATACGAGTGTGATTTGTTTAGATAATTATTAGTTACCGTAGGAGTTTGGATTTAGTTTATATATATATATATATATATATATCTTAGTTTATTAATGCACAAAATATATATCGTACTTTTATTTTGAGTGACTTCTGATACTAGTTTATAAGTTGATTTTCGACTAAGTTGAGTCGGTTAAAAATATACATGTATATAAATGTCATATTATTCTTATGATATACACCATCATATTTATATAATTGATTATTTTAATCCAATAACTTTTAATGTATCAAATTGTTTTTATAACGAGGATAAATTTAGTACTGGTGTACATGTTTATCCAATTTACCTACGTGGATGATAATAATTTAGAACATTCATCTAGTGGATGTGTCTTGTACTATAATATTGATAAGGTTTTATCCCTCAGATAAAGGTATACTCATTGCACTGACGAGGTATGTGATAAGTTCATACCTCTCGAATGGGGTATACCCCTTATACCGACGAGGTAAATCCAACAGAGGGGTAAGCTTTGGGAAAGGTAAGGTGTCTAGTAGGTGAGCCGAGTTTAATCTAGTTGAGGGTTACAAAAGCAGAGTTGGTCAATTGGAGAATGAGGCAAGCCTATGACAAAACGGGGTCGGCGAGCGACACAAATACGATGCGACCCATTGAATTCAAATAATAAAAAAATTAGTTGTAAATCTAAATTTATAAATTGTGTTGATATGATAAACCACAACGAATTTTTGTTATTAAGAAATAATTAGAAAAATATTAACATACAAAAATTTTAAAAAAAAATTAATAATCTTGTTATAAGCTATTAAATTAGAGTCATTTTCATAAAAGAAATTTTTTTTGTTATAAAAAATATTAGCTTCAAATATTTTTATTTTTTTAATTATGAGAATTCGTAAATTTGTGATAAATACTGATATATAAAATTAAACCATACAAACATACTGATATATGTAAATTTGATTATTATTTTATCGAAGTTTCTTTATTTTCACGATAAGTTATTTCCATGAGTCATTAGTATAATCTAAAGCTAATAGACGTAATGTGTATATGATATGTCTAAGTCGGATGTTAAGGTTACAATAATTACTATTAGTGTATCGTTGTGCTTATAATAAGAATTGCCGTTTTAAAGAATTTACATATAAGTCAACTATTTCGCAGAGGTATTTTACATATGTATTAAAGTTTTTTTTATTATTTAAAAGTTTTTTTACTCAATGAAATTGTATAATACAAAACCTAATAAAATCTAACGTTTTATTTTTTAAAATTTGTTAAACCTATGTTCACAAAAACTGTCTTCTATAATAATGTTACAAAATTTAAAAGTGATGGCAAAAAAAAATCAAAATCGGTTCTTCTAGAGACCAACATAGATATGGAAGAGGTATACATCTTTCTATCTTTTTATTTTTTCAAAAATATGAATTTTTAAAAACCTAAAAATTGTTCAATTTTGCAAGGAGATGGCGTCCAAGTAATGTTCTTCACCATCATACTGGCGGAAAAGATGACATTGTACGTCAAGAGGATGGCGGAGTAGGTGTCATAGAAGCCATCTCTTGGCGGACAATACTACCCAAGCGCCTTTTTTCATGGTGGTTGAGGTTGTATGTCTGTGAGGCATATGGTGTTTCAGTGAACATATCCACCAAAAGAAGGCGTATATGGCAGTTCTTCCGCCTTTTGTATGGCGAAATGTCCTTAAATAATCCGGTTTTGAGGTTTGATTGATTTTTTTACTTGATATGTAATGAAGGAGGTTATACAATGTGAAATATTAGTTTTTACAACCTACATTCACCATTTTATTACTCACGAGTATAGCTAAGATTTTATGACCAAATGGGTAAAAAAAACAAATCGTTTGGGTTCTCACTTAAGATATCATCTATGGAAGCGGAAAAAACAGGAAGAACATTTAAAGTAGATTATAAATGCGAGTGATCTGGTATATTTAAGTCTACAATGAAAGAGTGTGATCGTAAATAGAAGGCGTGTGGTAGCAAAAAATAAATTTTATTTTTTCATTTGGTTGGTAAACCGGTTACAAGTGATGACAAGTGGGCTTTAAGTGTCATTTCCGACATAAACAACCATGATCTAGTTGGGTAAGTTCAAGGACATTTGTAATGGTCTAAGTTAAAACAAAAGGAAAAAGAGTTTTTCGATGTTTTAACGGTGAAAGAAATAACTTTGCGTCAAATATCTGGTCCTTTAAAAAAGGTCGATCCAGATAATGCGTCCAATATCTGTCATGTATACAGTCACCATCAAAGAACAATTTTGGTTGAAAATAGTGGTCGGACGCAAATGCAATGCTCGTTAGCAAAATTACAAATGTACAAATACATATATTGAGATCAGACGATCTATGATGGATCTAGTACCATAACCGATTTGTTTTTTATACACTCGATTGGCATCGATTTTCTAGGGATCTTCCCTCCAGATGATAATCGTGGATAACATATACAAAGTTATTAGATTCATGATGCCGTTTTTAGAAGTAGTCGGGGTATCATCGACCAATAAAACGTTTTGCATTGGATTCACATTTATAACGAAAGAAAAGAAAAATAACTATGAATGGGTTTGGGATGTTTAAAAACAGTTATGGAAGAGAAAGATTATGAGTTGTATAATGTTATATTCACGAACCTTAAACTTACTTTAATGAATAACATAGATTAGCTATTTTCAAGTGCGAGTCACATGTAATACGAATGACATATCAACAAGAATTTGGTGAGAAAATAGAAAAAAGGTTTAAATATCGTTAACAAGTTTAACACATTTTTGGCCGCTTGGAATAATGTCGTTTTATCGACCACCGTTGACTAGATGCACGAGAGATTGGCTAAAATTTGGACGATGTTCAAAAAATACAAGAAGGCGGTCGATTACGTCCTAGACTCGTGGCTTACACTATATAAAGAGAGGTTTGTTCATGCATACACTAACAAGATCATACATTTTAACAATCACACGTCCAAAAGGGCGGATAACACACACACTACTTTGAAAAAATATATCAGGACAAACTAATTGAATTTTGGAGGCTTTTGAAATACAATTCATGGTTTGCTTGCGATGTAACATTCCACCATAAAGAATCCATTGAGTTAATCAAGTGTCGTCTTATATATAAATTTTAAGATTTTAACCCTTTCAAATTACCACGGGGGTACGTATCACCGATTTCTTTGAATATAGTATACAATAATTATCTTGATAACGCTAGAGGTGAAAAATCTTCATGTGATTGTATTGATCGTGCGACACAAGGTTTACCATGTATCCAAGAACTAGAGCTCGTCTGAAGAGCGGATGGGTATGTTCCTACCTGAATTATAAACAAACATTAGAGAAGACTAAATATGGTCCCCCGAGTTAAACTAATTGATGAAGAAGAGATCAAACTTAACTTTGAAAATATAAATGCAAAACTTAAATATTTTGATGTTTATGGACAAAGCTATTGGCTTAAAATTTCACACATATTTTGGATCATTCTACTTTTCTTATTTGTGAACCCCTACAAAAGTCGAAACCCCGCGCTCGTACTCTAGGACGCGGCTGTGGCTCTGGTCGCCGTCGTGGCCATGTAAGGAAAACAAAACTTGTGTTGATTATTATACCAAAAATGATCCTTTTATACACGAATATGCCAAACAATAGTGGTTAGAATCTCATGCAAATAGTGCGGAAACTCCGACGATTGAACACCGATCGCTAGTTTTGGAACATCGGTCACTACTGTTGGTAGCACAGCTAAAACGATCGTCGGACAAGCGGGTACTATTTCTGGAATAAATCTCCGACAACCGAAAAACCTTGAGTTGCAATAAAACTCGCGGTCACGCATGAATATATTTTTTATATGGTGTGAGTTATCAAAATATAGTTTTTATACGAGTGTACCGTTTATGTATTGAGCTTCATGTAAGGATAACGTAATCCAAATAGACCATTCATCATTGGATACATGTAACTTGTTGGTACCATAATCATTTAAACTAACAGGTTTGGGACTCGTATTAGATAAGACTAATGCAACCCATGACGTATGTCAGGATCAACCTACGTGACAAGTAACAACTAAACTTAGGCGTCGAGATCAAAAAAATTGGTTTTAGATATAACATTGCCATAAAGTTTACTATATAAGAAAATTCAAATAGCCATATGAATATCTTACGCATATAATTTATATATAACGTAATAAACTTAACCAATCTACTCGGGATATATATTGAATAAACATATCAATACCCGACACATATAAATCAAACTCGTACATACATAATAAAACGTAAAAAAAAATAAACTCGTACATAACAAAATGGCCATGATACACAATAGTTGTAACATATGAAAATGTAAACATCAAACTGATACATAAAAATAAAATCGTAACATAACCATATAAAACATTTCATCAAATCATTCTCGATACTGGCGCACTAGTTTGATACAATCATGTAAATGATCACCAATTTGGTCAATACTCAACTTAGGGAAAATATCCTTAACTCGACTAGTCGATCCATTAAGTATTGTAACCTTGCCTGATAAGTTTTGTAGAAGGGTTGGCCCTAATATTTGAATTATTGAAGTGCGAGTCATGATTGATAAATAAGTACCATAAGTTTGTCTCAACCTATGCAAGGTATAACGAGACTGTAGTAGGTTGGCCAAGCCTATATGGAGTACCTCGCAGTATTAGAGGGGGGGGGAGTGGTATGGCCTTGATATATAGTCCAAATAGATGCATCCCACAAATAATGTGTGTTTACATGTCTCATTGAACCGCTGCCTCTCAAATAGGTCGTAGTAGGCAACTCTTGGGGTGCATATCTACACATGGTATATTGCGTGATAGAATATGAATTTGACTGCGTAGTTAGAAAAATGGGAAATGATCGTAAATCTATGACTCTAACAATCTGAGAAAACTAGTCTAACCTAACGTGGCGTGTAAAAAACTTATATGGAGATGGTAATATAACTGAGCTAATAGCATCTAACCTTAGTCGTACATACTAGAATTGTTATAGTTCTCAATAAACTGTAGATAGTCGAGAGAAATATTGTTACTCGTCTTGTTTGTAAAAATGTAACAACCAAACATATGAAGTAAATACTTACTTGTTACATAAATAACCATATGTTCAGTAATCTCATTATCATAATATTCGCTACGCAAATAATGTTCGTGCAAAAAACCAAGAAGGACATGTCTACCACTACCACCACAGTTCTGCTCAAACTCATTAGTAAAGTCTTTGGCATCTACTCCAGTAATCGATAAACTGCGGTAACTCGTTGACCTTTACTAAGTAAAGTAATGAGATCACAACTCTGACCTACGATGGGTAGACCTGTGATGGTGTGCACATTGTCAAGCGTAATAATCATGTCACTGAAAGAGAAATGAAAAAAGTGGGCTTTCGGATGCCACCGCTCCAAGAATGCATCTAATACATGAACGTTGGTAGACGAACGCGAGATAAAATCAAGAAGCGGACCAAATCATATCCTCATAACCTGATCTTGGAGTCCTATTCCAGACGAGTGAGATCTCACTAGTGATGGGTAGCATACATAGTGAAACATTGCAAAGACTCTCTAGCCTATACAAAATAAAAATAAATTACTCATAAGGTGCGATATCTAGCCTATACAAAATAAAAATAAATTACTGATAAGGTGCGATATCATTAACTGCAAGATAAACAACAACAAAAATTAAAATTAACACTAACACACAATATTTTTTTACAAACTTAAATCGTTATTGAAGACGTTATACACTTCATGGGTCTTGTAGTCATTAAATTGGGAGCAAAAATCTGGAACGTGCGTTCACTCGATGAAATAACTGGTTCATAGTAATCGACATTCAACAATAGGTATATGTCTACGTCTATGTACTCTAAAACCACCAGAAGTCTCAGCCCTAGGAAAGTCTAAGACAGTGTATTATGTTCGTGATAGCTGGTCTCATGATCCGACTCAAATGGTGATCATGAACGACGATGAGGCATCCTGAAATATCAATCATTTGTTAAACTTAAAAAAAAACCTACAACCAAAAAATATCTCAAATAATTGATAAACACGTATGTTTTTCGCAAAATAATTGATAAACTCGGAAAATCGTAGTAGATTAGAAGTTAAAGTGTCCTAAAATTAAATACGAAAACATTATACTAGAACGGTAACATTCGCGCTCACCATATGCAACCTGCGTGAAATCGCGCACATGTGGCGCGATACCTCACAAATTGCAGTACATTGTTCGCGCGAATTCGCTCGCTACTCTGGGTGTGTGGAACCAGTTGTTCGTCGCACGACTGGTGCGCGAATTTTCACGAACATGCATGAATACCCCAAAACTCTAAATCCTCAAATACTCAACTATTTTTTACAATAGAAATCCAAAACGAAAATCTACACCTTACATAAACAATAAAACTAACTAGATATCAAACAAACAACTATATATATATATATATAAATCAATTTTTTAAAAACATATTTTTTAACTCTATTATCTCAAAAATATAAATCGAAATTGAAAAAAAAAACATGACAAAATAATACGTACTGTAACAATATTGTGAAGTCGGATTTTCGAAATATCAAAATTTTAAAATGAATAATTTAAAATGTTTTGAAATGTTTTGGGATAATTAAGTTGTTTTGTTATCGAGATTTAATTAAAATTCTACTTATATAAAAGATAAAATTAATTTAATTTAATTTGAATTTAAAAAAAAAATCGAACGGAAGCTAAAATCAACAAAACGAGACCCAAATGTAACTTAACCGATATGTACCTCTAATATTTTTAAATCGGTGGGCAAAGTTTCTAATAATTCAAAAAGCTACAATGTCTCATTAACAACTTAGTTATAGGCGGGCACTCAATTTATGACTAAACTAATCTTTATCCTATTAGTATTCGGATCAATCCGGTAAACTCTCGTAGGTTAAAACGTGATAAAGTAAGGATTGTATTTATGTGTTCGTGGATTTTGTTATAAAGTTTAACCAGCCTACTTAATTGAAAAAATATTAAATTAATACTTATTATACATTCTCTATATAAAAAGTATTTATATATACTTATGGTACAACAGTTTATTTGTATAGATTTTGATAGACATCTTAATACAGTTTGGAATATACATTTTTACATTAAATTTGTACACATACAAATTGTTGGAGGTTAAAAAGGGATGTAATAAAATAGGAAAAAAAATACGGGTCATCATACTAGAATTTTATTAAGATAGTGCCAGCAGAAGATGATTGAATACGATGATGTTATGCACACGATTGTTACACATCCGTCGATGAAAATCATGCTGATTAATTTTATATTAAATTTATAATAAAAAAATGTTATTTGATAAACAAATTATTTTATAAATTATATATAATATAATTTTATAAATTATATATAATATAATTTTATTATTAGATTTTGATTATTATTATAGTGTGATTATAAATATTATAAGCATTATATTTTGATATTGTTTCTTTTATACAAGGGTTGTTATGAGATTGGAAGTTAAAAAATAAATTTTATTTGATTAAGTCTTTCACAATTTATACTTTAGTAGGCTATGAGTTGTACAAAAGTTCACAAAGTGAACTACATATATTATAAACTCTAATACAAATGTCATTCATCTTGATTTTATCTTTTATCGTAACATGGCCTGACTAAACACACATTCACTTGTAACTGTAGACATAAGTATCGAAAAAATCTATTTAGTTAACCCCTAAAGATTAGGAAACTCTTCTTTTCTGATACTACACCACCTTAAGATATCAAGAGGGTTTTATAAGTCATATTGAGCTAACTCAAATCGAGTGTTCAAATATATAGCCACTTCATTATCAGCTTGAGGGGTTTCTTTTGTATCCCCTCAATCCAGCATTGTCATTTCTACATTGTTAAGCCTAGTGAATATTAGAAGTGTATTCCATAAAAATATTGTTAGTTGCATCTTTAAACACTCTATAGAACCTTAACATTGTAGCACAATAAATTAAATTTTGAATTTCAAAAGGTCTATGAGGATAATATCTATTATAAAGCGTAGCAATCTCTTATGTATATGTATAAGCACGTGCAAGAAAATAATATGTAGAGTTCCATCTCGTTTCGAAATCTAAAACAAGTTTTTTAATGGCTTTCTACTAACTTTAACAATCTATTTCCAATCATTTTTTTCGGAACCAAGTCGAGTATAGTAGGACCCCTAATTTAATTGGATTGATAAAACCATCCGCTATCATACTTATTCTATCTTTTACAATCAAGTAAAGTATATGATATAATCATCTAGTGTGAAAGATTTTAGGAAATAAAAGGTTGCAATCATGTTTGAGATATCCAATAGCTCGTTCGCATATGCATTGTCGAACACAATAAACATAATTTTATTTTTAATTTGAAACGCATTATTACACTCAAATATACTCTCTCTAATTATAACAGTGTTGTGTTTGCTAATAGATACAAACCACAAAATTCTTTTTTGGAGTATCCATTGAGGATTCATCCAATGTAAGTAACACATAACGTATCAAAATCAGTAAATGTAGCTATATCACTAGTGAGAGAAACATTCCATGACAAAGTGGACATAGTATCATTAATGGTTTGTTTTTGTTTAACATAATATTTGAAAGTTTTTTATCACATAAAGCTACGTAGGGAGTGTGCGACTCTTGGGTTTATCCTATTACACATTCAACTAACATATCTCCAATTATCACCAAAACTAAACGGTTGGGAAATACAAACAATATATATCATAGTTTCTTTCATATATGTATTTTGATTGAACTCAAAAGCATGAACGCTTTGAGGATCTACATATGTATTCTATTTTTCATAATTTTATAATGATAAAAAATATAATGAGACAATAAATATCTCACTACACTCCTGGTACCGTAATTTCTAGTTCCAGCCATATAGCTATATGATCTAGGACAATTATTACACTTAGTTGATTTATTATCAGAACTCTTAGTAAAGTGGTCCCATGTCCTAGATATTTTCTTCCGAGATTTTATACCAACTATAGTACTACCAATGATACCAGTACTGCCATGTGAAGAATGTGTTTCAAAGTTTGGAGATTCTAGACCAATTACGGGAACATACATATCATCATGATAAAAACTTAGATATGGATTATAAAGCGGGCCAGGTTGGCCATTAGACCTACGATCATAGTTAATCAAGGCATGTTTTCGCTTTGGAGCCATTTTAAAAGGTTAAATCATGAAGAAGAAAAAATAAGTTAATAGATTTTAAATTTAAAAAAAAAATAGGAAAAAACAAGTCTTCAAAACAAATATCAAACAATATTATAAATAAATAAAAAGAAAATCAATTTATATATAAAAAACTAAAGTATGAAAAAATAAGTTAAAAGATTTTGTATTTAGAAAAAACTAATCGAAACAAATATAGAAAATATTACGAATAAATAGAAGGAAAGATTACACCAAGATCTTTGAGAGATTTTACAAGAAGAATTCTATTTGAGAGATGATTTGAAAGGTGAGTGAGTTTATTATTTATATATGGAGAAAATGCAAAAAAAAAGTACTTTGCATCAAACGGGATATCCAATTTGTAACGTTTATTTTTTAAATAATTGTCACAAATCGGATATCGGGTTTGCTAAATCGAATATCTGATATGATCGATTTTTTTAAAATATATATATTGGCCAATCAGATATTTAGTTGGCCAGCAAATCAAATATCTGAAATTTAATGGAAAAAAACTCTATAAATATAGTGGTTCTTGTTGAATAATCTCACAAAAATCTTCTTATATTTTTCATAAACACTTTGCTTCAAATATTTATTTTCTCAATACAAATTTTCAATGGCTTCAAGAAAGTCTAAGAATGTCCGAAGAAGTTACGCGAAAACATCATTGAGTAGAAGAAGAACGGGATCCGAAAGAAGTTAATCGTTTCATACAGTAGAATCTCAGTATTGTAGATAAACCTGAAGGCAAGGTTCATACTCATAACTATCTTATACCACAATGGGGGAATCCATGTTTTCTCTGATATGTATTTAGAATACGAGGAACTTTGCGAAATGTCAAGTATAAAAATGCTTTCAAATTGTCTTGATAGTGAGAGATGATTGGGTTGGTTAGTTCTTGCTAGATTTAGGTGTGATTTGTATACTGAATTAGTACAACATTTTTATGCAACTGGAAGTCTAATTCTTAATAATTCTCGATGTTTACGTATAAGGTGCATAATTAATAATTCTGCGTTTAGTTTTTTTAAGTGATTTAGTAGATGATTTTTTCCTGCCAATGCACCAATTATATGATGGTAATCGTTTACCGAACCTTGGTTATCCTTGTATGAAATGGGGTGATGATTGGCTTGTAAACTTTGATGAGACAGTTGACGCACTAAGTTGTGGTAATGAGCAACCAATGGTTAATGGTATACGTAGTAATCTGGATGGAGGTAGTAAATTAGCTTTAAAATTAGTTAATATTTGTTTTATTCCTACTAATAACAATGATTCAAACTTATCGTTTATTCAAACATTTGTAACTGATACTATGGTAAGGATACAAGATAGAATAAATTTGGCTAGTTATCGCATTGGGCATTCGAATCACGAGTTGGTGGTATAAAGTTACCTTATGGAATGATAATAAGTTGTTTGCTTATTAATAAGGTAGATGTTAGTATGTGGACTCCACATAAATTTAAGAAAAGGGTGGTATATGAAAGCATTCTTTAGGAAATCAAGAGATGTATTCTTGGCAAAGAGAACTGTGGTCGAAATGGCAGGTATGGTCACAATTTTAAAAAGTTTTGCCAGACCTAACGGCGTTGTCAAACCTCTTAATCCACCTACGGGTTTCCCTTAGCAATCCATGCATCAGTTGACCGCTTCCAGCGCAGGTGTTCTTCTTATAAACAATAACAATTATATGATCGCCAATATATCGAATGGATGCATAATGAACATGTGAATATGCATGATGAACACGTAAAAATGTATAATGAAGTACGCATTATCCAACTGGAACAGACCGTATACATGCGACTAATGATGGCTTAGATGCATTTGAATACGGTCTTTGAACATATGAATATTGATCTTTTTCCTACTTCACACCTTCCACCACCAACTTTCAAATATGAAGATCAAGCTCTTTAGTTTATTATATCTCAATTAAACTTTTTTTTGTTATATTTTTTATATTATTTATTAAAAACGTTATTATTCGGTCTAATTAATTAATTATTTTATTTATATTTATATTATACTTTTTTATTATTATTAATTAAATATCTTTTAAATTTATTATTTTATTTATGGTTGTACGAGTAATATATGTTTATATATATATATATATATATATATATATATATATATATATATATATATATAGTACATACAATTCTAAAAACTTTAAATATATAGTTGGAATATCTAATAATTGGAATAGTTAATAAACTATTTAAAAACATTTAAAAAACTTTTAAAAATATATAATAGTTGGAAAAATCTAAAAAAAAATCAACAACTTTAAAAATATAGTTTAAAGATCTACTAAACTAGTTATTAAAAGAATTCATAAATTATTTAATCTTAATATAATTATAAAAAATATCAAATAAATATTAAAACGTATAAATTCAAATAAATTAGCAACTATATCTTAATTTACTGAACTTCGAATAAAACGTATAAATTCGAATTAATTAGCAACTATATCTTAATTCACTGAAATTCGAATAAATTAGCAACTATAAATTATTCTTTTTTGAACGTATAAAAAATATAGTAAACTATTAAATGTGTTGAATATGACGCGGTAACAACTGTCAACGTATGATAGTGTAACGCATGAATCTGTCACGTCACATCCTCCATGTCAAAAACGTTATAACGGATCATGCCATGTCGTAAACTGTTAAATGCGAGATGTGCTGTCAAGTTTGCCACATCTAGCTGTATTACTCGTTGTTATATCTATATATAATATTAATATTAAAGATGTTATTTTATGTTATTTATGTAAACGTAGATAAACAAATAAAAGATAAAAACGGCAAGGGTTTTTGTATTATTTAGAAAACATAAATTACATAGGGTTTAAGACACTGTTTAAAGAATAATAATAATATAGGCTAATGGGCCTAATATTTCTACTGGACTAACAACTTTAACAACCTACAAGACTCCGTAATAGTAATAAGCATTGCAAGTTTGTTACAAATAGAAAAAAAATCAAAGTGTTGACTGAACCTTGAAACAACTTTCAGTTGTACTCCAAATACCAATACAAATCCAAACGCAAAACCGAACACCAAAATCCAAAACATGAAACTCCAAGCGCAAAACGCTAAACAAAATCCAAGTGCCAAACGAAATGAAAAAAAAACAAAAATCAAAATCAATCTCAATCTCAAATCTCAATTCCCAAAAATTCTTATTTCTCAAGTCCTAATTTCGAATTCATAATTCTTAGATCTAAAAACTAAACCACAATCATAAGCAAAACGTAAACTAATCCAAATCTAAATTAAAATCAAAACCAAAATGAAATCTAAAACCAAAATGAAATCTAAAACCAAAATTCAAAATCAAATCAAATCAAAATCAAAATTGTTACCTTAACTTGAAATTACCAAATACAGAACTTCATCCAAGACATGGAGTGTTCCCAATCTACAACATATTCCGATCAATTTCTGAGTATGTGGATCATGTATGTGATATTACCACAAACACTATCATATTATTGGAAGTAAGAAATTGAATAAAAGATTGTATAAACTGAGGGTCCACTGTAGAGGGTGGTGTGGTGCTATCAGTATCTCATAATGATGTAGCAACAACATATGGAGGACAAAATAGAAAAATATTTTGTTGATGGATTGTTGCTGAAGTAATTACTGTTGTTTTTTCTATCAATATTGAGCATTGTAATTTCCAATTATTCTTACTTTTACAAAAGGCACACTCATCAAATGTGACCCTTGCTCCACTGGGTGTTAGTCTATACTGGTTTAGGGTAGGAGGTCGTTGGTTTGGAACAACAAACACAATAGGAACATTGGTCACTATGGAACCCTTGTCAACGTGAATTTTGAGTCGTGTTCCTCTTAAATAAGCTCATAAATGTAAGGCCATAAACAATTCAACTAATCTTTGTTCTTCTATTTTAGCAACATAAGAATTGAATGCCTTCAATTCTACATATTCTATAAGAGCCAATTGATGCCACAAATCAATTTTTCATGACATAGCTCCAGTAAGAATTTTTTCCCATTTAACTGTATAATTATGGACTGCATAAAGTCATTTTCCCTGTTATAGCTGCCCAAAAAAAATTCTAACTCACAAACGAAGTCTAAGTTCTCAACTTCTAAATCCAAAACGAAGTCCAAATTCTCAATAAATAAAAATATCAAAAACAAAATCAAATCGAAACAACTTCTAACTCAGAAACGAAGTCTTAATTCCCAAACAAAAAAAAACAGACCAGTAACAAAATCACGAAACAAAATACCTGGTGAAACATAGAGGACAACTACGCTTCTCTGGCCATATCACTTTAAGGGTCGAGCATGCTATAATACTATATAAACGTAAAAAAACAAAGAAAGTGAAAAATGGCTATGACTTTTCATTATTTGGAAAACATAGATTACATGGGATTTATTATTTATAGAATAATAATATATGCTACTGGGCATAATATCTTTAATAGACTTAACAACTACCCGTCTAAACTATATTGTAATACAATGTTATAATTTGAACTTAAATTTTTTTATAGTTTAAAATATTAAATAAATAAATAAATAATATTTCTATAAAATTACGAGATAATCTCCAACGAGAGGTTATAAGCATAAACCAAACTAAAACAAGGATAAACATAGAACACAGTTAAATAAAAACAAAGAGTAAAAATAGAAACAACAAGAGAAAGATCCAACTACAGTTTTATAAAAACACAATAGTAACAATATGGAAACTGAGTATCATAAATTGTCAGAAGTGGCGGTATGAGCAATACCTTTCAAAACGAATGGTGGACGTGGAAAAAACTTGTGATTCAAACTAATCATAACATAAGGATAAGCATGACGTTCCAAGGAACCCGTAAGCTTCCTGCGGCAAAAGATCATCATTACAGAGAGAAGATTGATGACATCGACACCGCAACAAGAACAATACATGGCGGACCTCTTCTATAGAATGAAGACTGGAACTAAACCACTACATGTACCAATTGAACCACATCCATGGTGAAGAAAAGCACAAAATCAAAACGAATGAAGATTAAAATCAACTATTACTACTCTAAATGTACCACAGGAAAATCTTAGATTTAAATGTAAAAGTATTTATTAAATATCTAAGTTATATTTATTCTTTTATGCTAAACTCAATATAATCTCTTATAATTTTATTTAAGTTATAACAAATTAAAAATAAAAATCTTGTGTTATATTACAATGAACCCCTTATAAAAAGATATATTAAATAATTTGTTTTATTTTATATTTTACTATTATTTTTTAAAATAAAATATCATCAAATATACAAAACCAAACTTATTTATTAATAGATATTTAAAAAATTGTTGGTATGTCGTACCATCAGCACAAATTCCTCTTGTTTGTAGATGTGTACTCAAGATAAAACCAAGTTAAAATGAACTACACTGATTAAGAGAGTATAACGTTCATGACATAGCAAAGTTTATACTGTTACGAGGTCATATTTTTCAGCTTGAAAATGCAAAAGAAACTTACGAAATGTTAGTTAATTACATATTTGCGAGCTAGCTGGGTTAATATATAAAAATATTGTCAACATGCTCGTTAAAATAAGTAACAAATACCTTCGTGCAAATACTATTTGAGATGTTTTCCAACTTGTAAAATTAAAACTTGAAACTAGGTTGGAACATTTAAGGTTTTGTGGTGCCGTTTGGAACATTTAAGGTTTTGTTATCAACCAGAGAGGGATGTAGGTTGACCTTGTCCAACTACAATATCTGTAGAAAACAATGTTTAAATCAGTGACCATGTTTATCATGATAAATTCTAACAAGCGTGCACTATGAACTCTACGACTTGTTCGATAATGTATTATGATTAAATTGGTCGACTAGTCGATCGAATTACACTAAAATATTTAACAATATTCTCTCATTTTAGTGTAATTCATGATCAACTAAACATAATCATAATGATTAACAAATTTATGCATAAATGAAATATCGTGACGATTGAATTTCACATTAGTGTATTACACAATCCAAATATTTGAATATCAAGGTATCACTAAGGATTGAACATTTACTATTCATAATGAATACACAAAGATAATATACACATAAATTTACATTCTCACTTATTCTTACTTAACACTATTTTTACTAGCCTTGTGTTCTTATCCTTCATAAGCATATTAAAGCCAAGTCATAACTTCTATAAGCGGCTAAACTTCATGCTCAAATAGGTAGTTCTTTTCCTCTTGTACCTGCATATGCAATTTTTCAAAAGAACTACTAAGAATATAATCTTCAACCTTCATAACTTGCAGGCCTAGACAAATACTTTGGGATGATACTAAAAATATGTTCTAATCTCTAGATGTTAAGTTTTCCACATTGAATTCAACACCTAATGTCATATTAGATGGGAATTAGGTATCTCAACATGAGAGATTTCAGATGGACTTTAATTCCATTCTAATAGCCGATTTGTGCACAAGATCTCTACATAACCATTTGGTTAAATGATCGGCTAAATTATATTGAGTTCTCACAAACTCAACTGAAATAACATCATGTATGATGCGCTCGCGAATCATATTGTGTCTAACACCTAAGTATCTAGACCTGTCTTTGTAAACTTTTCTATAAACATTGGCCAAGGCAGCATCACTATCACACCTGATAGATATAGGTGATATCGGCTTGCACCACAACAGAATTTCATATATTACATTTATTAACCACTCAGTTTTTTACTCGTTGTTGTTAATGGCACAAACTCTGATTCCATTGTTGAATCTGTAATACAGGTTTGTTTCTTAGATGCCCAAGAGATAACACCTCCCCTAAGTAGAAACACCCATCTACTTGTGGAAGAATGATCTTTAATATTGGAAATGTAACTCGCATCTGAATATCCTTCAAGTACAGAAGGAAATCCAGTATAAGTTAACCATAATTCATGTTCCTTTCAAATACCTGAATACTTGATTTAAAGTTTGCCAATGATGTGAACTAGGATTGCTAGTATACCTACTAAGCTTTCCAACAGCAAATGCAATATCTGACCTAGTGCTAGTCATGACATATATAAGACATCTGATGGCTCTTAAGTATTCAACTTGAGATATAGCAGCACTTTTATTAGGTAGAAGTTTAAGACTAGGATCTATTGGTGAGCTTACTAGAGAACAATCTTTAAAATTAAATTTATTCAATATCTTCTCAATATAGTGAGATTGAAAAATCGATATACTATTGTTATTTCTTTTGATTCTTATACTAAGAATCATTTCAACTTCACCCAAATCTTTCATCTCAAAGTTAGATGATAAAAATTTCTTCATTTTATCAACCTGATTTTGGGCAGTACCAAAAATTAACATATCATCTACATATAGATAAATCATAACTCATTTACCAGAATTATCAAATTTGCTATATACAAACTTGTCTGGTTGGTTAAGAATGAACCCATTAGACAATATCACAATATCAAAAAAATTATGCCAATTGTTTGGTGCTTGTTTCAAACCATACAAAGATTTTTTTCAACTTGCATACCTTGTTTTCACAACCCGGCATAACAAACCCTTATGGTTGTTTCATATAAATATCTTCATCTAAATCGCCATTCAAGAATGCAGTTTTAACATCCATTTGATAAATTACAAGATTGTATACAGATGAAAGTGCAATTAACAATCTAATAGTGGAAATCCTAGCAACCAGAGCATAAGTATCATAGAAGTCAATTCCTTATCTTTGTCTAAAACCCTAGATAACCAATCTAGTTTTATACATTTCAATAGTACCATCTACTTTCATTTTTTGTTTAAAGATCCATCTATTTCCCAATGATTTGCAACCATAATATAAATCAGCCAACTCCCATGTATTATTATGAATGATAGACTTTATCCCATCTTAGATAGCGTCTTTCCAGAATGCAGCATCCCTTGATGTCATAGCATCACTAAAAGTCTTTTAATCATCTTCAATAACAAAACAATATTGATATTGATAGTTAATCTTATCTTTTGACCCTTCAACTAAATAAATCCGAAACAGATCCGAACGATTTAGCTTTTCTTGCTCTAGTGCTTTTCTTTGGTTCAGAAGGTTCAAGTACAGAAACAGTACCACTTGATATATTTTCAGGTTTGAACTGAGTTCCTATTCAAAGAGTTTTGAATCATATCGCTAGGTCTAGGTATATAGGTATATATCTTTTCATCAAATATCGCATCTCTTGACTCGATAACTGTGTTAACACACACATAGTCATTAGATTCTATAACACACAGAACTTATATGCAATGGAATGCTCCGTATATCCAATGAAGATACAATTTATACCTCTTTCACTCAAATTTTTCCTTTTGGATTCAGTGATCCTTACAACAGCTCTACATCCCCAGACTCTCAAATAATTCAGTGTTGGAGGCTTGTCAAAACCAAAGCTCGTATTGGGGCATAATATTCCTTTTAGTAGGAATACGATTCAATAAATAACAGTCTGTTAACATAGCCTCACCTCAGAGTCCTTTACTCAAACCCGAATAGGACAACATGGAATTAACCATTTTTTTCAAAGTCATATTCTTCCTCTCAGTTATACTATTTTTTGTGGTGTATAAGGAGCCGTAGTTTGATGAATTATACCAGTAGACTGGAAATATATAGGATCATAATATTCACCTCCTTTATTCGTACGTAGACTTTTAATCAAATCATTCTTATGTAGTTTTACTTCTTCCTTATATATTTTAAACTTATCAAGAGCTTCATTTTTAGCATGCAACAAATAAATTTAGCAATATCTACATGCATCATCAATAAAATTAATAACATACTTTTTATTTCCTAATGAATGTGTAGCATGAAAACCACATATATCACTATGTACTAGTTCCACTATTTGGAAACAATGTTAACATTATTGAAAGGTTTTCTAGTTATTATAATTAACATGCAAGTTTTATATTTTTTATTGTTTACATCAACATGAGGAATAAGGCTCATTTTTTTACATGCTTTTTATTCTTCCATAATGAACATGTCCTAATCTAGCATGTCATAATTATGTTTTATTCAAATTTCTACACATACTAGTAAAAGCCATACAAACATAATCATTTTGGAACGAAACATTAATATTTAACCTAAGCATACCATTACACAAATATCTGAATCCCATAAATACACCATGTTTTGAGAATACATATTTGTCACTTTCGTATACTTGTTTGAAACCATAATTGTTTAAAACAACACGACACAAAAGATTCTTTCGAATCTCAAAACATACAATATATTTTTTAATAATATGTATTTCCCATAAATAAATGGTAACTTAACATTTCCTAGTCCTTTAACTGGTTCGGTTGCAACATTTCCCATCTTAAGTGAAGATCCATCTTCAGTCGGTTGACAATTACTGAACCATCGAAGCTCCTTACATACATGAATTGTTGCTCCCGAATCAATCCACCAAACAACATCATCATCTTGCACATAAAATGCCTCAGATATTAAAGATATATAATTCTGACTAGAATTAAAATTCTGAAATAAAATCTGACCTTGTTGTTTTTAAGGATCCTTAGATCCACTTGAACCACCAATGTTCCCACTTGGACCTGCATTGTTTTTGCTTTTTCCAACTCGATAATCCCTCCTAAAGTGAAGATCTATCTTCAATCGGTTGACAATTACTGAACCATCGAAGATCCTTACATACATGACTTGTTGCTCCCGAATCAATCCACCAAACAACATCATCATCTTGCACATAAAATGCCTCGGATATTAAAGATATATAATTCTGACTAGAATTAAAATTCTGAAATAAAATCTGACCTTGTTGTTTTTAAGGATCCTTAGATCCACTTGAACCACCAATGTTCCCACTTGGACCTGCATTGTTTTTGCCTTTTCCAACTCGATAATCCCTCCTAAAGTGAAGATCTATCTTCAATCGGTTGACAATTACTGAACCATCGAAGATCCTTACATACATGACTTGTTGCTCCCGAATCAATCCACCAAACAACATCATCATCTTGCACATAAAATGCCTTAGATATTAAAGATATATAATTTTGACATAAAATCTGACCTTGTTTCTTTTGAGGATCCTTAGATCCACTTGAACCAGAAATGTTCCCACTTGGACCCGCATTGTTTTTACCTTTTCCAACTCGATAATCCCTCTTAAAGTGACCAAGGTTTGCCACATTTCCAACATGATATTTAGGATTTTTGTTGGAAAATTGTTGTTTGTTTTTGTTTCCTTTAAACTTTCGTTTATTCCCCTTATCTGTATTTGCATTTTTGAAGAATCCGCTGTTTTCAACCATATTTATAGACAAGTTTCCCACTTGGTTTTTACCCTTAGGATTACTTATTTCATTTTGATCCCTTAGAGACTCTTCAATCTTAAAATGACTACCAAGTTTGACTAAAGTCATTTCTTCATTGTTGTGTTTTAGAGTGTGTTTAATATCCTTCCATGAATGAGGCAATTTGTCAATAACAGAAGACATTGAAATACATTTGTCCATTTTCATATTGTGTTGAACGGATTGACCCAAAATTCTTAGTAGTTCATTATATTGTTCCATCACATGCCTAGAGTCAACCATTTTGTAATTTATGAAATTACTAACCGGGAACTTCCTACTAAAAGCATCTTCTGCCATGTATTTCGATTTAATGAGATCACATAACTCTTTTGCAAATTCGACGTTTTGATATACATCATACAAAGTATCACACATACCGTTTGATGTGTGGTCGCGGTAAATGTAATCATCATTCTCCTACTTGATGTGCTTGATTGTTTGTTTCAGTGTTTCATTCTCCATGATCTCCGAGCAAGGGATACTCAGGACATACACAACCTTGAGGGTACTCAACAGTAAATGCATCTTTTTCTGCCATCGTCTGAAATCATGTCCTTCAAACTTGTCAAGTTTAGCGAATTTTCTTGGCATCTCCTTCACTGATTCTCATACGTTCGCCATCTCTATCTTCATATACAAGAACTCATAATTTTTAATTATTTTTAAAAAATGGTCTTTAAATTTTCGGATAATTCTATGAAGTTTTGTAAACAATTTCTAAGTGAAATTATTTTTGGGGTTCTCCAGAAGCAACCAATTGGATAAAATCAGAGATGTTTATCTTTTGAACAACCAATTGGATAAAATCAGCTCGACCCCAGCCAGGGGCACTGCCCCTTGGACCTCGCCAGGGGCTCTGCCCCTTGATCCGGAAGGGGCTATGCCCCTTAACCTTATTAATCATGATATAATCTAACAAGCGTGCACCCTACACTCTACGACTTGTTCGGTAATGTATCATGATTAAATTGGTCGACTAGTCGATCCAATTACACTAAAATATCTAACAATATCTAATTGAAATATTTCCATAAAAAACTATAAATAAGGTACAACAACTAACATGTTGACTTGGGACCCTATAAAGATTTATTTCACGAGCCTTATACAAAGGTTACATATACGTTGATTTTAAAAATGAGCAAATAAATTCTACCCGGATAATAAGTATGTCGTGGTTTTTTCTAATTTTAGATGATACTTAACTACTACTAAACTTATATCGGAACCAAATGAAGAGAAAGTGTGGTTCTTGTATTTGTCGGTATCAAACTTTACATTAAATATTGTGATAACCGGAGAGAAAGATCGGGTTCATAAATCGGTGTATTAAGTGAGTAAAACTTTGATCGATGCGGAGACAAGATATCTCAACTTGGAAAAAAATGGCTCTTGGTTTAAGAAACACGACATGAAAAATGTGTCTTTATTTCCAAGGATATATCATTATGGTACGTACCTCTTTCCCTTTGAAAATTATCATGCAGAATCCTAACGTATCCAGAACACTCACAAGATGGTCAATGAAATTTGGCGAGTATAAAATTCAATATGAATCTCATGTCACAGTCAAAGGATAAATAATTGCATATTTGATCACCAAGCTTTAGGCCGAACAATCATCCCCAACAATAAATCTATAAAATAAGAAGATGTACTCAATAAAGAGCCATAATGGTTGGTTCATGCGGATAAAGTCTTTAATTCCACATGAACTAGACAGGAATTGCATAAATAACACCAAATCGTAAGGAACTCCAACACATTATTAAGGTTGGATTTCTTGCGACAAACAATGAATTAGAAAATGAGGATCTACTTGTATGAACATTATTCACTAATGACTTCGCACAAATAAATCTGAGGTAAGCTAACCAAACCCAAATCCAAGAAACTCGGCCTCAGTGTGAGATGCAACCGAGCATGTCGACCACACAACCTTAAACGACCACCTGTTCGTTTAAGGCCAAAGTGGCCCATATGGCCAATCGACCTTAAGCGTCCACATTGGTCGCTTAACACCAAGCTGGCCAATTTGGTCGGATGACCTTAAGCTACTACCTAATTTTTTAAGGTCAAGTCGACCAACTTGTCCAGTTTTGAGGATCCATCCTCCTTAAGCCTAAATGACTTAGCCACGCCTTATTTTTCCATTTAATGCAATCCAAAAATAACAGCTCACAAATCTGCGTGATAAGCTTGTCAGAAGTATGTGTTTGGCGCCCCCGTAATCTTTATCAACAAACATATAGCCTATATTGTTCCCAGTCTCCGAAGTATCACCAAAGTGTAAAAAATAGTGTCTGACAATATACGGAAGCATAACTTGACATTGTAAGATAAAGCAGCCCCCACAGACGTACCACCGTTTGGAAAAATGTATGGAATGACGGAAAATGATGCACCATTGAGGAGGTAGCAACCTAAGATGCCTCCAAATCGAGGCTGCTATATAAGAAGTTAATGTTGTATTTATAAAGTAGATGAAATCTTTAAAGAATAGTAGCAACAACAAGAGATATCATTTTGTAAACCATATAAGAAATATTGCACAAGTGTTCTTCACACATCCGTTTCAAGTTTTTCGAATCTTCAATTGTTGATCTTTGATAGGATCAAAACTTTTTGGAAGAACAATCCTGTGAAAACTGGAGGGGTAGTTGGGGTTCTGATACAACGCAAATTAAAAATAATCTGAACAAACGATACATGACTTAGTTGTGTACTAACATTGAACCGGATCCATAAGGCCCATGGGTCAAATAAATAGTATAAATACCTCAACCAACTTCATTTAATAGGTTTTACTTATTCTAGAAAACATTAAATACAAGCACACAACTCTTTTATCTTACTAATCACTACCCAAAAATAAAAAAATTCATATGCAACCCGCAATAACAGAACTTCATGTCATAACGAGTTCAAAGAATGCATCAAGGCCTCCAAGTTCTCGTAGATGTTCCTTAAAGTTTCTCGCCATTTTTAGCACTGTATATGAGGTATCTCATTGTAGATAAGCTCTTATTGATATATTATAAAAGTTTAATTTTTCCATGTATTGTTCAATCTTGGGATGAGGTAAATAAAACGAAATTAATAAAACGGGTAAAATAAGATATTAAAAAATCTAAAAACCTGGAATCCAATGGTTGTCCTTAAACATCTTTGTTCTATCATTAGTAATAAAAAAATACTCTATCTGGTGTTACTGGATTAAGTCTGAAAAAATCAAATACAATAATTTATGGGACCTCGATGATGGTTCTTCCCCTTCTTGGATTTGGAGGAAAATATTATGCATCCACCATATAGCTAGTTTTTTGTACATAGTTGTTATTGGCAATGAATTTGATACCTCTTTCTGGTATGATCATTGGCTTCTTTTCACCCATCTGGTAACGCAATATGACAAAAGTATCATCAAATATTCTAGGCTCGGAAAAAACCTTAAGGTCTCTGACATCATTTACGGTGGTCACTGTAACTGGCCATCAAATATCAGATTGGCAAGAACGAAGAATCGTATCAATCTTCATGAGATAAAAAAATCTCATTATCACTCTACCTCCTCCTAACATCAACTTCAACGATGCTCACTTTTGGACCGCAAATGCTGGAAATCTCAATTTCACCATCATGGACAAGCTCTTTACGCGAGACAAGCTTCGGTGTTGGGGTCTAAACACCCCACAAGACTGTGTCTTATGCAACTCGGACTCTGAATCTATTTCTCATATCGTCTATGATTGTAGTTTCACAAAGAGTCTTTGGAACCATGCTTGTTTATAGTTGGGATTCCTAATTTCCGCTAATAGCTGGCAATCCTAGGTTTGTGAGGCGTCAAATTGGTTTCCTTCTCAAAACTAACAGCTTTGACGTTTTTGCTTTGGCGTGGTCATTTACCACGTCTGGAAGGATAGGAATGCCGTCTAGATTACACGGCATCAAAATTAGTTGATCTGTTTAATTTCTTATTTTTACTTGTATGTACTTGTCTTTGCAGATTCTTTGTCCATTGATGGTCTTGTTGTTTTGTTTTCGATTGCCGGCCTTCTTAGATTCTCGTTTATCTGTTGTTTTATTTTAGCTTTTGTTTATCATGATTTTTTTTCACAAATCTGTTTAAATATTTGAAAGACTTTTTATTTTAATTTAATATTTTATTTTTTTGAGAAAACATTTGTTGGCCCATATTTAGATTTCCTTCGAAATGCAAATTCATTCAGAACATGTTAGTATTATTGAAATAAAATAGTAAAATACTAATCGGTAGAATTAATGAAGTGTCCAGCTCCGCATTAAACTTTAGTTTAGGGCCTGCACGTCTACTTCGACATGTTAGAGCAATTTTGCGTACAGTTCAAAAGCCCAGTATAACTATATATATGGTCTACAAATTATAAAATGACAAATCTTGATTGTATATAAATGTATCGTAATATCCACCTTTAACGTGGTAAAAATTTTAATTAGTATAATAACATTACAGTTTCACCGTAAAATACTCGTTTACGGTGAAGCATAACTATATTATTTTTTATATATATTATTATTATTTCACATAAATTTTTAGATTTTTAAAAAGCTTTTTTTTGTCAATTTTTTTATAAAATTCTAACATAAATTGCCGAATTTTTTTATATCTACTCTGTTTAAAATTTAAACAATTTTGTCCGGTCTAATTTATGTATAAATTTAACTTAATTAAAATGAAACGTTAATAAGTTTAATATCCAAAATATCAAAGCTATGACATTGATAGTATATATTTTTTTGTTTGATTTTCCAACATTAAAGATAATGTTTTCGATTTAATTGTTGATAAATTTTAAAAATAAATATCATACGATAATTTTTTTTTTAAATTGTATTAGTATATATCCGTTACCAGAATATTTATGTAACTCATCGTTTTGATTCGATTTTTTTAGCAAAATCTTTCATTATTGATAATAGTTTTTGATTTATTTTATTTTTTCGCTTAATTTTTTATGGCTAAAGATAATACTCTCAATTTACTCATTGACTAAAATGAATCTCGTAAGCCAATTTCTCTCATGTTTAGTTTTAGTCATGTTGTTTGTATTCTTAATGGTGAAATTTTCCATCATTGACAATGAGCTAATTTATTGTGCAACATGTTAGAAGATAGATATTAGAAACAATAACTTACAGTAATTGGTCATGATAAGTTGTTCGGGGAATCGTTGGAAGTCGCCGGAAGCTTGAGACACGTATATGAATTCGTTTTTCAAAAAAGATTATCTTGATCTTCTTTATTGCTTAGATCTTGGTTTGGAAGTTTTTTTGGGATATAATAAGTCTTTAGATTTAGATTAAAAGCAACAAGAAAATCCAAAATCACATGACAGTATTGGAATATCAAGATAGAGTTTTTACGTATTGATATTTTTTTAAAAATTTGTTATTTGTTCTTGAATGATTTACATATTTATAAAAAAGATTAAAAAATTCCAATTTTTTTTATTCTTATATAAATGTATACGTAAGATCACAATATTTCAAGAAGAACTTTTTGGTACAAAGTTATATGTACGCGTCTCGGGGATTTGTCGCGACCAGTTGTGTTCTATTCACAACAAGCATCATCTTGCATCACATATGTTGATGCAAGGACACTGAGATCGCAATCAACATTTGTTGATTAGGATAATTAGTTCCCTTGTCGTAATCAACCTTGTTGATTGGAACCTCGAGGAGCCTAAGAATGACAAACATGTTTTATTTTTTCTTTTATTATGATCGGCAAGTGTTAATTACGATGAGCAATGTCATCGTCGGGATAAAAATTGTTGATCACGACCTTGGGGCGCTCAGGTAAGATAGAAATGCTATATATAACCTTTTGTCGCGATCAATCTTGTGTTGGTCGCATCAAAATCCCTCTAGTCTCAGTATTTACATGTTTGTTTGCCTTCATTAGCTTTGATGATCGGAACTCTTCCTCTGATCATCGACATTTAATCGACATTTCCAACAATTCCCACTTGATTTAAATGTCATTTATTTTATCTCTCTCTAGAGATAACCCTTGTACATAAAATAAAATATCTTTCAATTTGAATTTTAACTTAGTGTAAAGATAGAAAATGAACCATAAGTAGTTGTAACTTTGAACCAACCTCTCATGCCACCTAACTGACGATCTCACACACATAATTGTTTTATCAAACATTTATCCACATATCACTTTAGCACTATATTGGCTATGTGCTATATCCATTTCAAGAATCATAACTTGAGAGGAACTCATTTTCTCACAAAAGGCGACACCACCTCTAAAGTCTTAAGGTACGATTCTCGTAGTGTTTTCGTTACCTTTAAAAGCACATGTGATGCTTAGACTGGATTGTATTAAAAGTTCCTTTGAATTTTTACATCCATGGTAACAACCAACATACATGAAACTCATCACGAATGAAACACTAATTTATTTATATGTTGAACCTTTCACAAATAATTTGTACCAATCGTAAAATTTGATGTTTAGATACTCTATAGTCGAATTGGGTTGCCATTATTTACAAAATAATTATCTCAAAATTTTTAGTTCCATCTCTCTAGATGTAGAGGTTACTAATTCTCGAGCTAATGGTATGGTAAACGGATCCGCTAAGTTCTCACTAGAACGTACATATGAGAATGATATAATTTCATTTTGTATTAGGTGTTTAACTTACTCATATCTTGGACTTATATGTCTAGACTTCTCATTGTATATTCCATTGAATTCTCTATCTAATGTTGTTTGGCTGTCACAATGTATTTATATTTTCGTACTCCCTTTTAAAGTGAATGATATCTCCAATAAGAGATCTTTTAACCATTCAGCCTCCTTATATGTTGCGGCCAATGCTATGAAATTTGATTATATAGTTGAGTGGGATATACCTTTTTTGTTCTTGTATCTCTACGAAACAGAGCCACCTACAAATGTGAACACTTACCCCCGTAGTCGATTTGTTATTGGTTAGACTAGTGATCTTACTTGCATTCGTGTATCCCTCAACTACCTCGAAAAAAATAAAATATTAGAAACATATGTCTTTAGTCTTTTTCAAGTACCCCAAGACCATTCTAATTGCATTCTAATGTTCGATACGTGATTTACTCGTAATTTTACTTAATTTACTCACAACAAAAGATATATCCGCTCTAGTGCATAAAGTTGCATAAATTAAGCTTCTTATAGCACTAACACATTCTAGTTGAGTCGTCGTCTTCCTTCATTTTTCTAAGCTTTAAACGAGAATTAAATAGTGTTTTTTTTTAATTTTAGCTGCTTGAACTTATCAAGTACCTTCTCAACATAATGAGATTGACTTAGGGCATAACCTCCATTATTTTTTAATACTTTAATTCATAAAATAGTATATACATCGTTAAAATATTTCATTTTAAAAGTAGACGATTTAAACCTTTTTGTTTCATTAATACATTTTATCTTATTACTTAATATGAGAAAATCATCATCTACCTATAGATATACAATGACTATTACATCACCACGAACTTTAGTATATAAACATGTATTCGCCATATCATTTGTAAAGACATCGAATACAATAACATGATCAAAAAATTTATGTCACTGCTTAATTGGTTGTTTAAGATCATATACTGACTTAACAAACCTACATACCTCAGACTTATTCCCTGGAAGTACAAAACCATCAAGTTGCTTCATGTAATTCTCTTCATCAAAATCTCCATTTAAGAAATTTGTTTTGACATATATTTGGTGAATTTTTAATTTTTATATCGATATAACTACAAATAGAATCATAATGCTTGTTTTTCTAGCTATCGGAGCATAGGTGCCAAAATAAATTAATTCTTTTTTAATCGAAAATATTTTACTAATCTTACTTTGAAAGCTTGAATGGTTCTATTGCATTTCATTCTAAATACCCACTTACAACCAATTGGTCTTAAACCCGAAGGTAATTCCACTAACTCCCAAGTGTGATTTTATATATTTGAATTCATTTTATCATATATGGACTCTTGTCAAAACATAAAATCTTGGGATGTTTATGCTTCCTTATATGATTTAGGCTCATCTTCTAAATTAAATACTATCTGAATTATCCAAATGATTTTTCACAAATTCCTTACTAAATATAAAGAAATACTTTGAGAGTTTATCTCAATTTAAATTTGTTTTCCTGTTAACTCCTATGATGTTCTTGTGGTTGCTCATCGTCCAAATGTTCTTTTTTCAAAGTTATTTCCTCGTTTTCTACAACGGACTGCATCCTATTATCGCCATATAATTTGGATTCAAATAAATTTATTTCTCTTGATTCAAATACCACATTAGATTCCAGATACACTAGTTTATTAGTGTTGTTATTGACTACATAACCAATGAGCACACATCTTATAGCTTTATTATCTAACTTTATTCTTCTTAGATTTGTGCTTTTGCAAAACGCTACACACCACCACACTTTAAAAATATCTATGTTTGATTTTATTTCTTTTCATAACTTATATGGATATATTTTTTATTTTCCTAATAGTAATATGATTACAAATATGACATGCATTTAAAACAACTTTATTTAATAAATTAATATGCAATTTTGAATTAACTAGCATGGCATTGGTCATCTCGATCAAAGTTCCATTTTTTTTGCTCAGCCAGACTATTTTGTTGCAGCGTGTAAGGCGCCAAACATTGTTAAATTATCTCATGTTCTTCACAGAAACTAGAAAATTCTCCCAATAAATATTCCCCACATCGATCGATACGCAAGATTTTAATCTTAGTGTCTAATTAATTTTCTACTTACCTGCTGAAGATTATAAACATATTAAAGGCCTTATCTATATGTTTAAACAAATAGACATACATGAATCTAGAGTAGTCGTCAATAAAAGTTATAAAGCATTGTTTACCCCACGCGTCAAAGTACTGTTTAACTCACATATGTTAGTGTTATCCATTTCACCTCACATGTATCATTTTTCATTTCGAATTATTTGAATAAATCTCTAACCTGAGTAATTAGCACCAATGCAGATGTATCATACTACCAGTCTCGTCACCATTTCCACTTCATTTTCCACATTGTTTAAAAATTCATTTTTACTACAGTGCCGTCGGTTTCCAGAAATGGACTTCATCCTTGGTCTTATCATATATTGTGGCCACATTCTCTCTTAACTCTGCAAACCACTCTGGTTGAATACAAGGACCTCTTTTACCTCTTGATTGCTGGCTCTGAGACTGATTCTGGTTGGACTGAGTTTGTTTAGTCCGGTTGGACCCTTGTTTGGTCTTCTTAGCCTTATATCTGGACTGGTTAGCAGCCGGATGAGCTGTTATGGTGGACTTCACTTGACAGTGCACCCTAGTTTTCTTGGTTTCTTCCACATTAATCTGTTTTCCCACTTGATTCAACAGGTCACCCCAAGTCATGGCTTTCTTCCTGGTCACCGAATCAGCTGGGTTCCTAGGATTCAACCATTGTCTCAGAGAAGCAATTGTCACCTGTTTGAAGCAATCTACTAATCTGTTATTTGTATTCACGAATTGACTTATGTAGTACTTTAAAGACTCGTTTGGTTCTTAGGCACAATGGATAATGGTATCTTCATTACCCTTTACCTCTTTACTTCCAACAAAATTCCTTCGGAAGGAAACCCAGAATGTATCAAAGTTTCTGATACACCCCTAGGGTAAGCTATTATACCACTTAAGAGAACTTCCCGTAAAAGTTTGAGAGAATGCTCTGCACAAAATTTTGTCATCATCATCAAAATTCATCATGAAGTTCTTGAATTGCTCCAGATGGTTGTCCGGATCTCGACTTCCATCATACTTCTCCATTTTGGAGCTATCAAATCTTTTGGGCAGGTTTCCAAACAGTATTTTGGTGTCTCCAGTTCTTATTACGACTAAAGACTTTATCTTCATTAGGTGTTGCGAAGATACCTGGTTCGGTCTGAAAAGCAAAAGGATCTATCAGCAACTGATCAACACCAGTATGCACGTGGGATGACCATTTGCCCATATGCCTTTTAAGCCAACCATGCCTATCTCTCTTTCTTGAATACTTTTTTATTAACTTCATATATTTTTTCAGATCTACTTTCATCACTGCTTGATGACAAAGATTCCTCAAGCTCAACCTCATTCGAAGAGCTACTGGGGGACTCAGAATCTGAACTTTCAACTGGCTTAGATCGATGTGTCTTCTTAGATCTGAGATGAGTCTTTTTTAAACTCAGATGAGTCTTTATTGATGGATCATTCGCCCTAGGATTGTCAGTGTGATGAATAGATGACGCCCTTGAAATCTCCCGGATACCCTTCTCTGCTTGTTTTATGGCCTTTAATGCCTCTATTTCTGCTCTCAACTTGTCTCGCTCTTCAACGGTGTATTCCTTGTTTTCCCCAACCGTTTCCACCACAGGAGGTGGAGTTCCTTGCTCGTTCGGACCCATCTGAACTGGTTCTTTTTAATGGTTTTGAATATAAAATTCAGGCACCTTCTTGCTCCCACTGTGGTCGCCAATTTGGTTTGGTTTATTTTGGGCTGGGGGTAGTTTGGTAAAGTTTTTTGGTAAACTTTAAATATTTTATGTTCAGTGCGAGGAGTAGTGAGATAATTAAGCAGTCTGCTTGTATTAAATGTTGATCATCCTCATTAATGAGAGTGGTTAGGGTATTTATACTCTTAATTAATGACCTATAAGCTTACCGGGTCAAGTTTAATGACTCATTAGTCTTTTAAGTTGATTAGAAAATAGCTTAGTCAAAAGGTGTTTTACATTTTTCCGGTCCGGATTTTTCAGTCGAGTGTTAAGGTACGAATTACCCTTGTCCGGATTACGTAGTGGGCTGTGACTGAAGTATCCGAACTCATCATACGTGTTAATATGTTTCTCCAAAAATATCTTATTAATGTTGTAATGATATATTTTATGCATGTGAAATCTATTATTAAATATGTTTTTAATTTATATATCAAAATTGTGATGTTTATGTTGTTTGGTATATGTAGGTTCATAAATTTAATGAATGTCGGTGATTATAACTCAATGAGTAGTAAAGCTTTCATTCTTAATGAATCTAATTTTATTGAATGGAAATCAAGTATGTAATTATTCTTGACGTTGCGTAATTATGTCATATCAAAAAGGGTTTGAGTCATTGATTGTCATTAAAAAATGTTCTTATACAGAGAATAAAGAATTTGAAGTGAGTCAAATAGGCTACATCTCGCAATGATAAAACATGTAATAAGTTTATCATTATATTGGGCAAATCCCATCTAGTTATCAATATGGCTTAGTCTCTAGAAGAAATTGAGGAAAAAATTAAGAACGATAAAAATGAAGATTAAGATGTTAATTACAACGATCCTTTATGAATTTTTATGGCAAATAGACAAGAAGAGAACACATCTTTGAGATGTCAGTAACTTTGTATAAGTTAAAAGTGCTAAAGATTGACCGTCTCGAGGATATTGTTGTTAGTGTATTTTACTTTTTCCCTGTAGTTTAAGAATTTTGACACATCTTATAATTGCCAGCATGCAAAGTGGAAAATTAATAAATTGATTTCTTATGTTGCTCAAGAGGATGAAAACATAAAACTTGAACGCCCTGAGGCGTATATGGTAAATTCCCAACCTAGACAAACCAACAATCGGGAGAATGATGTAGCAGATTACAAGTCATTCACCTTTTATACAAAAAAACTAAGGGCTTATGTGATTAAGGATGTTATTTCTTTTGCAACAAATCAAGACATCTGAATAATAATTATGTCAAGTATCATGCTTACATATAAGTAAAAAAATAATCTCACAACTTTGAAATACTCATAAATTAATTTGGTTTCACTATCTAGAAACATATGGTGGGTTAATACGGTTGTAACCACTCACATTTTTATTTCTCTAAAGAGTATAATCAGAAGACAAAGCCTCAGTAATGGTGAAATATTCATATATATAACAGAGGTTGCTTCGTTTTTAGTCTTAGTAATTTTGAATCTTCGTTTTTTACTTTCTAGTAGACATTTTGTATACCTAAAATACTTATTCTTATTCTTATTTTTTTTCTTTTGAAATTAATTGATTTATTTTCATGAACTATATAATTTTGGTTATTTATGTCTATTAAAAAATGATAAAATAATTTTTTCTTTGCATGGTAATATTGTAGAAATTAGAAAATTGACAAGGAATGATACCTTGTATTTGTTAAATACTATTCAGGATCACAAAAAAAGTGATAAACATAAAAAGAGACAATCAATCATATTGTAAATTAAAAATCAACAAAACTTTAGAAAAATCGATTGAGGCACATCTCTACATATAAATATAAAAGCATGTTGCCAAATGTATATTAATTACATTAACTATTCGAACTTTTTGGTTGTGTAGAAAATGCAAAACATAAGAAGGTAAAAATTAGGTGTATATAGAGCGAAATAAGTTTTAGAGTTGATACATACCAATATTTAAGGAATGTTTCTTACAACATTATAGTTTAATCAACGATATCTTATATCCTTCATGGATTACTTACCTTTTATTCATAAAAAATTGAGTTCCTTGATAAATTCATAACTTATAATATCCAGGTTAAATAATATCTTGGTACAAAATATAAAATGCATCAGAATGTGACCGTATTTATCGAGATTAATACCTTAGAATTTTGATTTGGTCACAAAAAAAATATCGAAAGCACATTACAACGTTACAGAATAAAAAAGAACAAACCTAAAGATACATATGTTGTAAAATAAGATATATTGAGTATAAATCAATGTCCATAGATAAATTTGAGATTGAGAAGATGCAAATTATTTTATTTTCTTTGATAGTGGGAGTCTATTGTATGCTCAATTTTTACAAGACCACACATTAACTTTATTGTGGGCATATTGGGAAAGTACGTAGGTAATTAAGGGATGAACCATTTGAAAACGCTAAAAATATTGTCTAGTATCAATAAACACAATATCATATATTGACGTATAAGAAGTTGAAGAACCTCAAGATAATATGATACACTTCTTTAAAAGTACAATAAAAATAAATTCTAGTTACTCTTATTTTCAAGAGTAAAATTTGAAGTAAATAATCGAAACAACCATGAGAATAATTTTAAAAAAATTAATAAAAAATATATTTAACAATGAGTTACGATACATTTTTATTTTCACAGTAGGAAGCTTTAAATTATTTAGTAATTATTTAATTGTTAATAAGATTACAGACATAACACAATATTTTATTTTGTTAGTAAAATTATGTGTTATAAAACTATATTTTTTATTAAATATAATGATATAAAAGAAAAAAAAAATATTAATTATAATTAATATTGTTTTAGATAATAATATTTTTTAACTACAAAATAATAATATTGGTAAAAATTAAATTTAAAATTTAAGAAAATAATGGTACAAATTCGGTATGAGTCCATAAAAAATGTTGTTTGTCAAACTTAAATCTGAGACGATTAAAATTAAAAAATTTAAATATTTATTGAAAATAAAATTTTATGTTGAATCCAAAATAACTTATTAAAATGAAGAAACTTATTAATTTAAAAAAATGAACAAATTTATATATGTTTTGTTTTTTTTATTCATTTCAAATTTATATAAACTCGATATGTGGATATTTATTTTTAGTTCAGCATTGTGTTTATATGAATTTGAAACCTTAACCGTAGTAAATGTATTAAATATAATTCTGTTTTTTTCGTGTTGGAAAATAAGAGTAATAAGATATTTATAATGTTTTTTATTTAAAATTTGTTTTTAAAATTTGATTTTAAAATTATAATATATATATATATAGCGAACTAATCATAAAATTGGCGAACTAATCATGTAATATTCCAAATTTGTAATCTATCAATACATGCATGGACCATAAAATGGCCAAAAATACCCCAATTAATACAAATAGAGTTTTTTAGCCGAAAAGATGTTTTTTTCTTTTGAATTCTCACATTTTTCACCTGCATTCTCTTTATTCTCTCTGGGAACAAGTTTTGACGGAAAAAAAATAGAATTTGAACCGCAACCTCGGAACTACGAATGACTTCAACTCAACTGATTTCACAGTTCAAACTCTGATTTCAAGATCGAATTATCTTACCTTTCTCTAAACTTGTTCCAATTTCTTGCTTCGACCTTCAATCAAGCATAATATTTGTCTAATCTCTCTCAAAAAATTTGAAATTAACAAGTGAGCAAGAAGGTACAAAAAGTGGATTTTAATTAGGGTCGTTAGTTAGGTTGTCTAACCTTTATACTACAAGTTGCATGATTAAGGTTTAGTTTTAAAATGTTGAAATTGATAAATAGATTGTTAGTTAGGGTTCTTCATGAAATATATATTTGTACTATCATTTTTTTTTGTAAACTAGTGTTTGAGATTATGAAAAACTTCCATTTTGTGTATTTGATGAGTTGCATTTTAGTCATTTCGTCAGAGTATATTGTTTAATATCCTATTATTTTTTATTTTGAGGGTTCATTTTGGGTTTCATTCAGTGCAAAAGTGAAATATCACAACGTCTTGCATCTTTATTGTCTAACATGACCATGTCTCGCATTATTTTGCATGATTTAATATGTGTTTTCACTAGTATCGGATCCTACCACACGTTCTTTGTTTTTCACATGTATCACATATCTGTACGTGTGTTTGTGGGTGACGTATTTTTTTAATGATGTCAACTCATGTCTCCTATGTTTAGTATTGCATATTTCTTCAGATGGTTTCATCTTGTTATTTACATGGTCTCACATATTTCTAATAATTGGTCATGTGCTTTATTGTAGGAAAAATGGATCTTAAAGCATGTCTCTTCAGATACGGTTTAGTGAGCATCCTCTGATGAAAGAAAAGGTTTCCATAACCGAAGAACACATAAAATCTTCTAAAGCAACTCTACTCAATACCATATTGAAGGCTTCATGTGATATGCGGAAGGAGAATTAACAAATGAAGAAAAATTATCAAATAATCACAAAGATCATCAAAAAATACTTGACAAAAAAAATGTTTTCATCTGGGGGTCTAAAAATATTAAACTCACCACTAAATATGTGAAGGTTATCTTTAGTTTTAAGCATAAATAAGAGGAAATGATTTTAAACTCTAAAGGATGCTTTAATCTTAGATGCAATTATGGTTAATAGGACGAGTCACAGACCATAAAGACATACTTTCTTGATGAAAATTCAAGAAAAATGGGGAAAACAAATTAAAATAAAATAAAAATTGATAAAGGTATGAATTTTTCATCGATCTCGTATTATTATTGACGATAGTATCACATATTCATATGTTTAACATGATACAATTTTAATAGTATCGCGCGTTTAATCAGATAATATCTCGTTTTATAATGTTTGGTCCATGATCGTATGGTCTATTTGCAACAATTGCACGTATTTAATACTTAGTTTTTATTATTGTGTTGTGTTTTATATGATGTAATAGACATAGTCATTCATGTGGTGAGGGAGAAAGGTGTAAATGATGTGATTATTTTGTTGATCATGTGTGTATGATTTATACTGTTCTATTCAGCCTCAGGGGATGTACTAGGTATAACAGTGTTATATTATGTTGAAAACCTTAAAAAATAAACAATTATGATTGGTCTGGAGCAATCAAAGAGAAGTTATTTAGGTCAATTCGAACTTGTGTAAAAAACACAAACCTGATAGAGTTATTGGATGTGTTCCAGTTTTAATGGTTAGTATATTGGTCTATAATTAAATAAGAAAAAATAGTTATAATGATGCTGATATATTTTTAATGCAGTCATTCATCATGAAGCACACGGATATTACGCAAGGAGAATCAAGGTCTGACATGATTTTACTATGCTAAAAATAGTGGATATCAAAATTAAAATCAACAAACTTGGATTTGATTGAAAATATGAAGTATCTCAAAGATGTATACCGTATACGTATCACATATTTAAGTTGCAGTAGTATTGCATCTAGTTTTTAGTTACAAGAATCACATGATGTAGTTGTAATAGTCTCGTATGTTTAATTGTAGCTGTCTCACATATAGTAGTTGATCCAAACTGGCATGTACAGTTTAAACCATGCTCGCATGTTTTAGTTGAATTAGTCTCTCATGTAATATTTTGCTACAAGAATCGCATAATGTAGTCACAATAGTCTCGCATGTTTTAGTTGAAGCAATCTCTCATGTATTATTTTGCTACACAAATTGCATGATGTAGTTGTAATAATATCGCATGTTTAGTTGTAATACTCTTTCATATATTATTTTATCCAAACTGGCATGTAGTGTTTGAACCAAGCTCAAATGTTTTATTTGAAGCAGTCTCTCGTGTAGTATTTTGCTACAGTCTTACATCTTTCTCTAAAAATTTTATCATTTTATAGGTTTTGGAAGGTGAATCAACCCTAAGTTGTGGAATTAAGTGCATTTGATGAGGATAAAGATATTACGCACGATCTGGGAGATGATCTAGTTGGGAAACCATATCATGTACCATATATAATGCGCAAGAAGATGACAAAATCCCTAGGAAGAAAACAAGAACAAAAAATTCAGACCCCAGACAACTACCAACAAGAACAACCGCTACAACCCCAACTCGAACCAAAACAACCAAAACAACCTCAAACACAACCACAACAACCCCAATACCAACCATAACAACCATAATACCAATAAGAAAAAACATGTACAACCCCAACCCTAACAAGAACACCCTGAATACACCAGCCCACAACCAGAAAAATACCAATCAGAATTCTCCCAACTATGATGCTGATTGCACCCTATATGAATTCTACAACCAAAATATGAAAACTGCAACCCCATCCAAGACCACTACAACCACCTCTAGGAAACGTTGAACCATCTTCATAAAATACATTACAACCACCTACAAGAGACTTTATCTTTCTCAGTACCTACAACATAAAAGACGCAACAACATGTACAAGTGGTTAGTGGAGTTCAGACGTGTAGAGGATTTTCTTGGAAAAAAGAGAATTGTAAGTATATATCTCTTTTTTAGTCTCATATTTTCAATCAATAATAATACGTCTTGCAGCATCTTTCTTTTCTATTTGTTATTGTTTCTCAAATCTCATATTTTGTTGTTGCAACATATAATGATTATATACCTTATTTCCCATGTATAAAATTTGTTACATTTTTATTGCGGGTAGAAGAGAAAGATAAAGTGATAGCTGGAATTTTAACACCTTGGTAAAAAATTATCTCTACATTTTTGTGATCCAAAATTTAATGTATTATTAGAACTAGTCAACAAATAAATCACACCAGTCTCACCAGTCTCACCAACCAAACCAAACAACCCCACCAGTCAACCAGCCAGACCAGTTTAACCCACAAGTCTCAACTGAACACCAACCAAACCACCCAGACTCACCAATACACCAACAAGGCCACCTAGTCTTACTGGAACACCTATACCAACAACACCAATACGAACAAAATCAGAAGTTAACAAGAACACCAACACCACCAACATAAAAAAATCCAACAAATATAAGAACACCGAAAGCCCCAAGAAGAGCAACAAGGTTACCAACACCACCAACAAGAGCAACAAAAATAACCAGAAGACCAACACTAACAAGAATATCAACACCACCAAGAAGAACAACAACCAGAACACTAACACGCACACCAACACCAATAAGAATACAAAAACTAACAAAATTAACTAGAACACTAACAAGAACAACACCACCAAACAGAACCAATTAATATAAAAAAGGCACAACAAAGCAGTATCATCAGCATTAGCTAATACACCATCCAAGAAAAAACATCGTTCAAAAGATGTTTTCTTTTATGATATCACAACGACACGGCCTACACATGAAGAAGCATCATTTTATGATCATATTGATAATATTGAATCTAACGTTTCGCTGAGATCTACTATGGTTGATGTCGTGAAGGAGATTAACGACACAACCTGAACAATTAAGAACATACTTCATATTTAAAAAAAGATATAAAATACATTAGGTATGTTGGATACAAGATAGAGATAACATCAATGATACCTAAATGAAAACCCAAAGTAAATATTATTTTACGTTCCAACAAACGAGGTTTCAAACCCTTCAGAATCCATAGCCAATCGTCAACATCTTTACAACCAACAATACCAAATACAACAGGAAAAATACCTGGAAAACAAAATAAACCGGTATCATATGTATATGGTCTCGCAATTATCCTTTTGTAAGTCTTGTATTTGGTCACGAATCGCCTGATCAATGTATATTATATGTTGGTCTCACATGAATCAATATTGATATACTAAATGTCTCACATCTTTCATGTATATAATATATTAGTCTCACATCTATCTTATACGAGAATTAATTGGTCTCACATGTAGTGTAAGGAAATTAGTCTAGTATCACATCTTAAAAAACACATAATATTAAAAATGAAATTTCATAAATAAGACAATGGAATAATAAAACCTGTTATTGTTATCATCTTTTGCTATGATATAAAGAAATAAGCATTGATGCTTATCGGTCAATAATTTTCCATCGGTAAATAAAAATGAATGAAAATAATGCAAACCTTGAAAACAAGACTCGATGCTATGAAATACTACTTCAAATTATTTATCATAGTATATTTCATATGATAGTCATTCGTAATATCAAGACTCTTCAATCTTTTGAAGTATCCTTTGACTAAATTATATAAACTGGAGCTATTTTCGAAAACTCCCATCTTAGTTTTCTCTAATGCATTATATGAGACACGATAAGAAATATCTAGATCGTTGCCCTCTTTAACAAATGATTTATACTATTTACTATCACAGAATTGTTTGATCTAATAGAATCTTGAATCTCTTTAGTAACCAACTCATATGTCAAATTTTTCCTATGTTTTTTTATACAAAAATGATATTGCAAGTATGCATGTCAACAATCCGCTTGATGACCATGAATCTAGTGGACGAGTCAAGTGATGCATAAGGTTTTTATTTACATCTTTTTAAGACTTTACTTTCGCAATAAGCAGTTATTTTAGATCTTGTATTATGCATATATTTGAGATAAAAAACATTATCTAAGGCATAACGACATAAAGCTAACCTTAGAAATGCAATACCTTGATAAAAAAACTTGTCTAACACTAGTATTCACATCAACCCAACCAATATAAGCAAGTTGTTTTATTTATGATAAAAAAAAGAAATAAATCAAAACTACTCTCCCGACTACTTAATTCATTATTTGAGGCTTCAAATAAGACTAAGATATACTCTATACACATTTATCCAACAACCATATCAATAACATGATGTTCTATATGAAAACTAACAATTGCTTGAACACTCAGCATAAAAAAATGCTAGCAAACCCACAAAATCGGTCGTATTCGTAAATAAAGAATTCATATTATCACCGCAATAGTAGGTTATATTATAATTATTTCTAACCAAAATATCCCATCTACTTTCAACATAATTCTCAATACTTTTAAATTTTTCAAACTCACTAAGATGAATGATTGCAGTTTGACCATCCTATTTGAAAATGCACATCAAGACCTAGACATTTCTTACCTGCATTGTAAAGTTCAAAACTAATTAGTAACAAACAACGTGTCTCCATAATATACAAGCATAATCTTGCATAATATACATAATATAATCTCGCATAATTCATACAAAATCGGTTATAGTTACACATATATCAACACTATTATGCATGCATGAATGTCTTGCATATCTTAATTATTTATCGCATGCGAGATGTATGGTATTACTACAATGTCTCGTTTTAAATACCTCGCATTTTTTGCATCTTCTTATCACAACGTCTCACATCTTCTTAAACGATACATGTATAGTGTAAACTCAACTTCTCGAATATTTCACAACCTCAAAATAACTCATAACTTCATAAAATACAGATTATAATGAGTTTATAACTAATTAGAAAATGAGAACTTATTGTTATAAAATCAGTATCTCGAATCTGTTTTACGAAATCGATATGACTCGCCATTTTTTATACGAAAGTAGACCTCTGTTATACGAAAATAAAATCTTTGACGATGGCCTCGAATGTATCTATTGGTTCAAAGATCGCTCGAGCAAAAGACCATCTATCTGGTTTGAAATCAATATCTTGAATCTTACTTTTTCTCAATAAAATTTAAGCTATGAAAAAGTGGAGAAATATCTTGTAGGTTCTGATGTTTTCCCTAAAATAAAATAAAAAATAAATTAAAGAAAAATTTATATAATTGGTTGAAAGCGTTAGAGTATTATTAGATAATTGGGTATCAAATGAATGTTAAGTACAAAAAATAAATATTAAATAGATAATAGTAATGATTGAAGTATTAAATAACAACATACATAATATTTTTAGATACAACACCTAAACCCAAGTTGGTTTGGATTTAGTATTTTTCGATCGTTTGATTACATTCGATTGGAGTTCATGGACTCTTATTGCAAATATGACGAGAAAATATAACTTTATACAATATATTAGTATCAACTTAATGGGCTATGTGTTTAGATTCAACTTATTCATTCAATATGTGAAGTGAGTAGTTGAAACTTTTCTCTCCAAAAAAAGTTATCTTAAAATTCAAATAATCTACCAAGCTCTTTATCTCCCCATCTATGGCTACTTGTCATTTCTGATACACAACGCTAAGACAATGCAGCAAATATCAGTCCAATAAAACCAAGATGATTTTCCTCCTCATTACCATTCTGAAGCCTCAAACCTGCAAAAAATACATAACGAAAATCATCCACAAACATCAGCCTTTCGAAGCCTTAAATCATACTCTACAAGAGTTCAAAAACCAGAATTAACCATAGTTTTCAAACCTATCCACACCCAATACAAAGAACACCACATTGCGTTACAATCTGATGATCAAGTTAATGAATCTTTACTTCAATCCTCATCATACACCATAATAGGAAAATTTATAAAAGGATTGCCCAAGAAACAAGTTCTTGATAGATTCTTTGAAACCAGAAAATTTGAAGGCGAATTTTCCTACTCTAATTGGGATTCAAGACATTTGTTTCTTGAATTCTCATTAAAAGATGATTTCAACAAAATATTATTGAGAGGGGTTTGGTCAATAGGAGAATACTTAATACGAATATTAAAATGGCTTCCATCTTTCATCACAAAAAAAGAATGTCCTATAGTACCTATTTGGATAAAGATTGAAATTCTACATGCGCATCTATATAATGAAAATATAATTGACTCGATTTCATCTTCAATTGAAAGTCCTATCAAATCTTGGATTCCACCAAAAAACAAGGCAATGTATAATGCATGCTATGCTTGGGTAGAGGTTGACATCTCTGAGAAACTGCAACACCATATAATATGGCTGGGATTTGGTGACAACAAAGGTGTCTGGATTCACATAAGCTACAAAGAGGTACCTAAGTATTGTGACAAATTTTTTCATGTATGTCATGATATGTCTTCCTGTAGAAAACTAAAATTTGAATTAGAAAAGACATTCCATCACAATAATCCGAAGTCACGAAATAAATCTACATCATCACCAAAGACTCCAACAGTCCAAACGAAGAATAACTCAGAACAGAAAACGAACCTTATGTTAATCATTGTAAATCCTCGAGAGAAACTCAGCACAAGCTCAGGAAATCAAGACCTAAAAGAAGCAAACAAGGAAACCAACTCAGACAATAAAGAAATAAAAGAACTCTGCACAAGATGATTGAAACAAGAAGATAATACCTCTGAGAATGATATTATCAATGCTATTAAATCACTTGATGAAGATTTTAAACTCTTTCAAACTGCTGAAATTGAATCTCCATCATCTGGTAATTTATCTCCCACTAAAGATAACACGGGCAGTCTTCCACCAACTCCTGCCCTGAAAAAGAAAAATGTTGATCCAAATTTTCAAAAAAAAATTAATCAGAAATTAAAACAAGCGAGAATCAACAAAAGAAGGAAACCTTTTGTGATTAAGTCTCTGCAGTTCGTTGAGATAAGAAGAAATTCATTCACAAACCCTAAATCATTAAAGCCTTATGATGGAATATACAGGGTGTATGAAACAAATCTTCAGTAAGAATACTGAAATCTATAATAAAAAAAGAAAGCATTAAGATGGTATTCATCCAGGAGCCTATGGTAGACTGTGATCAACTTGAACAACTATCAGTTAAGCTCAAACTCCCTAAATTTTTTGCAAATACATCTAACAAGATCCAGATGTTATGGAATTAAGACCTAGAAACTAACATATTGGCAGACAATGTCCAATGTATTCATATTGTCATTAAACACTTCATGATGGACAAATATTTTAATGTTACATGTGTTTAGCAAAGTGCCAAAGGAGAAACAAAACTGAACTTTGGGATGACTTGAGACTATTCGCCTCAACTACAAAAGAATGGATACTAATTGGTGACTTCAACTCAATAGTATCACCTACAGAACAATGTGGTTATATTAATTTATGATCTCAAATTTCTAATGATTTTATTGATATGATTAAGGATTGTTATTTGGGGGATGCAAAATTTACAGGTACAAGATTCACATGGACTAACAGATCAAGATGGAGAAGTTTGGACAAAGTATTGTTTAACCAAAAGTGGTATGAGTATTTTATGGAAACAAGATTAGTTCATTTAGCTCGTACATTCTCAAATCATACAATATAACTATCACCAACAACAAATCTAAACAAATAAAAACTTTCAGATTCCTTAACATATGGCCAATGGATAAGAAATTCCTAAGCTTTGTAGAATCAAGTTGGAATGAAACCATAGAGGGATACCCAATATTTGTATACTAGAATAAAATGAAAAGACTGAAGAAGGCTCTGAAAGAATGGAACAAAAATCATTTTGGAAACTTGGTTGACAAAGTGAAACAAACTGAAGAAAATATTTGTATGTGAAGAAAGATACAACATATCTAATAGCACACAAGATAAGAATCATCTATAAAAATCAGCAGTTGAGCATCTATTTGCCCTTACCATGGAGAAAGAATATTGGAAACATAAATGGCATGCCAATTGGATACAAGACGAGGATAGGAATACAAGAGTCTACCATAATTTTTTTATGAAAAGGGGAAGGAAATGAAGGATAAATGGGATAAAACTAAACAATAGATGGTGTATTGATGAAGAAGCAATAAACTCATCTGCAGAGTCCTACTTCTCAGATAATCTTTCTTCTTCCTCTTATAATATTAATCAAGAGCTAGAATATATGGAAAATAGTACATTCAATATCATTTTTAAAACTATAACAGACTCAGACAATGGCATGTTTCTAGTTATACCTACTGAACAAGAATTTTGGAACATTATTCAACACTTAATCCATCTCGGTTTGCTGGCATGGATGGCTTTAATGGATGTTTTTTCATCACATGTTGGAAAATCATCAAAAATGATCTATGCAAAGCACTAATATTTTTCACTCAAGGACAATATATTCCTTAGAGAATAATGGAAACATAAATTTGTTTAATTTCCAAAACCGAAAACTCTACATACTGGAATCAGTATAGACCAATCAGTTTATGTACACTGATGAATAGAATAATATCTAAACTATTAAACATTAGACTATCTATATTACTACCTAAACTGATTTTTGAAGTGCAAGGAATATATTTTAAAGGTAGAGCTATCCAAGATAACATATTGATAACTAATGAACGCATTCATGACATGGATAGAAGAACAAACACATGAAACATTATTATTTTTGTAGATTTTTCTAAGGCGTTCGACAATATCTCTCATAGTTTCATTATAAGAGTGTTACAAATATTTGGCTTTAACAGGGTAGTTATCAACCTAATTAGTAGACTAATAAAGTCAGTCTTTGTTTCCATACTAATTAATGGTAAAGCAATTGGATTTTTTAAAACTAAAAAAGACGTTAGAAAATGGGAACCTTTATCCCCTAGTCCATTCATCTTAGCAGAGGAAATTCTGCTAAGAGGGTTGAGTAAGATGGTTGAATCAGATAAAGAGTCTTAAATTCTCTAGCAGAGGCAATATAACTATACCAAAATGCGGCCTTTGCGGATGATTTACTAATATTTACCAATGGACTAACCTATTCCTTGGAGAAAATTGGAAAGTTCCTGCAGGTATACCAAGATACTTTTGGCCAATCATTAAACAAAGAAAATACTGAAATAATTACAGCAAATAATATGTCTCAGCTCAGAAGTAAAACTCTAGATATTCAAACAAACATCAAGACAATATACTTGCATGCAACTTACCTGGGAATAACCCTCAGTCCATACAAAAAATCAGCAAACTTTACACCTCTCCTAGAGAAGATTAAGGACAAGATTTCAAGTTGGGAAGGGAAAAAGTTATCACATGGAGGTCGACTAACTTTAGTCAATTCTATACTAATGTTTATTCCCTTTTATTGGCTTCAGAGTTGTTCGCTACCCACTTTTATCATCTCAAAAATAAAAAGATTATTGAATAGATTCCTATGGGGCTCCAGCAATGAAGAAAACAAACTGCACTGGTCATCATGGTTCGTAATATATAAACCATTCAGTGAAAAAATGGCTCAATGTTAGTAGTCTCCAAGATATTCAAAAATCTTTTTCATGCAAGCTATGGATAAAGTTCAGAGAAAAAATTCAATTTGGGCAAAGCTTCTACACAACATCTATTGCAAGGACAACCACCCACTACATATTGACTACTCAAAATAAGGCTCACAAACTTCGAAAATGCTGCCTAAAACCAACGAATTTGATGAGGAAAACATTAAGTGGAAACTACGTAATGGTAAGGTAGATTTATGGCTGGATAACTGGTATAATAGACCACCTCTCATTAGTTTTAACTCAAATGTTAATAACGTATGGTTTAAAGGTTTGATTAGGGGTGAGCAAAAACCGAAAAAAAACCGAACCGACAAAACCAAACTAAAATGGGTCGGTTTGGTCGGTTTTTTAAAACTAGATTTCGGTTTCGGTTTTAATTTCTTAAACCGAATTTAATTCGGTCGGTTTTCGGTTTGTACGGTTTAACCGACCGATTTGAACCGAACTGACCGAATCTAGAGAATATATTGTATATGTTAATATATATAACGTATTTGATATAAACACTCTCACCACCTCTGGCCTAGTGGTTGTACAGTTACAACGTAAGATCTTTTATTATACAGGTCTGGGGTACGAATCCTAGGGGTTGTAAGCCTGTAACTATTTTTTTTCGTTTCTCTTTCATCTCGAATTCCAAATTTCCAACCAGAGAGAGATACTACCACGTTCCACGATCTTTTATAAGGGCTGACGGTGTCAACGTCATTGTTTTGTTCGAAGAGGTTGGTGAAAATCCTTTTCTTCTCAATTTCCAAACCGTTCAAGTTGGAACTGTATGCGGTAATGCCTATCACAACAATACTATAAACCTGTCCTGCCACGACCGCCTTATTTCTAAAATCCAGTTTGTCAGCTATGGTAAACCAGTCGGTGTCTGCGGATCCTTTGAAAAGGGAGCCTGCCACACCGATGTAGTGTCCGTCTTCGAAAAAGAATGTCTTGGGAAAGAAAGTTGTTCCATTCAAGTTTCCCAAGATGCATTGGGAGCATCCGATTGCACGGATAATGCCAGACTCGTAGTTGAAGATGTATGCTAGCTATAGTTTTTTAGTTTTGATAAGAATAATTTAAGAGGCCTGAATCGTAGTATGTGATATGAAAGTATCAGGTTTTTTTTTCTTTTTAGTCCTTTCTAATTTTGTGTGTAAGTTATGAGTAGAATTTCACTTCTTTAAATAAAAGATCTAAGTATCAGGTTTGTTTTCTTTCAGTATTATCAGACTATTCTTTTTTTTCTATATATCGGACAATATAATACATCTATAGTAAAATATTAACTTAAGAGACTAACAATTAGTTTTCATCGGTAAAGGTCTGAGAACGACAAGTAAGGCAGTGGCAGACTGGAAGTAGTAAAGATATTAACACGGCATTCTTCTATTTAGCAGGAGTCTTGTCTAGCTTCTAACACGACAATGAAGAAACTTATGCCCGGACAAGGCCTTTCAGTTATGATGACATTATGCTTCGTAGGAAAACCAAAATGGTTTTTTTATATAAATAGCCCATATTTTAATTAATCTACACAAAATTAACTGTACCGAACCGCACCGAACCGAGCCGACCGAACCGCACCTCTATTAAAACCGAAAAACCGACCGAAACCGACTGAACCGACCAAATCTCACCCCTAGGTTTGATAGTCAGTTCTTTGTGGGATAATAATTCATGGAATGTGAATAAAATGAAACCACTACTAACTGAGTATAATATCAACCTCATATCCTAGCTTAGAATCAATGATCAAGTTAAGGATGTTATTATCTGGATTCCTTCAAAAGATGGAAATTTTAATATAAAAGATACTTGACAGATCATTAGAACTGCATATCACATATCTTCTTTTTATGACAAGATATGGAACCAGATATCTCCAAGGAAATGCTCATTCCTTTCTTGGAGACTTTTGCAAAAAAAATTACATATACACTCTATTATACAAACAGAACATATAATTCTGGTTTCAAAATGTCAGTTATGTCAAATTTTGGACACTCGAAATCACCTATTCATATCGTGTATATTTGCTTGGAGAATTTGGTCTTACTTTGCACGGGTTCTTCATGTAGACATATGTAGCTTCATGACAGTGAAACACATGTTTAGGGTCTGGTTTTGGTCTGCACCAACAAAGATTCATATAAAAATGATTTTACCTACTATTATTAGTTGGGCTATATGGTAGCAAATAAACAAATGCAAGATGAATGAAGAAACATTTGCAGTAAACACAATAATCAAATACATCAAATACATACTAATGAGTCTGGATCATACTGAATAAGAAACACTAGAAACAAAATGAAAAGTCAGCAATAACGTTAGGTTGCATCAATCACCTGAAGATTAAAAAGAAAGTGACTTATCTATCATGGACTCCACCTTCCCCTAGAAGATACAAGATAAACATTGATGCCAACTACTTGGTCACTTGAGAAGTAAGTGGAGCAGCTGTAATTAGAAACAGTCAAGGAAAGTTTGTTTTAGGATATGGAAACAACGAAAAATTGCTTTCTCTAATCAAATCAGAACCCTGTGCCCTTCATGATGGCCTACAATTATGCAAAACCAAAGGAATTAGGGAAGTCGATATCGGAACCGACTCTAAAATTCTAGTCTCTCTAATTTCAACGATAAATTTTCCTAATCATTTAGAATTCATTCTCAATAGCATAAGACTTCTCCTAATTAACAAAATGAATCTCCATCACATCTATAGAGAACAAAATCGAGTTGTCGATCGGTTAACTCGATGGATTACCAAACTCTCAAACATCCACCTCAACTGAAAGCAATATTATTCTTATAAAGTCTGCAAATAGGGTACATTGTAGCTGAATAATCACTTACTTGTAATGACTTTTCAAGAATCCATGAAATGAAGTTGTTTCTTCGGTGGATGTCAAACTCTGTGCCTTGGTGCTTTTCCGGATATACAATGGATACGAGAAGATAAGACAGTAGAATACAAAAAAATAAACGATCGATAGATACAAATTCAACCTGGATTAAGATGATGAAATAACCCCAAAAAAACAGAGAAAGAAATAGTTATTGGTCTTAACAAATGCAAGGAATGAAAATACATTAAACAATCAAATCTTCCATTCTATGATCTGATTAAATGGAGCTAGAAAAAAATGGAAAGAGACGGAAAACAATAACTTAAACTATTCCAAATTACAGAGAACTTGTTCCCTCAATTCGATATAGGAAGAAGGAAAGTGAAAAATTGGCTCAGTTTCTTCCAATTCACTTAATGTAAAATTATTTTCAATCATAATCTTTGTATAATTTTTAATTAGATCATTTAATTATAATAAAAAAAAATAGCTTAAAAAAACTTAATAGACTATTATACTAATAGATTGCTGATCTCGTTACAAAAGTATTTAATATTGTTTTTAAAATATATATTATTAATTAATTGCTTTTAATATCTAATAACAATTTAATTAAATAATTTTATCTAATAAATCCGACCTATACAAAATCAATATGTTTAAACTAGAAAAACTAAAAATTCAATTGTATTTTATTATATGACATTTTGTTAAGATAACAATTCGAATGGGGATTTCAAGGTGGTCTATTTTAAATATATTGGTTCGAAATAAAATTTACGAATTGTTTAGATTTTTGCAGAGAAATAATTGACACGACACTACTGGAATCCAACTCAACAAACATGAATCTCCAGCTCAACTGACAACTGCTCTGACCCACACGCATTTTTCTACGGTGATTTTCTTTTGAGATCCTACTGTCCTACCAAATACCGAATTATAGAAAGGGCTAGGCTAAAATGAGATCCGTTTTCTTTATAGTAAGACCCGGTTATAGTGAGACCCGGTTATAGTGAGATCCAGATTGGTTATAGTGAGACCCCCATTAATTACAAAAATGTCATCCATATAAATAGCTAAAAATCAGATTTCATACTCTTTCTTCTCCTCCGAAACCCTAACTCTCTCTACCTCCAAAAACCCATCTTTTTTCCGTCGATTTTTTTTGAAATCCAACTCCAGCAAGCTGTTAAGGTAACGATTCTATACTTTATGATGCAATTTTTTTTCATTTTCCATTGTTTTTTCTAGAGATATCTAGAGTTTTGCATTCTGGTAAAAAACTTGGATTTTTATGTAATTAGGGGTTGATTTGTTGGATTTTAAGTTCATGTATGTTGTTAGTTAGGAGATTAGGACCGTTTAGGGTGTTGGGTTAGAGATTCAGGGTTGATTTCGGGCAGATCTGGGTAGAGGGAGGGTTGGGTGTCGAACAGGTGTTTCCACGCAAGAACATGCGTGGAAATACCAAATCCACGCTGCGTGGATTTTGCGAAATCTTCGCAATTTAATTCGTGGATTTGCCTCATCCACGAATTAAATTGCGAATTTTCGCAGAATCCATGACTTTTATTTTTTTTTAAACTTTCAACTCGTCTAATTGTTCGGTTTTGTCTTGTGCAGTATGCCTCCTCGCCCACGTCCTCCCGTTACCGATAGAGACTACGAGACGGATCACGAGACAGAGGAGCTCGCTCGCGCTGAGACTTCTCGGAGCGTCCGGGTCCGTGTGAGAGGGACCTTACAGGCAGTCGACCGCCCAGTCCAGCGTCGCGTATCTACGGAGCAGTGCTTCCGTAGATATAATGCTCACGTCGTAGACCTATATTCGATGTTTCATTCGTACAGAGAGCACGAGGCTTATAGCGTCTTCAAGGCGATGTAAGTTTTATAGTTTTAATTTACTTTTTAAAGTTATTATTATTATTGGTTTGTGTTATAAATTTTATTAGTTTAGGTTAGAATCAATTTATATGTTACTGCATTTGATTTTATATTGGTTTGTGTTATAAATTCTATTAGTTTAGTTTAGGTTAGGTTAGAATTCATTTATATGTTACAATGACTTTAGGTTTTAATTTTTAACAATGTCTACTGAAATGGTTTGTGTTTTAAATATAATTACTTTAGGTTAGGTTAGAATTATTTTATATGTTAGAATGAAATTAGGTTTTAATTTTTAACACTGTCTATTGAAATGGTGAATGAATTTATATGTTACTGCATTGGATTTGGTATTGGTTTGTGTTATAAATTTTATTAGTTTAGGTTACAATGAATTTATATGTTATAATGAATTTAGGTTTTAATTTTTAACACTCACTACCGCATTGTATTTGTTGGTTATTGGTTATTGGTTTATCTTAGTTGTTATACTGCATATATATTGAACATGTTTGTTATTGGATTATCTTAACTTTTAGATTGCATATATGTTTATATATATTGTATGTTTTTAATGCATGCAGGCCCGACATTCACTGCGCTGTTATGCGATGTACCACACTCATAGTTCGTGGGACTTGAAATCCCGGCAGCAGAAGGTACTTGCGCAGGTTAGGAGCACGTGTTTCTGGCCCTTGGTTGAGGCCTTGGGTAAGTGGTCTACTAATGTCCACTTGATTGAGGGCTTTCTAGAGAGATGGCATCCCGAGACGAACACTTTCCACTTCTCGTTCGGGGAGATGACCGTCACCCTGGATGACGTCCACATGATCACGGGGTTCTCAGTTGTCGGTCTCAACTGTGAGATATATGAGTACCCCACTGCTGATGAGCGTACTGCAAGATACGCTCGCTTACTTGGGTGCAGCGCTGCGGAGCTTGAGGCGGAGATAAAGGAGAACAAAGGCGGCGGTAAGAGGCATGTTCGCCTTGCATGGCTGAAGAGGAGATTTTGCACCCATCAGTACTACGATGATGAGATCACTGTAGCGGATGTCAAACGAGCTACGATGGGCTACTTGTTGCACTTCTTTGGCTGTACCATTTTGGCCAACAAGTCGGGCAACAACATTAGCCTCGACTACTTACAGTTCATCGACGATTACACTAGCTCGGCGAGCAATCTTCAATGCTTGAAGCATGTGGTAGTCTTCGTCCGCCGTAAACTCCATATGTAAACGTTAACGAGTTTTATATTTATGTTGAATGCTCAGTGTTTGGCAAGTGTATTATGATTTCTTGATTTTATGTCATATTTATAGGGGACGAGTCAATTTTGGTGGGGGAGCAATAGTAGGGGTTTCATTATAGCCTAACTTCTATTATTAGGTGTCTCGCTATAACGAGACCTCTAAAATATCTCCCGCTTTTATTCCTTGGCAGTATATGTTTGGCAGTACGTGATATCTCGATTCCATGTTTTTTTTGCACAAACTAATGTTGAGCTTGTTGTTTTTTTTGTTTAAACTAATGCTCGTAATAGTTGTTTTAGTTTTTGGAATGATTAGCCCTTAAGGCTTGAGTTTCTGTAAACTTTTTTTTTCATTATTTAGTCCTTAATAGGTACCCTTTTGCCATGATTTTTGGCAAAAGGCCAAAAATTAATATTATTGTTTTTTGGATTTTCGACCTCAAATGCTGTTAAAACCATGTTTTGAAACCATTGGCAACCATGAATGTTCCAAAAAAAATCCTAAATGCCCCAAAGCCCTAATTTTTTTTCTGAACAGAGCCTTTTTTGGCACACGAAAACGTGTGCATGTACAACATCTCGCACAAACGTGTGTGTACTTGTACATGCACACGTTTTCGTGTGCTAAAAAAGGTTCTGTTCGTTAAAAAAATTAGGGCTTTGGGTCATTTAGGATTTTTTTTTGGAACATTCATGGTTGCCAATGGTTTCAAAACATGGTTTTAACAGCATTTGAGGTTGGAAAAAAAAAAAAAAAAAAAAAAAATTGGCCTTCAACCAAAAATCATACGGCCGCTTAAAAAACAAAAAAAAAATTGGCACATCTACAAAGCATAAGTAAAAGTAATAATTATTATCAAGCAAAACAACATAAGTCTAATAGTCGGAGGTGGCGAAATGTGTATCGAAAGGATTTAAAAAAACAAGTAACACAAAATATTACAATACAACAAAGCATTATGCATCCCCGGTCAAATCGTAGCATTCATGATCCCCATCGTTTAATGTTGGAGGTTGTGTTGGTTTAATTTGGTGATACTTGTTTAGACGTGCGCCAATTGGTATGGCCCAATTTGTAACTTCAGCGCAAGTGCGGAACGCAAACCACATTGGGTATATATCCGGCAACGGTCCGTCTAATACAATCTGAAAATTTCAATTATATAGAAACATTAAATACGTCGCGGATTATTTGATAAAATGAAAACTAAGTATCAAGAATGTACTAGTTTACTTACTTTCACGAAATGATTACCGTGTACAAAACCAATTCCAACTTCGACAATAGGACATGATCTTGGAGGCACACCACGCAAAGGAAGATACGTGTATGATAGTTGGAGAGAGACATGGTATACTATACATTGATACCGGGTGGCTATCACCAACCCATAGTCGGGTAATGTCATCCAGTGCCTAGTTCCGCTCTCGTACATTTTGAAACAATTCAATCTCCGCAATAGATTGTCAACACGTTCTGCACCGTCAAAAACCTTTTCCCAAAGATCACGTTGACTTGAAAGTTCAAACATCAAATCCCTTCTCACTGCCTCCCATGCGTCCGCATTGCCTTTAATCGTCAAAGCTACTGCCCTAAATCCGCAATTATCGTCCGGAGCAACGTCTTCAACGCTAGCTATGTACTCGTGCAAATACTCGGGAAAACAACTCCCGTAGGCGCTCAATCCTTTTCTTTTATTCGATTTTCTAGATCGAGTCGCTTTCTCCTTTTTCGGTGGTGCTTTATCTTTGGATTTGCGTACTATAAATGCCTTAACCGCCGACGCGGCCGTGCTACCTATCGTGGCGGGAGTACTACTAGCGCCTACACTAGGGTATTCAAACCCGGATGGGTTCCGCTTAGTTGACTTGTCGACACCGGATTTTTTCCGGCCTTTCGTGACAACCGGTTCCTTAGGTTCCAACACATGGCTTGTAGCGGGATCTAGGATTTGCATCATCCTATTTATGATGTGATCTTGCACTTGTGGACTGTAACCGCGTATGGTACTATCAATTAAGGATAGCTTTCTTGTAAGCTCATCTTCGGTACCAACGTTTTCCCTAGGCTTGATCGCTAAAGTACTCCAATAAACATCACATTCACTCGCTTGAATCGACCTACCTTCTTTCGCGATCACATCACACTCACACGCACAAGGCAAATTATGTGTTGTCATAATTACACAACCACACTTTACGGGAGTGAACCACAAATCCCCGGCCTTTCTAATAGTTTCTTCTAATATTTGAATGGTCGTACATGAAAGTTTACCTTTAATGTCACGAAAGATAGCTCCCTTAGAGGCTTGTCTAGGACGAAACAAACTCCGTTTGAACGTTCGAAGATGGTAGAGTGTTGAATGCGAAGCAACGCATGAACTTTATCCCAAAATTGCTCAAAAGTGCATAGGCTTGTGTCGATTGCCCATTTTAGACTAGAGTGAGCACTCTCCGCCCTAAACCATAAACTTAGATTAGTTACAAGTCTAACAACTAGTTAAACATAGTAATGCAAAAATATGATAATATAACTCACCGGTTGCTAGTGTGGTTGCCCAAATGTTTAATCTTGTTAGTGTAGACATTAAGGAATTTGTGTCCGTAAGGGTCTATCCATTGTTTCATCAAGTACTCGAGAACCTTAGGACAATATGCGTAGGCTTTGTGAAGGTCGGTGAGGTTTTTGTTATACTCTTCGATCGTCGCCAAATGTAGAACCGCGACATAAAACTCTAAGAACTCCTCCCCCATGTCCACTTTGGGCAACACTTTCTTAGAGTATGAGCTAATGTTCCTGTTTATATGCCAAGTGCATAACATATGAGTTGCATCCGGGAATACCTCATCGATATCGTTCATTAAAGCCAACTCCCTATCCGTGACGATAATATTTGGTAATGCGCACATGTTGTTCACCATCACTCTCCTTAGAACGCTCATTGCCCACGTGTAGTTCTCTTCTTTCTCCGAGCTCATAAAAACAAAAGCTATACAAAAGGTCTTTTTCGTCGAAGTTTGGCCAACTATTTCTAAAGGAAGTTTATACCTTGTAGTCTTGTACGTGCTATCCATTATAAGCACTTGAGGAAAAGTGCGCAACAAATAGATGCTCGTGGGATGTGCGAAAAACAATTCTAGGATTTCGTTGGTTTCTTTGTTTGTGCGCTCCCAAACATAGTACTCGTGCTCTTTTAACTTACCAAACAAGTATTGCATTTGGGATTTGCCCGCTTTATCAACCAATTGGTGCTTTTGCCGCATGTTGTAGATGGTACGCATACTAGATACATTTTCTGGATCTCTTAACTTCAATTCACGGTATATATCTCTTGGCCGAGAACCGATTGTTGTGAGTTTACGAACATACTCCTCCTCTTCCGCCTTTAACCTCGCGGCCCGTGAATGACCATCCAAATGCAAGAAGGGTTGGTGGTTGTGTTTTCCAATTATAACTACCAATTTCTAATAGCCGGGTGCTTCTAACACCGGATTTCCCCTAAGCATGAACGGACATCCGCATTTTTTGGATGAACAATCTCATCTTTTCTTCACAATCCCCGGTTTAGGCCTCGGCTTGTAAACACCGTGCCTCTCGCACTTAAAATATAACCGTGGTGTTTTACCGTTTTTACTACCATCGTCATCTTTATCTACCACGACAATAAATCTTATACTCTTGCTCTCTTTGTCAACCCATTCGATCAATTCCGCCTTGGTTAAGAATTTATCCGTCGTAAATATTTGACTATAATCCGCCATGTGACATGGTGCTTCGGCCGCTTCCTACACAAACACAAACATGTATTTACAAGTCAAATAATAAAGACAAACCCCATATTCAACCAAAAAGGCATGTAAAACCAAGACAAACCCAATATTCAACCAAAAAAGCATGTCAAACCAAGACAAACCCAATATTCAACCATAAAGGCATGTAAAACCAAGGCAAACCTGATATTCGCATTACGATGCAAAGATTTGTCATCTTCCACGCGTGTTCTTGCGTGGAAGTGTACATTTGAAGGCACGAAAACGCAAATTTTTGTTCTGTGCATAAAAAAACTTGATTTTTACCTCAGCTACGCTCTCCATGTGATCAGTAAGCGACTCCTCCTCCTCCGAAAGGAAATCATCAGCGTTGCAGCTCCAATTGTCATTATAGTCGCTTAAATCCATGCTCGGAGTAATTGGGTTTAACTTTAGATAATTAATGTTTATTAAATGTTGTGTGGGAGTTTGCAGAATTTAAAGTTTGTGTTTTTTTTTTTGAATTTTGGAGAGAGAAGTGGTAGGAAAGAGAGGAGGAAAAGAAGAGAGAATGAGTTGGTGGAAAAATTATTGTTTTTATATGTGGGGGCAATTTGGTAAATTCACATTTGCACAAATTTTTTGGATATGGGGTCTCACTATAAAGATTTTGGGTCTCATTTTAGCCTAGCCCTTATAGAAATAAATATTTCTCCCTCCCGTTCATTATTATAAGCTGCGTTAAATTGTTTTTAGAATTATAAAAATAATAATAATTTAAAAAAATATAAAATATTAATTAGTAATATTAAGAATTATGTAAATTGTAATATTATATATATATATATAATTAATAATTGTAATATTGAACAATGAAGTATTATGGAAGAGAAGCCAGGATGGCTCCTCCAAGATCAGAAACTGATAAATCTTGATCTTTCCGTCGCCGGCGCCGTTTACGTCCCTTCCGTGGTTTTCTCATTCTCCTTCCTTCTCCACTACCTCAAGGTTTTTCTCTGTTCTTCAGAGTTTTTCATACAAGTGTTCAATCCTTGAAGTTCCCTCTGTTTCTTCTTCGAATCTGCTTTCCTCCTTACCATCAATGGGGTTCAACATTCTGAGCAACGACAACTTTCCGACTCTGCAAAAACAAACAAAAAATGTTACCCATGTGATAAAAAAAACCTTCTTGGATACTCTGACCTCTGCAAATACAAGAACCATACCTCAGCCAGAGTACACAAAAATTTCAGAAGACCATAATGTGGTCCAGTTCACAAAAGAGACCAAAGAAATCCTTATGAATCAATCAAAAACTACCTTGATAGGTAAGTTTAGTCAAGGTATCCCAAAACGTCTTGCTTTTCAGAGCTTCATGGAATCTTTCAAGTTCATCGGGGAATACTCTTACGTTACTCTCGACTCGAGACAAATCTTGATAGAATTGAGTTTGAAAGAAGATATCATCAAGATTTGGACTAAACCTACCTGGATAGTAGACGGAAAACTTATGAGGGTGATCAAATGGTCTCCTGAAATAAGCAAAAACAAAGAAAGCCCCGTGGTACTGCTGTGGATCAGGCTTGAAAATATGCCAGAATACCTATATAACGATGGCATAGTCAGGGATATAGCATCAACTCTTGGAAATGTTTATCAAACTTTTGTTCCACCATTTAACAGAGTGAAAACCAACGCATGCTATGCTTTGATTGAAACAGATGTATCTAAGATTTTAAAAATAAAAATCTGGGTCGGATTTGGAATTAATGAAGGAAGTTGGATTGGAATTAGCTACCGATTATTGTTCACAATGCTTTCATCTGGGACACAAAAAAGAAGTTTGCAAAAAGATTGAAGGAAAAACAGATCAACAACAAGATTATATTGCTCAAAATCAATCCACTTCTTTACAAGATAAAGCTTCTACAACTCAGATTCCTAATACTGACAAGATCCAAACATTTACTGAAGTTTACAAGAGAAGATTGAAATCTATTGTCACTGCCAAAGATAAAATTACAGTTGTTGATTTTAATACAAATACAGTTATTCCTAGCAATGAAGATAACACTCTCAACAAAGACATTGACATCATTAGTGCTCCCCAAAATCTTGAAGATGCTCCTATCTCTCCAAGCCAGGACAATCAACAGACTTCCCCAAATGGGGACAACATTGGCAGCTACAATCCTTCTCCCAGGACCAGCTCCAATGAATTTGAGGCTATAATCAACAAAAAACTTAAGTCAGCTAACAAAAGCAGCAGCACAAAAAGTAAGAAAATCAGATCAGCAAATCGAAGCAAAAGTGTCAAAAGGCTTTCAATCAACTCTCGAAGCAAATGTGTAAAAAATGCTCCAATAAGCTCTCTGCTTACTAGAGAGGGAATACATAACAAATCTTTATCAGATAATGATGAAGATCGTTAGCTGGAAAAAATAAATAGAGATGATTTTACCCATCGACAGCAGCAAATCGACGAGGGAGACCTCGAATTATTCTGGATTTTTCGACGGCATTGTGGTCAACCATGAATAATTCTTTCATTTAGAAATCAAGTATTCTTCTTCTATTTGTTACTTCACTTTTGTTTATGCAAAAAATCAAAGAGTGCAGAGAAGAATGTTATGGAATCGGCTAGAGCAGCTCACCTGTGAAGGCAAACCCTGGATAATAGCAGGAGACTTCAACACCAAGTTGGGCTCGTGTAGTAGATTTGTTGAAGTTGTTTCGAAGGTTGGATAGAGATAGAGTCAAAGCTGGTGTTTCTTTTCTGGTTGGAGATAATTTTGTTTTGAAAGTAGAAGACGATCTGTTTGAGGGAAACCCAAATTAAAAAGTGTCCAATATGAATGGAAGGAATATGAGTGACTTCTCTCTCAAGAAAGCTCCAAGAAGAGAAATAGTTTCTTAACCTCTAAGAAATTTCTCCTTCCTTTATATTGTTTTAAGAAGTAGGCTTCTTTGTATTTAGTATTGTTTCTGCAATCTATCTTGAGTGAAGTACTGTGTTTTTGTGGATCGCTTTGGCCTTCGCAGGCACTGCCTGTTGAAGGCCGGCGGGAATGAGTATGTCTTTGCAAAACAACGGTGAATTTCCTTCGTTGAATAGCGCGGCTGCAGTGAGTTTTGGAACTAAGGTGGCTCCTATGGATAGGTTATACTCTGACGTTGTAAGGAAGAATGAGGAGAACGCAGAGTTTAAATTGGAAAGTGTTATTTCGTATGATGATCACAACAAGATTCGGTTCGCTAGACAAGTTAAGACTAATCTTTGTTCTCAGTCAAGAACTACCCTTATAGCCAAGTTCAATGAGGGCATTCCTAAGAGGCAGGCATTCCAATCTTTTCTTGAATCTTTCAAGTTCAAGGGAGTGTTCACTTATGTTACGACCGACTCAAGACAGATTCTTGTTGAGTTCTCTGTGCTGGAGGATGCTGGTCGACTTTGGGTGAGTAGGTTTTGGAAAGTAGATGGCAAGATGATGAGAGTCATTAAGTGGTGTCCACAAAGTACCAGAAATTTTGAGTGCCCGGTTGCTCTTCTTTGGGTAAGGTTCGAAAAGTTGCCATAATTTATGTATAATAGTTTTGTTATACATGAACTGGCATCTTCTCTTGGGATGGTTCATCATGTGGTGGTTCCTAATGTTAATAGGGCCAATTGGAATGCATGCTTTGCATTGATTGAAATTGATGTCTCAAGACTTCTAAAGAGGAAGCTGTGTGTGGGATTTGGTGAGGGTGATGAGTTCTATATAAGTGTAAGTTATAAAAACGTTCCAGGATATTGCAAGTCCTGTCATCATATTGGTCATGAAACTGATAAATGTAAAAAGAATTTAGCTATGGATTCCAAGAAACAGCAAGAAAGTGTTGATATTATTACAAGAAAGGTTGTTCAACAAGAATCTTTACAGGAAATAGACAAGATTGATAAAGTTACTAAGCCTACAAAGGTCCAAGCTTTTGCTCATGTATACAAGAGGAAACTTAAATCGATTATTACAAAGAAAGACAGGTCATCTGTGTTTTGTCCATCTACAAGTGTGGTGAGCCCGGTGAAAGAGAGAACTGCCTCCAACAATGATCCTGATATCATCAGTGCACTTCAGAACCTTGAGGAGGAGGAGAACTATTTGGACAGGAACAATTTGCAGGCTTCTCCTCGTGGTGGTAAGGCTGGGAGTTATAACCCATCTCCAAGGGCGAGCTCCAATGATCCTGAGCAAGATTTTGAGACTGTTATTTCCAGGAAGATCAAATCTGCAAATAGGAATAACAACTCAAAAAGATTGTCTATAAACTCTCTTAGAAAGAGAGAAATGGTTCTCAAAAACTCTGTTTCTGATAATGATTAAGTTTATCAGTTGGAATGCACAGGGTGTTCATAATAATCCTACGATTGCTAGGCTCAAGTTTATTATTAAAAATGAGAATGCCAAATTGGTTACTATCCAAGATCCTATGGCTAGGTTTGATAAGGTGGAGTTGGTTGCTAAGAGGATTGGATTAAAGAATTGGGTGGCTAATACATCTAACAAAATTTGGCTATTTTGGTCTAATGAAGTTAGTATTTCGGTTATTGATGATCAGGACCAGTATTTACATGTTGAGATCAATCATGCTGCTTCCAAATGTTGTTTTACTTCTGTTTATGCTAAAAATTTGAGATTACGGAGAAAGTTGCTTTGGAGTCAGCTTAGTAACATTACCTGTGATTTGCCTTGGATCTTTGCTGGGGATTTCAACACCACAAGATGTCCTGACGATCAGCTTAATTGTATGACTTATGATGGTTCCAGTGCTGAGGATTTTAATGACTTCATAAAGAACTGCAACCTGGAAGTGCCTGCACACAGTGGAACTCGTTATACTTGGAGCAACAACAATGTTTAGAAAAGACTAGATTGGGTGCTTATTAATCAAAAGATGCTTAATGGTTTAAGTATATAGGTTTGCCACATGGTCAGAACTTGTTCTGACCATGCCCCTCTTTTACTTTCAATTAGTAAGGTCACTTCAATTAGTTCTAATATTAAGAAGGGTTATTTTAAATTTATCAATGCTTGGGCAAACCATCCTGACTTCATGAATTGTGTAAGTCAGAATTGGTCCAAGCATTGTAATGGGGAGGAAAACACGATTTTTTGGTATAAGCTTAAAAGATTGAAGAAGCATTTAAAAAATTGGAATTTTACAACTTTTGGAAACATTTTTAATAAAGTTAAAGAAGCTATTGTTGATGTTGAGAACTGTGAATTGATTCACCAGCATACTAAAGACAATACTTCAAAATCAAAGCTTTCTAAAGCCAATAGCATTCTCATCCTTGCATTAAAAGATGAGGAATGCTATTGGAAGCAGAAATGTTTCAATTCTTGGCTAAACGATAGTGATGGGAATACAAAAATTTATCATAGATTTGTAGCCAAGAAAAGAAAGAAAAACTTTATTGCTGGAATTAAAGATAAAGATATTTGGCTTACTGATCAATGTGAGATTGCTTCCTCAACTGTTGATCACTTCAAAATGATCCTTTCCAATGAACCTGATAATAGTAACAATGTTAGTGATGATGAATCCATTCTAAAAAACATTCCTAAGCTTGTTTTGGACAGGGATAATAGAGAGATTGCTAAGCCTACATCTAGGGAGGAAGTCAGAGAAATTATAAATGACATGAAGATCGACAGTGCCCCTGGTACTGATGGGTTTAACACTTTCTTTCTTAAACATTGCTGGAATATAATTAGTTATGACCTTTGTAATGCTTTAAATGCTTACCTTGCTGGTAGAGCCATCCCAAAAGGTGTGTTTGCCACTGGGATTGTGCTTGTTCCTAAAGTGGCTAATCCTATTACCTGGAACAACTATAGACCATTAAGTATGTGTACCATTATGAACAGATTGTTTTCTGCCCTCATTAATAGGAGAATATCTTGCATTCTTCCCAGAATTATATCTAGAGGGCAGAGTGCATTTGTGAAAGAAAGACTGATTCATGATAACATTTTAACGATTAAGGAAATGCTTCACAATATTAGAAGGAAGCCTTCTAGAGGCAATATCATCTTACAGTTAGACATGACAAAGGCGTTCGACAGATTGTCTCACACCTTTGTTATTAAAACATTAAAATGTTTTGGGTTTTCAGATGATATTGTCTCTCTAATTTATAGGCTAATTTCTAATGTAATGATATCAGTATTAATAAATGGGACTTGTTCTGGATATTTCCCTCAGAAAACAGGATTAAGACAAGGAGATCCTTTATCTCCTTGCCTTTTTATCCTTGCTGAGGAAGCCCTCTTAAGGGGATTGGAGAATCTATATGTGTTGAATAACAAAATGCAGTACTATTTAAAGTCTGGATACATCTTACCTTGTTTGGCATTTGCAGATGATGTTATTATTTTCTCAAACAGTGATCCATCATCCATCAAAAGCTTGAGTCACCTGCTCAACCAATATCAGAAAGAGTCTGGGCAATTGATTAATAGTGAAAAGACCAAAGTTATTACCTCTACTAGATGTTCCAATGCCAACTCTGCCAGAATCAATGCTACCTTGGGATTTAAGACTGAAAATGCTCCTTTCAGCTATCTGGGCATCACCATAGCTGCAAACAATAAAGGGAAGCATTACGCTCCTCTTTTAACAAAAAATTATAACAAGATTAATGAATGGGATCTGAAGAATTTGTCTTATAGTGGCAGACTGTCACTTATAAGACATGTTCTTCATCCTATCATATTTTTCTGGATGCAAAACAGTGTAATTCCAAAAACCATTTTGAACAAAATTGAACTCTGTTTTAATAAATTTCTTTGGAGACCTAAAGTTAATGAGAGTGCAATTCATTGGGCTGGTTGGAGAAACCTTTGCAAGCCCTTTGAGGAAAGTGGTTTGAATATCAAACTCCTGTCTGATATTCAACTCACCTTTGCTTATAAACTATGGTATTTGTTTATAAAAAGGAATTCCCTTTGGTCTGATTTAATCTCTAATACCTATTGCAAGGACATGCATCCACTTTATGCTAAGTGTGGTGTGAATGATTCTATAGTATGGAAGGGTCTCTGTTCTGTTAGAGAGAATGCTGACCTTTTTATTCAGTGGAATGTAGGGAGAGGAAATGTGGATTTCTGGAGAGATTCATGGCATAAGATGGTTCCAATTATCACAGATCAAAATTCTTGGTACCTTCCAGCTAAGGTTAAGTCATTTTAGAAAGAAGATAGATGGGACTCCAATCTTGCATCATTTCTTTCTCATGAGAGATATCAACACATATGTTGTGTTAAAATCAATCATGATCAGGATGATTGTATAGAGTGGAGTCTTTTAAAAGATAAAAAATTTAATACAAAAATTACTTGGGAAAACATTAGAGTTAAAAGCAACAGGTCTTTCTTTTTCAAAAAACTTTGGCATAGCTTTATACCAACAAAGTTTTCATTTCTAAGCTGGAAGATACTAAAAAATTTTGTTCCTACTGATAGTGTACTCTCCAAGAAACATTTCTTTATAGTTTCTAAGTGCCAGTTTTGCTCCAACTGTGAAGATACAACTCACCTATTCATCAATTGCAGCTATGCCTGGCAATTATGGAACTACTATGGGGTCATGTTTAAAGTTCCAGTAAGGAGGTTTATGAGTTTGAGGCACATGTTCCTCATTTGGTTTAGTTCAACTTGCAGTAAATTTCATGTTACCCATATTGTGCCTCAACTGATAGTATGGACAATATGGTATAACAGAAATCACTGCAAGTTTGGTAAACCAATTGATAACTTCTATAATGTTGTGTGTAGAATTAATCGATTTATATTGGCTGTGGACTCTAAGCTAAAAACTAAGTATTGGGCGAATGTTATAGATGCAGGTACAATGATTGGGGCTATGTCTATTAGTCAGAGGAAGGTGACTTACCGGATGTGGAAGGCTCCTGCTCAGGGAAGACTGAAAATCAATACAGATGCTGTCTGTTGCTACACCGGTGAAGCTGCTGGCGGTCTCATTGTTCGTGACGAGCTGGGGAATTGTGTTGAAGGTGCTGGTTTCCTTTTCGGTAAGCTTAGCCCCCTTCAAGCTGAAAGGAGAGCTCTAATGGAGGCCCTTCTCCTATGCAACAGAAGAGGGTGGAGCAACGTCGACATCGAGTCGGACTGTTGGACTCTGGTCAGTAGCCTTTCCTCCGGTGATGTGATAAACCGATATCGGGATGAGATTTGCAGAGCGCTAATTCGTCCGTCCATGAAAATCAGCCACATTTCCAGATCGGAAAATGTTGTGGCTGATTGGATTTCGAAATGGACTCTTGAGGAGAAGAAGAATCGTTCCTTTGCAAGTCACGATGCTCCTAATCCCCTTCGTGCGATCATTGTCCTCGAAAGTTTAGGTGTTGGGTACATAGACCCAGGTTAGGTTTGGCTGCCTAAGCTTTTAAGTGGGAAGCTTTGATCGAAGGTGCAGTTGTTTGTATGGAAGTGATGGCTGGATTTGGTGATTTTGGTTGGCTGAGATCTAGGGTTCGTTTGAGACAGTGGAGTGTTTGTGTGAAAGAGAGAAGTCACAGAGGTCAGATGGAATTAGGGTTCCAATTAGGGTATGGTGACTTCGATTTGGGGCTAATTTTTTGGTCCTGGATCTGTTAGCCTTGTTTTGGGCCTTGTCCTTTTCTTTTTGGCCCTCTTTGAGTTGGGTCCTTGTTGTCGAACTTTATTATTAGTTAATTCAATTAATTTTGCCAAAAAAAAAAAGAAGACGATCTGTTTTCAATTTAGGGTTTCGAAATTGATTTAGGTTTTTTTCTTTAGAGCTATTTGTTTTAGAGCCCTCTTTTTGAGTTTGTTTCTCAATTAATTTTCTTATATTGTAAAACTCTGATTTAGGTAATACATTGTTTTCTTGAAGGAAAAAAATAATAATTAATAAACATATTTATGAAACAAAATATTTATTTTAAAACCTCACTTAAAGTGAGTCGAAAGGAAGATATAAAAATATATTGTAGGTTTACAAATACAAACCAAATAAACCGTTTGCAATATGTTAGATATATTCTGATCGAATCATCTACTATAATTAATAGGATATATTCCGATCGAATTATTAATAGCATTAACGAAACGTTTACTAATTAAGTTTGAAAATCGGTTTGAACTAATACAGATGCTAAAAGTCCGACATTATATTATTTTATTTTTAATAAATAAAAAAACTAATTGATTAAACAAAATAGTAATTATAAATTTGGATTATAAAAAAATCGTGTTAAAATTTCATCGCATGTTTTATGAAAGTATAGCATTATCATTAATATTAGTTTAATAACTCATACAAAATATAACGAATTAGTAGATAAAATATGTATTATTGAAGTAATTGTATAAATATCAAATTTAATTTAAAATATTTTAAGACATGATTTTTATTTAGTTTATTTGTTTAAATTTGAATTCAAATATAAATCTTATAATATTAATATAAGTTACTTAGGCTAAAAACCCTGGTTAGTCACCGGTGTATGACACGTGTAATATTCCTGCCACTAAGCTTCATTCGTCCCCAAAACTGATCATTGGTCTCCGAAAACGCTGCATATATGCCATTGGCGCGTGCAAATGAACCAGAAGCTGACACGTGGCAAGGTATAATACCCAGATTTTCTGTACATACAGCCCCCTTACTTTTCTTCCAAATACACCCTTGTACACGTATTTACTGCTTTTAATTAAATTTTTACCTTTTTAACATTTACCCTAACCCGGCCCACCCATTTAGATTATAACCCGACCCACTTTCTTTAATTCCACCCAAATAAAACCCACCCACTAATGTCTAACCCGATCCATTTGTTAATTGCCCCAAATCCAGCTACTGACCCAATTGTGATTTCCCCCCCAAATCTTACAACCCTAACATTTTCCCTCCTGAATTCTACTCTTGGAAACTCAACCAACGATAGCCATTCTTCCCCACTGACTACTTGCTCTCCCTCTCCCTTAATCGTGATTCCATCCGCTATCACCCACTGCCCCTGAATGCAAACCGAAATCACTCACCCACTGCCAGTGATAACCCTAGTTCGTTGTTCGTCCTTGTGACCATCAATTTCTGTAAAACCGTAGTTCGTTCTATCCTACTTTCCCCTAATTGCAAACCCTAGGGTTTGGTTAGGGCAACAATGGCGAAAGCTTCTTACCAAGGTTAATTTCAGACCACAGTATCTGTCTTTTGTTTAGTTCATTTTTTATACTGTCATTTGTTAGTGAATCGTGTTCTAATGATTGTCTTTTATGATTGCAGCTGCAAACAAACACCTTTTTGCTGTGGATTATCATTATAATGGGAAGCTCAAAGGAAAACGGGTTTTGAAATACGTTGGAGGGAAGTCGACGACTATCGACTTCATAAACCCAGACAAGTTCTCCATCATGGAGCTCCATGAGATTCACTCACTCACTGATGCAGCGGAATCGGGAGGCTATTACCAGTTTGCTTACAAGCTGCCTGGTGCGAATCAGAATATCCATCTAATCAACACTGATGCAGATGCTTACTTCATGACCCAGATGTTGGATGACACCAGGTTAGTGACGATATACTCAGAAAGGACACCTCATTTGGAGATTGTGTCTCATTCGAAACGGAAAAATAAGCGAGAAAGAGTGCCAGAAACAGTGCCTATAGTTGACGTAGAGGGCACCAGTAGCATCATACTTAGGGGTGAACCTATAGACATTCGTTCAGGTCAGGGTAGAGACGATGTTGAAACTGATTTTGTTGAAAAGGAATTTGAAACAAATGTTGCTGATGAAAAGGAATTTGAAACAAATGTTGCTGATGAAAATGAATTTGTCTCAAATGTTGCTGTTCAAAAGGAGTTTGAATCAAATATTGCTGTTGTGGTAGATGATGGTGCACTTGTTGAAAATAATGATGGTGCACCTGACTCTAATGCTGTCGAGACAAATGCAGAGGGTGGTGCTGATGAGAACAATGCAGATGTTGCCTACGATGAAGCGCTTCAAAAATTCATCGATGAAATGTACGATGATTCCTACCCGAACAAAAAAGGTTCTGGTGAAAGTGCTGGGTTAGACGGTAAGGGTAATGGTAAGGGTAATGTTGAGGATGTAGATAGGGTAGTTGTTGAAGATGTAGATAGGGTAGATTTTGAAGATGTCGTTGATGATGGTGCAACTGTTACAGCTAGTGTGCATGATAATAGGGTAGATGATGGTGCACCTGGTTTGATGGTCGATGAGAATAATGCAGAGGGTGGTGCTGATCCTAGTGCTGTTGAGAACAATGCAGAGGTTGACTACGATGAAGGGCTTGAAAAACTCTTCGATGAAATGTACGATGAGTTGTACCTGAACAAAAAAAGTTCTGGTGAAAGTGCTGGGTTAGACGGTAAGGGTAATGGTAAGGGTAATGTTGAGAATGTAGATAGGGTAGATGTTAAAGATGTAGATAGGGTTGATGTTGAAGATGTCGTTGATGATGGTGCAACTGTTACAGCTAGTGTGCATGATGATAGGGTAGATGATGGTGCACCTGGTTTGATGGTCGATGAGAATAATGCAGAGGGTGGTGCTGATCCTAGTGCTGTTGAGAACAATGCAGAGGTTGACTACGATGAAGGGCTTGAAAAACTCGTCGATGAAATGTACGATGAGTTGTACCCGAACCAAAAAAGTGCAGAAAACAGTCTTGAAGGTTCTGGTGAAAGTGAGGGGTTAGACGGTGCACCTGTTACAGCTGGTGTAACTGATGATAGGGTAGACGATAGTGCAACTGGTTTGAATGAATGAAGGGTAGATGTTAATGTGGTAGAAGACAATTTGAATGTAGATACTGATAGGGTAGAAGATAATGTGAATGTGAATGTTGATGTAAATGTGGAGGCTGGTGCAGATTATAGTGTCCATATGGATAGGGTAGAAGACAGTGGTGCTGAAGCAAGTATAGAATGTGGAGGTGTGAAGGCTACTACAGAAACTGATGGTGGAGGTGTGAAGGCTACTTTTGATGGGTCTGGTGATGGAGCTGGGGGTGAAAATGGGGGCCAAGATAGGGTCGAAGGTGATGGTTTAGAAGGGGGTCAAGGTGATGGTGTGGAGGGAGAAGGGGGTCAAGGTGATGGTTTAGAAGGCATTGGTGCTTCTTTGTTCGACGGTGTTGACATGACACAGTTTGACGAGGTGCCTGCTCAGCCAGCACAAGCAGCTCAGCCTTTTAATGACTCCGAGGACAGCGGGGATAGTAATTACGGTCCAGAGGAGTACAGCAAAAGTGCAACTGAAGATGATGAGATATGTTCAGACGGTAGTTTAGAAAGTGAGTGCAGTACAGAGGAGGAATTTGTCAGTTCAGACAACCTAACCAGCCCCGATACGGAAGAGGAAGAGGAGGCTACTGCATCTAGGAGGAGTAGGCCTAGGAAGTTTAAACCAAAGCTGAGAACATTCAGGCCACCAACTGAATTGAAGTACCTACAGTTGACAGTTGGTCTTGAGTTCACTTCTGCCAATGCATTTAAAGATGCTGTCAAACAATACAGTATCAAACAGCATCGTAGCGTAAAGGTGTACAAGAACGACAAAACGAGGTGCAGTTATAAGTGTAGCGAGGCGTCGTGTAAATGGTTTATTTGGGCTTCTTGCCAAGGTTGCGCCCCGGCGTGGAGGATCAAAACTCTTAATGACAACCACACATGTGTTCCCACACACGTAAACAGATACATTGACATCAGCTGGATTGCAAAACATTACTTGAGGCAATGGCAAGCTGATCCGGACTGGTCAGTAAAGAGCTTGATGGCCGAGTTAGCGAAGGATTTTTTGGTAAAGATCACTAGGGCAAAGGCGTACCGTGCGAAGTCGAGAGCTCTCAATATGATTCTCGGTGATGATAGAATTCAGTTCAGGAAGCTTAGACAGTACGGTGAAGAACTGTTACGAACAAATCCAGGTTCTACGGTTGCTATCAAGTGCAACGATTCCGTATTCGAAAGAGTTTACGTCTGTCTGGAAGCGTTGAAGAAGGGGTTCGCTGCTGGTTGTAGGCCAGTTCTTGTGTTAGATGGCTGCTTCCTGAAAGGGCCATTCAGGGGACAACTGCTTGTTGCCGTTGCTGTTGACGCCAACGATCAGATGTATCCACTAGCCTGGGCTGTGGTGGAAAGTGAAAATAGAGGATCTTGGCAGTGGTTTCTGGAGTTGTTGGCCACTGATATTAACATTCAAAACCAAGGAAGCTTCACTTGGATTTCAGACAAGCAAAAAGGTCTTGTCCCGACCTTGAAGGAGTTGTTCCCTAATGCAGAACATCGGTTCTGTGCTCGACATCTATACGCCAACATGAAGAAGCTGTTCCCTGGAAAAGAAGAACATGTGCTGTTTTGGGCTTGTGCGAGGTCGTCCTTTGTACCTGAATTTGAGTTTCACATGGCAGAGATGAGAAGGTGCAACACAACTTGTCATGACTGGCTAGCACAAAAGCCGCCATCTGAGTGGAGTAGAGCTCATTACAGAGAAGACAACAAGTGTTTCATGCAAACATCGAATCTGGCAGAAACATTTAACTCGAGTATCTTAGATTATAGATCTAAAGGGGTAATAAGTATGCTGGAGGGTATAAGAGAGCAGACAGTTCGTAGGATTGTGAAGAAAATGACCCAGATACCAAAGTGGGATCAGTCTATATGTCCTTCTGTGTATAAAAAACTTACGAAGAACTACAAGCTTGCCGGTGACTGCAATGTTCTTCCTTCTGGTGGACCCAAGTTTCAGGTGGAAGAGAGAAGGGTTCAATATAAGTTCGTGGTTGACTTGGAAGCATGGGAATGTGCCTGCCGTAAATGGCAGCTCTCCGGCATTCCTTGTAGTCACGATGTTGCTTGTATTTGGTTTAACAGTGACAACCCGGTGGATTACGTGGCTAAATGGTTTCGTGTGGCTACGCAGAAGGCGATTTATTCTAATATAATTAACCCAATCAATGGATACCAGCATTGGCCGATGAACCATCTTCAACCTGTCCAGCCTCCACCGGTTAAGATAGTCCGAGGAAGGCGACAAACTGCTAGGAGGAGGGATCCTTCAGAGAGACTACAACCCCCTTTGCAAGACACTACATCTGGAGTGACACGGTTGTCTCGGAAGTACAATATAGCTCATTGCTCCAACTGTAAGGCACCAGGACATAACAAATGAAGGTGCACCTCTACTCCCGGTCAAGAAAGTGTTGCTGCCACTTCCACAGCCAATACTCCTTCTGCACCGGTGAGTCTTCTGTAACAACATTTTATTGGTACCTCTGTTTGTGAATGTTGTTGATGTTGTATATTCTTTCTAACAGGTTGCATCCACAACCCCAACTCCTTCTGCACCGGTGAGTCGTCTATAACAATATTTTTTTGGTACCTCTGTTTGTGAATGTTGTTGATGTTGTATATTCTTTGTAACAGGTTGCATCCACAACCCCAACACCTGCTCCTCAAACTCCAAGATCTACTGGATTGCCGGTAAGTTTGAGATGGTTGTGGTTTTATTTTCGTGCTGTTTTGGGCTTGTGCTTGTTTGGTTGTGACTGCTTTGTTTGGTTGAAAGAGTTCCATATGTTTCTGATGGTTGTGACTGCTTTGTTTGGTTGAAAGAGCTCCATATGCTTCTGATGGTTGTGACTGCTTTGTTTGGTTGAAAGAGCTCCATATGCTTTTATTGCTGTTTTTGATGTTATCTCTCTTGTAACAGCATGAAGGAGCCTCTATAGGGAGTCAAGGGACATTAATGGCTGATGTAAGTTCTGTCTCTTAGTGTGGTCCAAATTTACTTTTAAAGTTATTATCATTTGTGGTCCAGTTGGTGGAGCTGTAATGTGGTCCTTTTTTTTGGGTATTCCCATTACTTTAACATTTACATTAACTTTTTTTTGGTTGGTGTGTGTGTGAACAGGGTAGTGTGATACACTGCTTTGAAAGAAGGGACAACTCCTTGACCAGACACACTACCCCACCTGTAAGATTCCCACACTTTATCTATTAAAGTGATTTTGTGATCAGTCCATTGTCTAGCACATCTGAAGTTTTATAATACTTTTAAATTGCAGGCTGCTACTATATATTCCTCTCAAAATAGTATAAGTTCACCACATAGTGGTTGGGTTAGTGGAGGAAGTATGCAAGGTTACAAGGACGCTCTGAAGGTGCAACACAGAGGTAAAAAGAGGAAGCTACCTCAAACAGTTGGAGGTCCTTTCAAGCAGCCCAGGGTAGGTGGACCTCTTTCATCTGCACCTCGTTTTTCTGCTGCAGCAACACATGGTGCTGCAGCAGCTGCTGGTGGGTCTGTATCAGCAACTTCTGGTGGATCCACCGGGAAATCGGGCAACAAAGCAGTGGCAACTGGTGGTTCACAGGCGTCGGTGGAAGGAAGTGGTAATCATGTCGTTAATATTACCCAACCAGAAGACTAGTTTAAAGTGTCTTTTTTTGTGTAGACAACCCATGTTCTGGGTTTTTTTTTGGTAGTATGCTGTATGTTTTGCACAACATAACAGTTCTCTATGTTACGATGTTGGGTGCTGTTGTTTAAGAACTGAAGACTTAATTTCATGGTTTATGTAATCATGGTTTATATTCTGTACTAATCTTTCTCTTTGTTTGTGGCTCATTGTTTTTGTCGTGTACTCACTCTTGGTTTTGTTTGATCACATATTTTGTTACTGGTTTTGTTTAATTTCATGGTTCATGTTTGATGGTTTATGTGACTGGTTTTGTTGAAGTTGGTATGGAACTTTAGCTGCCAGTGTGGTGATGTTGTTTAATTTCATGTTTGATGTTGTTTAATTTCATGGTTGATGTTTGTAAACAGAATAGTATTAATTGGTGTTATTTCATGCGTAAATTACAAACACCACAAATGCTGCATTTACTTGCTTACCTAAATCACAGACACCACAAATGCTGCATTTACTTGCTTACCTAAATTACAGGTCTCAAATTACAGGTCTTTACCTAAATTACAGGTCTCAAATTACAGGTCTCAAATTACAGGTCTCAAATTACAGGTCTGAGATTACAGGTCTCAAATTAATTCATAACGATAAATTTCAATTCAATCACATTCCATTCAAATTACAAACACTTACAGGACCCAAATCAATTCATAACTACAAAAACCAATATCTCAACATGAAATTTCACTTAAATTGCGTTTACATTCAGATTACAAACACTGTAATTGACATTAACTTTAATAATTTAGCAGACACACTGACAAAATTACCTACGCTTGACTCAGTCTACTTAAACACATAGACTAAAAACACACAATCACCAGCAAACAGAAACCTAAACATATAATAAGAACCCTAATTATCCAGTTCTTCCTTTCAATCTCTGCTTCCATCTTTCCACGTTGCTTCAATAGACCGTTAATCACGGACTGCGACCTATTGTTAACAGCTGGATCGATCCATCTAAAGTATTTGCAGTATTGACCTTTCTGAGTAAATAAAAATCAGTTAAGAGGTGACGAAATACAATAACCAATGAAGCCACACATAACCTGGTTCACTGTCAAATAGAACTCACCCCGTAATTACAACATCCACTGAATCTTCTCCCAGGATTTGGGACTGTCCATGCCGTTTTCGTTATGCTTGGTAGCCCACATTCACAAAACCCTAAATTGGATGGGGGTTTCGAGTGTTGAGAAGTACTGAACAATGTCGACATCGTTAGGTTGGTTGAAGATAGAAAATTCGATTAGGTCAAGTAGCAAGGGTTTGTAGAAGAAATGAATGTCAGAAGGTGGCTATGGTGGAAAGTGAGAATTTAGGGTTTGTGAATGTGGAGGGAGAAGGGGGAGAAGGGTATGGTGAGTGATGATGGATCGGGTTAGACATTAGTGGGTGGGTTTTATTTGGGTGGAATTAAAGAAAGTGGGTCGGGTTATAATCTAAATGGGTGGGCCGGGTTAGGGTAAATGTTAAAAAGGTAAAAATTTAATTAAAAGAGTAAATACATGTACAAGGGTGTATTTGGAAGAAAAGTAAGGGGGCTGTATGTACAGAAAATCTGGGTATTATACCTTGCCACGTGTCAGCTTCTGGTTCATTTGCACGCGCCAATGGCATATATGCAGCATTTTCGGAGACCAATGATCAGTTTTGGGGACGAATGAAGCTTAGTGGCAGGAATATTACACGTGTCATACACCGGTGACTAACCAGGGTTTTTAGCCAGTTACTTACTATTCCTTTTACATTACTCGTTAATATTGAGTTTGTCTTTATGTGTTCCGTTTTTTTTTTCGTTTTTTGAGGGAATCCGCAGCCGCTACTCAAAGTGCAATGAGTGTGTACATGGTAAACTCTTAGTCTGACGCGATATCCTGCAAACCAACTCCAGAAGGTAAACCACACAAGGTTACAGGCTCAGCCGAGAAAGCGTATGTAGAGGGACTCGAACTCATGACCTTTTTGGTCATAAGAATGTCATACTCAACCAACTCGGCTACCCCTTTGGGGGCCCTTTATGTGCTCCGCATTGATTTGACCATTGTGAACTCTATATTTAACCTACATGAAATTGATATCTATATGTTTATACTTATTGAGCTAATGTTAATTTTTGAATATTGAACTACCGAATTGTTGTCACAATATATTCTAATAAGTCTTTCTATTCCCTTCACGATTTGCAATCCTGTGGCAAAATTTGGCAGCCAAATCACCTAGTTTGATACCTCAAAACAATGAACATATTTCATGACCATAATGGAATATGCGATGAGTATTTTTTAACATTTCTCAATGATATTGCATATCTCGCTAAAAGGAATACGATGCTTATGGTTGAGCTAAGAGAACTCTCACATCCGTCAAAATCTGAGTCAGAACACGACTTTTGAATACTTCCAATGTTTCATCCCGAGACTATTTACATATCTCCCTAACACACACACACCATAAAAGAAATATTTGGTTGTGTAAAAAATTAAGCATACATCAGACTTCCAACAACCGAAGCAGATGAAACCTTTTATATTTCCTCAATCTCAAAATTTATCTTTGAGCATTACTTAAGCCTAAACTTTTTTAACTTTTGATATAAGGGTTTTTTATGTAGCCTAGAAAGTCCAACACAAACATTTTTTATTTTATTTTACTTTATTCAAATATCTTATATTATTCACATCAAATCTAATTATATTAAGATTTTATATTATTTATTTTATATTATTTATTTTATTTCCTTGTATTCTAATTTAGGATTTTGAGAAGATCTTATATAAAGCCTCATATGTCTTAAGTTATTTTAAGTTTTTTGAATAATATATTTTTTATCTCTGAAAATTTTAGTATTTGTTACCCTTAGATTAATGTTTCATAATGTTATCATTGAATTAGGGTTTCATCTATCGTTGCTTCCTCTTTTATTTCCGCCGCGTCATTACTTTTCTTTCATTTACTCCTAGCCATCTCATAATATTGTAACATACTCTCGATATACGCTTCTTATGATAAACTCAAAAATCTAGGGACCGGTTCTTATGAACTTGAATTCCTAACACAAAAGATGCATAAATAAATTTGTCCAAAATAATTTTCTTGATCATATGTAACAATGTTTTATCGTTTATGATCAATAATATATCATCAACATACAACACTACAAATATAAATTTACTCCCTCTAAACTTTTAATACACATAATCCTCTAATAAATTTATTTTGAAACCAGATAAGATAATAAATTTGTTCAACATGTGGTACGTTATCGAAATATATGCTCAATTCAAAAATAGATTTTTTTAGTTTGCATACCGTCAACTTTGGATCACCAGAGATAAAGTTTTCAGGTTGCACCATATAGATCATTTCCTTAATCTCTCCATAGAAAATCGGTGTTTACATCCATTTTGATGGAGCCCAAGATCAAAATATGCAACTAATGCCATGATTATCTGAAAAGAGTCCTTCAAAAGATTCGTTAAAGCCAAACCCTTCACGTTGAGTAAACCACATAGCTACAAATCGCGCTTTATGCCTTTTCACAAAACCTTTAAAATCCTGTTAAGTTTTAAAAATCCATTTACAACCAATTCGCTTCTTTCATTCAATTATAGAGCATTCATGCCTAAGGATTGTATTGAACATACCATTAACATGAGTGTTTTTATCTGGAGGATCATTACGTTTAGTGGGAGTTTTTATTAAGTTATTCGATGTGTTTGTATTATAAAAATTACACACTTAAGTTCATTAATTCAAATACACACACAGACACACATACACACGCAAATATATATTAAATATGCTCATATATTTAATTATTCATACTTTTTTATATGTAGACCTCTAATTAAGTATGACCCATTATGAATAGATATCTAATATATCGTTTCATATTTTTCTTATGACATGTACCATGATAGATCCATCTAATTGTTTGTTGCGATGTCGTGATTATTGATGCATCCATTTGCGACTTTTAATACATTGACGATGACTTTAGTTATATTCATTAATGAATTTACATGATTTTTAAGGTTATCTATTTGACGATATAAATTAAGAACGTTTATTAAGTGGATACATCCTATAATATCATATGATGATCCAAGTGAGAGAGTATTTGAATTTCACCATTGAGTTGGACCGTCATATATTTTATCGATGTATCAGAATATCGTTAATATTAGTCTAATAAAAGTAGTCATATATAGAGTAACGAAGAAGTATATAAATATGTATCATGGATGTAATCGAATAGAAACTAGGCCTAATTCCAAATATTGTGAAGGATTGAATTTGTAAATAAACAACTTCAACAAAACGTAAACCTTTGAGATTATCATGTAAAGACAAAATAAATCATGGTTATGGTCCATAAGAGTGTAAAGAACAAGAAATAATTCACATTATAACAGAAATAACTCATATTTTCTTTATAATTTTTTCAAACTTTATGTATTTGCTATGAAAAGTATCAAAAATAAAAAGTAAAAGAAAATTAAATAGTTTACAATATTGGAGAATCAATCGTGAGACTTGAAAAAAACAATAATAATTGTGAAAATATGTTGAGGTTACAAGAAGATATATTATATATAGATTAGATTTATTAATCTATTTTATATTTAGTTTAATCAATAGTCAATAGAAAACCAATTGGTATGTTATATTTCATTATGTGCATGTAATGGATTTTTTACAAAGTTAAAATTACTCATAAGAATAAAAAATAAATTTCCCATTTTTTTTAATTTTGAAGGAATGAGAGTAGACTTAGATCTAAAATTTATTATTTTTTGTGTCTTTTGTTGTACATGTGGATAACTTGTTTAGTTGTCCAAAAGTTATCCACCGTGAGAGAAATAATAATATTAGTTTATACGCTTTAGTTTGATTAGTCATTAAGTGTGTGTTTCAAATTTTGTTTTATTTTGAGACAGATTATATCGATTTAGTTTTCAGAAATCAAGTATCTTGGTTCTCAATTTGCTCGTGATATTTGCAATGATCTTTGGTTTCGTTCACTACACTTTCATTAGATTTTGGTTTTGCTTGTTACGTCCATAATATTATTTTATTTTTCTCGCTTCACATATTGTAGTATTTGGTTTCGTTCGCTATCCTCGCAATCGTCTTTGGTTTTCCTTACTGCACCCATAACATTTTTTGGTTTTACATGTTGCATCAAATACAATATTTGGTTTTGCTCGTGATATTCATAATACATTTTAGTTTTAATCGTTACGTCTGCCATTCTTGTATTAACTTAGTAGCACATGACGTTCTTATCTCAGTTTTGCCACACTCTTGATTCATTTTATCGATTTTTAGAGTGCAAATTGATCCTAGAAAATCAAGTTCGGTAACGAATAAATTCTACATGATCGAGTTTCAGGTTTGAGTTTCTTTAGTGTAGAAAAAGGGTTTTTTGAAAGCTTTAAACTCTTTTGGTAACCTTTGTTTCTCATAGACGGTGTTAATGATGAGTAACTATTTGATTTGATCGAATATATTGAGTCAACACATAAGGTTTATAAGTGATTAGGGTTATATAGTTGAGTAATAAATAATTGACGAAATTATTCTTCAAATAGAATGGTAAAAAGTCACATATTTACCTCTCTTGTTATATATACTATTTATATTATGTGGTTAAAATGAAGATTTTATCCTTGACGTAAGGATAAGATTCATTCCAAATATTTTATAAACTAAAGATTAAGAATATTTTATCTTTGAATTAATTTATTCTTAAATTTTGGAGAAAATATTATTCTCATAATTTAAAATCTATACTTGGTTGATATTTCATGTGTCACAAATTAACATTTTTTTTATTGATTAAATTTCGACTAATTTACATATGTGGTCCTTATCAGTAATCTCGCTCGAGTTGAACTATTACTTCTGAGATACATTTGTTTGATTCATATTACTAATTTAGGTACTACTTATTTCTTCTAAATATAAAGATATATTGGAGTTTGGTCGTACCACCGAGTTTTCAAATTCCAGACTCTTTTTTGTGAAGAGTCGAGCATTTGAGGTATATTATTATTGAGTAATCGATCCTCTGTGTTTTGAATCTCTTATCATACATGGTTGATATTGTGCGCTTCGATTTTAGTGGATATATGAGTTTTGTGTTTCTTATATCCTTTTTATTTTGTATATTATCGGGGTATTTATTGTTAGCCAAACCTACATAAATCTGTAAAGGTAAATTTGATTTGTCTTTGCTCATGCATTGATGAAAATTTCACCTTTATATAACTTCATTGAGGTTATATATTGTCAAAAGAAAATGATTACATGAATAAATAATTGGTTTATAGTATAACTAGCGCGTGTTTTCAAAGTGAAAAACAATATTTTTATTAATTTTACTTAGGTGGATAAACCTCTAGTAGTTCAAATTGAAAGAAAAATGAGTATTATTAATAATAATAAAAAAAATATGTACGCACCGGTATTTTGGCTTTATGATGAACATATGTGTAAAATTTGAGAGTATATCAAAGCACTTAAATGAGGTGAAGACATTATGGGGATCGAAAAATTTGTGTGTGTTATAACTGCACATAAGGAAGTGGGAAGATTGTAGGTTTAGATGAAGGCTAAGAAGAGCATGTTAAGACGCATGTCTCATGTATAGTGCAACCCTTTGGGCTTTTTTTACCATTAAACATTTGTACCTGAACGAGTATGATAAACCTCCTCCTTCATTAAATATCAAATGAGTTTTCATTATGATGAGTCTGGAATTATTCACCACCACTCACTGTGAAAACCGGACAGGGGTAATCCGGACAATAATTACCCACTGAAGTATCCGGACAGGACAAAAGTATTAAAACACTAAGCACCTTTTGACTAAGCTAATTGTTAATATGCTTAATAAACTAATTGGTCTTTGAACTCAACCTGATTTCATAGTTTGACCCGCAAGCTCATGGGTCCACAATTAAGGGTATAAATACTCAAACACTTTCATTAATGAGGGTAATAAACATTTAATACAACCAAACAACTTAAATCTCTCACTACAAAACACTCAAACATTTAATACCCTCAAAATATCACAAATCATCTGACAAAATTACCCTCAGCCTAAAATAATCCCTACCACATTATACATTTTCCTTTATCACTATTTGTTTCAGTTTTTACTATGCTTTTTGTTCTTCTTTGTAAAAACAACTATGTATGTATTATTTTCTTTTATTTTTCAGTAGTGGCTTACAATTAAGCTGTCTAATCAGATTACGAGAGATTAGATTGTGAAATATTGGATTGTAAATCTTCTGAATGGTGGCTCCTCAAATTATGATAAATTTAGAGATGCAACCATCAATCATTAACATGAAATTCATCTCGGTTGCTCCTTTACCCAATCCAGCTAGGTCGTTTGCCTTTTCATCCACCGAGGGTCTTCTCGATATATTTAAACATGTTGATGATGCGCCATACCTAATTTTCAGGAACCTCTAAATCCTAATATTCAATGTATATGTTATTGTACCATAGATGGATGTCCTTAGTAAAACAAATCTAACTTTTAAGAAAATTCAAATTGATTGGTCCCAATTTTCAATATAAATACTCATGAATGAATTGTATGGTCCTTTAGAGCAAGATCAAGTGTAGTGGGATCTACATGAGTGCACGGTGATTAGGTTTCCCACCTAAAGAGGGTTTTGTGCGGGTTTTCTTGACTATGAGACAGTCTTCTTCATATTTCTTTTTTAAAGCATAGGTTTGTTTATCCTTGCATATTGTGTTACTGGATTTCTTGTAGTTGTTTAGATGTGTCATAGTCGATCAGTTTTGAACAATACGAGGTTGTTGATACTATTGATTACTGTCGAACAAACGATGTTTTTCACAAGATTTTAGGTTATCACTCAAATAAGTTTACTATCGTTTGTGAGATTTTGGACTTTATCATCCACAACTCTTTGTTTTCTTATTGATGATCATTCTCATTATAGTACTTATATAACATTTTTAGGATTTCTTTTATATTTGAAGGTCCATGTCTATTTTTTATGTTTCCAAAAATGGACCACTTTGCAAAGTCATAAATTGTTACTACATTCTTAACAATTTTGGTCTATTAAAAATCCAAACCTCTAATAGAAAACCTTAGTGAATTATTTATTTTTGTTTTTTCTATTTATGTTTGGGTTAGAGGATTTTTTTCGTGACTGTTCAGAAGGGTGTATACTTGTTTAGACTAGAGCAATGGGAAACAATTCACCTGAGTCTTAAGTTTGGTGATAAAAAAATATGTATTGGGTTTTCCTGGCAGGCTCATACATTTTTTTACTTTAATTTTTTACTAGACCTAAAATAAAAGTTAATTGAAGCTCAGAGCCTTTATTTATAATAGCATATGCTATGAAGTTGTGGATAATGCATTTCATTTAGGCAACACATGTCACAAGCTCATGAATATTTTTCAAGTTGTTGTTTATTCACACAACCCTTTTTTATTTAGTTTATTAGGCTCTTGTCGAGATCTCTATATAAATGTATGATTTAGTATACATCACCTTAGATTGCTTTACTCCATATGAATTGGTTTTAGAACGATGTCAATCGGGCTTCGAATGTATGAATTGAGCCTGAATGCAGTTGATTGAGCCATGTAAGTGTGCTACCTCAAAATATCATCAAAAGACTTGTTACATCATTTCCACCAAACCCCTAACATCTCGTATAGAAAAAATTCAATATGGTACTCGGGATCGACGACCCCTCGTATTTATTCATCTTATACTTGTTGAATTTAGGATGCGACTTTTCTTCAAAATATTTTTGGTTTTAACGGGGCCACAACTAAACTGTATTTCATGTTGTGTTCCCCTCATCTAGGGTAGTCATATTTTGACATACCGGAATGTGTGGCTTGGCCAAAGGATTCAACATCTAATACTGTCCAAGCCATTGTGAGTCTTATTTGAGCACCATTGTGTTGGGGGTTTTATGTGTTGCCCTAGTGATTCTGATGACTTAAATATAGTACAGTCATGGATTCGTCTCAAGATGTTATTTTACTGAAGTGATAGTTAGAAAAAGTTTGACTTTTTGAACTGGAGTAGTTTTGTCTACGATGATAATGCTCTCTCATTTTGAGTGACTTTTTTTTAAATCGGTATTTGTAACGTGACCTCTTCTCGGAAGCGATAATTTTGATATTTTCGCATTGACAAAGTAATAAACACGATGAGAGTTCTTCCGCGTGATTCCGTTACATTTTTTTTGTCGTTGTCTCATCTCAAAAATTAAAAAGTAAATTTCATGTTGTTGAAAAATCAAAATTGATAACAAATTTTAAATTTAAATATTTTTTGATAAATTATCTTTTTCAAATTTTAAAATTTCTGATAATCTTCTATCAGATAATAAAGATGGTGCCTAAAGTTATTCAGTAAATAAAAGATAAATAAAAGTTTATTACTCAAATAAAATAAAAGACATGATATTCAGAAGCCCAAGAAAGTGTCTAAAATATGGAGTTCTAAGGGACCGGTTTCATCTAAAATTATGAAGCTCAAAAGAGCCCATAAGCTGCCTCCTGATCAATGACCATTACTATGATTAACTGGAACGCAAGAGGGCTTCCTAATAAGGAAACGATGCAAAGATTAAAGTCTTTGGTTATTTCTGAAAAGGCTAGTTTTGTTGCTGTTCAAAAGCCTTTTGTGAAGGCTGATAAAATGAATATTGTTGCCAGGAAGTTGAAGTTATCTGGGTTCAATGGTAATGAGAATAACAAGATTTGGTGGTTTTGGCATCAGGATTATAGGGTTGATGTGGTTTTGGACAGTGAGCAGTTGTTTCATTTAAAGGTCAGTCATTCTTCAATGAGTAATGAGTCTTATGTTTCTGTGGTGTATACAAAGTGTAGAAGGGATCAGAGGTTGTTGCTTTGGGATTCGATTAGAAGCCTTGATGTTGGTACTTGTGAATGGATCATGTTTGGCGACTTTAATATTATTTCTAGTATTCAGGAGCAATTGTCTTGCTCTACCATTAATCAAAGAGGTATGGATGACTTCAATGGCCTGATTATGGATTGTGGGTTCATTGATGCTGGGTATTCTGGGTGTCCTTATACCTGGTCTAATGGGCACAAGTGGAAGAGGCTGGATCGTGTTTTACATAGTTCTTCTTGGTTAGAATTCTTTGACTGTACTGCAGTGTCTCATCTTGCTAGAAGTTGTTCAGATCACTGTCCTTTGGTTATTACGGTTGCCTCCAGTTTTGAAAGGCCTAAAGCTTCTTTTAGGTTTTTGAATATGTGGGTTTCTCACCCTGGCTTCTTGAAGACTGTTAAAGAAAACTGGTCTACTAATGTTAATGGTGATGTGAGGAATCCTGTCATGGTTTTTTGGATTAAGCAGCAGAGATTGAAGGTTGCTTTAAAGGCTTGGAATAGGAGTACTTTTGGGAATGTTTTTGATGCTCTTAAGAGGTCTGAAGAAAGTATCATTGCCAAGGAAATGCTTCTTCAAAGTGTCTCTAATGATGAAAATAGAAGTGCTTTGGAGGAGGCTAGACAGAATCATTTAGTGCTTCTTGATAGGGAAGAGAGTTTCTGGAGGCAGAAGGCTCATGTGTCCTGGTTGAAGGATTCTGATAGGAATACTAAGGCTTATCATAGCTTTGTGAGGAAGAAGATTAAAAGAAATAGAATCCACAGAATCAAGGCTGGTGATCAGTGGCTTTCTTCTAAGGAAGACATTGGTAGTTCAGCTGTTGATTATTTCAAAGCTTTTCTTGCTCCTTTTGATAATGAGGGGACTGACTCTGTCTTAATGGATGTGATTCCTTCGTTGGTTTCTGTTGAAGATAACTATAGTATTTATAGGGTCCCTGGAACTGAAGAGATCTTTGATGTTATTAAGTCTTTGAGCTCGGATGCTGCTGCTGGCCCTGATGGTTATAATGGTGAGTTTTATAAGAAATGTTGGGCTGTTGTGGGCAGTGACTTAAGTGATGCTGTTAAGGGTTTCTTCAATGGTTTTCCTCTGCCTAAGGGAGTGAAGGCTACGTTGATCTGCTTAATTCCAAAGAATGATAATCCTAATAGATGGAGGGACTTTCGGCCTATTAGTTTAACTACAATGTTTTCTAGTGGGGAAGATCACTAATAACATGATGGCTGAGATATTGCCTAAGCTTATTTCTGTGGAGCAAGGTGGCTTTGTAAAGGGGAGGTGTATCCATGATTCTATCCTTTTGGCTCAGGAGTTGAGCTTTGATATTAATAGGAACAGGAGGTTTGGCAATGTTATTGTTAAAACTGACATGACTAAAGCTTTTGATAAGTTGAATCATGTGTTCCTCTTTAAAGTTCTGAGACTTTTTGGTTTTGATGCTAAGGTTTCTAGTCTCATTGGCAGTTGTATTAACAGGGTTTGCTCTTCTATTTTGGTGAATGGAGAGCCTGTGGGGTATTTTGCTAACACTCAAGGACTTAGACAAGGGGATCCGCTTTCCCCGAGTCTATTTATCCTGGCTGAAGAATATTTGATTCGGGCTATTAAGTTTACTTCTAATGGCAGTAGCTTGTTCAGGTACAAGACCAGAAGTGATCAAAATATTGCTTGTCTTGCTTTTGCAGACGATTTCATGGTATTTGCTAATGGAAGGGTGGAGACAATGGGTGTTGTTAAAGGTGTTTTAGACCATTATCAAAATGTCTCTGGTCAAGAAATAAACACGGCTAAGTCTAAGTTAATTGTATCCAAAAAAATGGCACAATATCAGATTGCTATTATTGAAGATTTATGGAACATACATCATACATTTCTTCCTTTTACATATCTTGGCTCTACTATTGCCATTAGTTCAACAATAGCTCATTTTGAAGACTTGATTTACAAGGTAAGAAGTAGAATCATGGACTGGGATAAGTTGCACGTATCATTTGCTGGCAGGTTGTTGTTGATTCAAGCTGTGCTGGTTGCTTTCCCAGTTTATTATTTGCAGCATTCTCTCCTGCCTGTTGGCATTATCAATAGACTTGAAACTCTGTTGAACATGTTAGTTGGGCCAAATGGGAAAGGTTGTGCAAGCCTATCCATGAAGGAGGTCTTAACATCAAGAAACTTAAGGATGTGTAGTTGGTTTACTCAATGAAGTTATAGTATAACTTCAGGATGCAGAAATCTTTCTGGGCTACTTATATGTTATTGATTTATTGCAGGAATAATATTCATCGAGTTTTGGGTATATCTCCTAATCTTAAATCTAAGGCATGGAATCGTGTTATCTCTGCAAGAGAGAAGGCTGAGGACTATGTTTTTTGGCTTCCTGGTCAGGGGAGTATGAGTTTCTGGTATGATAGATGGTGCTCGGACAGCCCCTTTATCAAAGTTATTGGTGACAATGGCATAAGGTTGCTTTGGGACTCTGCTAATGATCTTGTCAAGGATTTTTGGTCTGATGGTTCATGGGACTTTGATAGGCTCAGTACTAGAGTGACTGTTACTGAGATTAACAAGATCAGGGAGATTACTCTCTCTAATAATCAGGATGCTATGCTGTGGTCTTTGTCAAAGGATGGTAGGTTTAACTCGAATGATACATACAATCATATCATAAATAAGGGCACTGTCACTAGCATTTATGCCAAGTCTTGGAATGCTGTGACTCCAAAAAAGTGTTCATTTTTGTTATGGAGGGTGTTTCACAAGTGGGTTTCTACTGATGATGTTATGCAATCAAGAAATATCCAGTTGGCTTCTAAGTGTATACACTGCAATGAGGTAGAAACTACTAACCATGTCTTTGTGCAGTGTCCTCAAGCCTGGGCTGTTTGGCTTCACTTCAGTGCAATCTTCAAAGTTCAGGTGCAACCTCACATGACGATTCCTGACATCATCATGAGATGGTACTGGGCTGCTCAAAGAAACTGCGATATTTTCACTATTCTTCCAGCCATTATTGCTTGGTCCATATGGTCTGGAAGGAACAAAAATAAGTTAGGAAATGAAAACACAAACGCTGCTTCTGTCATTAAGCAGATTATCTTCATTTTAACTAATCTGGACAATTCGAAAGTTCTAAAATCTAAGCACTGGGGAAGCTATGCTAAGGACGGTGTGAGTATTGGTTGTGTGAATCAATCTAAAGGCTTGAATAAGCCATTGTTTTTTAAATGGAAAAATCCTAAGTATGGCAGGTATAGAGTTAATGTTGATGGAGCCTGTACCTTTGCTCATGAAGCTGCTGGTGGTATTCTGATAAGAGACTGGAATGGTGGTATTATCAGAGGTTGTGGCAGGTTGTACGGCAAATGAACTCCATTGATAGCCGAGTGTCGAGCCTTGTTGGATGGTCTGAGGCTGTGCATCAATATGGGGCTTGAGAGAGTAGACGTTGAAGTTGATTCTCAGGTTCTGGTCAGTCTCTTGTCCTTTGGTAAGTCTCCTTGGTATCTTGACTCTTTGTTGAGTTGCTGCAGGAGGCTGATCAAATCGGAGATGGTGGTGAAGCATGTTTTCGGGGAGCAGAATCATGGAGCTGATTGGGTGGCCAAGGAGACATTGAAGACTCATTCCGAGCTTGATTTCAATGATATTGAGGCTCCATCGAAGCTAAAGGCTATTGCCTTCTTAGAGAGTCTCAATTTGGGTTATCTGAGGCTTATTGATTAGGATTCAATTTGTGAGCTATGGTTGATTTGGGGAAGAAGATGACTTCCCGGTTCTTGTTTGAGCTTATGATTCAAATTTTTATAAAATTACCTTGATAGGCTTGGATTTCTTCTATTATTTAATATAGTCCTTCATTATTACTCAAATAAAATAAACTAAAATAGTGAATGTCTCTATCATTAGTTATAGATTAGAATTCTTGTTTTATAATGTTTGGTGACGGAAACTCTAATCCTTAACTCACGAAATAAGACTCGTATCAAATCACTATCCCTATACTAAAAGTAAGATTCATATAAATTCAGATAATCCAAAGCTAAAGAATATTATTTATCACTCGTAATTTTTTCTTTCTAAATTTCCTTCCTCTTTTTTCCCCTTATTTAACCATTTCTATTTTCTCTTCCGTGAAATGAAACTCCCAAACAAAATTAGCTTTATAAACAATAATAGATTTGATTCCTATTTTCGCATATAACCATTTTCTATCTCATACATAATTATTAGTTTATTATGTAATCATTCCACGAAAACTAAAATAAAATTTAAAAAATAGAAGTTTTTAAAATTATATGTATATATATTTACGGTGAAAATGATCCCTCGTTTTTCTCCGATAACCAGAGAACACAAAACATCTCCCACCTAAACAAAACACACATATCATATAGACAGGGCAGAGAGAGAGAGAGTTTTTCAAGGTTACCATTCCTTTTCGTCAAATTTCAGTTTCCGATCCGATTTTCCCGTGATCATATCCTTTTTGGATTCGAATCCTAATGGCGGCCGCGCGGCAGTTACGTGACCTTCAATCGCAACCGGGAAACAAGATCTGCGTCGACTGCTCCCAGAAGAATCCACAATGGGCGTCGGTATCGTACGGCATTTTCATGTGTTTAGAATGCTCCGGCAAACACCGAGGTTTGGGCGTCCACATCTCATTCGTCCGATCCGTCACGATGGACTCGTGGTCAGATATCCAGATCAAGAAGATGGAATCGGGAGGCAACGACCAGCTAAATCGGTTTCTCGTTCAGTACGGGATCCCGAAAGAGACCGATATCGTTGCTAAGTATAATACCAACGCTGCCGGCGTGTATCGCGATCGGATCCAGGCGTTGGCCGAGGGGAGATCGTGGAAAGATCCGCCGGTGGTTAAGGAAACGATCGGAGGCGGGGCCAAAAAGCCTCCGTTGAGTGGTGGTGGTGGTGGTGGTAAGAGTACTGGTTTTGGGAACAACGCGGGGTGGGATAATTGGGATGATGACAATTCGTTTAAGTCACCGAATGACATGAGGCGAAACCAATCGACCGGGAATTTCACACCCGGTGGTGGTGGTGGCAGCGGTTATGGTGCTCCTGCGAGGTCAAAATCTACTGAGGATATTTATACGCGGTCACAGCTAGAGGCTTCCGCTGCCAATAAAGAGAGCTTTTTCGCGAGGAAGCAAGCCGAGAATGATTCTCGACCGGAAGGAATCCCGCCTTCACAGGGCGGCAAGTATGTAGGGTTCGGATCCAAACCTGCCGCAGCTGCCACAGATAACTATAATTCCAATGGGGATGTTTTTTCTGTTGTGTCTCAGGTTATCATTTGATTCTCTTGTCTTGGAGCTTACCTGATAGTTGTCTTATTGATTCAGATTCTTTGTTGGGTATAATGTCTTTGCAGGGAATTGGTAGGTTATCTTTGGTTGCTGCATCTGCAGCCCAGTCGGCTGCAAGCGTTGTTCAGGCTGGCACCAAGGATATCACTTCTAAGGTATAATTCATATCTGCGTATCAATACCCAGTTTTCCATAGTTGAAATTGCCTAATGTTATTTAGTATCCAAACTGTTTAGCCCCTCAGACATTTGTCCTTGACTTCCTTGCTATATTCGTTAGTGTCGTTCTCTCTAGTTTCATCCTGTAACAGCTATAGCGATGAACATGTGAAATTGAGATTACAACTTAGATTAACAAGGTTTTATTGTAGGTAAGAGAAGGTGGACTCGATAGCAAGGTTAATGAGACCGTAGATGTTGTGGCTGCAAAAACGTCAGAGATCGGGCACAAAACATGGGGAATTATGAAAGGGGTCATGGCTCTGGCTACACAGAAAGTCGAGGAGTACACTAAAGACAACAGTTGGAAGACCGATAATTGGCAGCAAAATGATAGTGAAAGAAACGGAGGTTTCCAGGATTTCAACAATGGAAACAAAGGATCAAACTCGTACTCAAGTGGCCAGCAGAATTCTTATAACTCAAATTCCTGGGATGACTGGGGCAAGGATGAGAATAAGAAGGATGGTGCCACAAAGAGTTCGGTTTCACATAATGATGATGACTGGGCTGGCTGGGATGATCATGATGCTAAGGATGATGGCTATGAAAGCTTCGACAAGCCAGCTGCGGATAACAAAGCTGTTAGTCAGAATGGGAAGTCGGACTCCAACTGGACCCGTGGAGGAGGCTTTGTATAAGGTACGCATATAAATCAAAACTTATTTTTCTGTGATCTTAACTTAATATCTGATAGTTTTACTATCATCTTACAACTGGCCCAGCTAATATTTTAACTAATTACATATAGAAGAGGTGTCCCAATTGTATACATTATTGTATTTTTATTCATAGTCATGACAATTTATTTTATTTTTCTCTTGTTCTTTGAATAAAAAAGCAAACATTTTCTTCTTTCGGATCATCTACACAGAGACTATAACATCTTCTAGAGAATTCATTTTTTCCATCTAATGTTCGTGCTCGGTTATAATGCCTAATCAACATGTACTGTTTATCATGTAGAACCAAGCAAGTTAGTCAGTTCTGGCTGATCATTACTGCGATGAAACCTTAAAAAGCCATACATACAAATCTGATTTTGTTTTAACATATCTATCTGTTTTATCCTGGAACTCGTGGAACACATTTTGACGAGGATTTCTAGCCTACAACACGTGCATTGACTTAATTACAAATAATCATTGTGCGGAAATATATAATTAAGTATGGTTATTGAATTTATATTCGCATATGTGCTTAATTTAGAGTGTATTATAACTATACTTGAGGAAACTGATGTCATTTAATGTTGTGGGCATCATGAATTCTGATTTCTGACAAAAGCGTACGGCCGTGTTTCCAGGTTAAATAATACGATACTTAAATCTGTGGTAGAACTTTGGTTTACTCGGGCAATCTATTGTACCGACGTTGGTGGATTGCAAATTGCATATATATGCGGTAGAACATTTATCACCACATTTTCATTACGAAGTTGATGCTTTATACATAGAGCATTCCAAACTTTCACCACATATGGTTGTAGGGGATGCTCTTTCAAGGTTAGCCATGTCTTTCAAACTTTTTTTTTTCATTTATGTACAACTTTGGACAGGATCAAAAGGAGAAGCTCTATTTGAGGGTACATTATTTTTGTGATGGGAAGATTGTTTAAGAAACTAGTTATATTTTTTTTAGTTGGTATCACTTTTTCATTTTGTGTATCTAAATACTACATTGCAAATATTCAAATGTGTATTGGTTAGAATTTGCTTTGTTTTCGTGTTTGTAATACTTTCATGGATTTGCTGAAGCTGTTTCTTTTTTTTAATAGTTATATTCCGGGAATGATCATATGAACAAGCTCCTACTTCTGTTTTGAATTAATATGCCTCTGCAATTTGAATTAATTTGGCTACTGTAACTCTTGGAGCTTCAGTAAGCTGAGCTTAGATTTTTTATTAAGAATATGATTTTAAGTTGTAAATTTCGAAAGAAATTGAAAAACATTATGGATACAAAGAATACCTGATTTTGCACTTCGTTTTTGGTTTAAAATTTATACACAGCCTTATCCAAGAACCAAACTTCATGGACCTTCGTGTCATTTTATTACAAATTTATACTTGTGAACTATCAAAAGTAAACCGGAGAAATGAGAGGTCAGCTTTGTAATGCACATTTTAAGTTATTAACACTGCCTTAAATATTCTCTTCAACAATTGCAAGCCCATGCCTTGAACATTCTCTTCCAGTTCCACTATTCCAATCATAATTGAAGTTACTACTAATACTACTCAGCAAGTTTACTAAACTTAGCACAAAAAAACATAGAAAAAGCACCAAAAAACATAGAAAAAGTAACAAAAAAATATATACGGGATCATAATTGAAGTTACAAAAAATTATATACGAAATGGCTTCGCCCGGGTTCGAACCGGAGACCTTCAGTGTGTTAGACTGACGTGATAACCAACTACACCACGAAACCTAGTTGTGTAGATATGTTGAAATATCTTACTTATTCTTGTTGTTTTAAAACCCTAGGTTCCAAGCCAATCCTAAACCCTCGTTCTGTCAAGCTCGTCTCTATAAGTGTGGCAAATTAAGCGAGCAATACTTTCACCACCAAGAAGACAAATCTTGTATTCGCTTTCAGTCGCAAGTATGTCGAATCTCTTGGACATGTCCCTCGACGACATCATCAAGACCTCCAAGAAGCCGAATTCTAAGCCTGGTACAAACCCCCGTGGCAGAGGTGGCCGTGGCTCTGGTCCCGGTCCATCTCGTCGCATTCCCAACCTCGCCTCCGGCCGAAACGCACCTTACTCTAGGGTTAGGAATTGTCTTCTCTATTGTTTTTCTTTTTGATTCGTGGATCTAGGGTTTGACTGAAAGCCGGGTTTTTTTTTTTCTCTGTGTTTGTATCGGGGGTTTGTTATAGCCGGTTGTTGCTCCCGAATCGACGTGGCAGCACGATATGTTCAACGGAGGAGATGGTGTTCTTGCTTTCCCGCCCAGAAACGGCGGAGGACCTGGGATGGAGACTGGGACTAAACTCTATATATCCAATTTGGAATATGGAGTTTCGAATGAAGACATCAAGGTTGGTTTTTTCTTTTTTGCATCGATCTAATTGCATATGGGTTTTTCATTGTTTATATGCAATCAGTGTTGAAGACTTATAAGGTTCGTATCGTGGCTTGATATATATAGATCAATTATAGAATTGGCTTTCAGGATAAAATTGATGTTTTTTTTCTCACTAGTAAACAAGTAACAAGGATCTCTAGGATCATCCAAGCACTATTGTTGATATCCTGATATGTATGAGTGCTAGCTTATACCAAATTTTCTCAGGCTGTGGAGATGTGTGTTCTGAATTTGTTGTTTTTGCTGCATATTTAACTATTTGCTATACTCTTATGTCAAATCCACCCCTTATAACTTGCGATAGACACTGGTTTTGACTTGTGTGTGTTTTTTATCTTGAACATAGGATCCATAATGGCCTGATATTGCATGAAGTCTCTGAAACATATTTGTTGTTTGTTGGGTGTCTTACTTAACCACTTTAGGGTTGCTTTACTCAAGTGTGACTATCTATTTGTATTTCATTATATCTAAAATATTGAATATCAAATCCTCCTCTTTCTAAAACTCAAAGCTTTTGAGCTACAATAGTCTGACTCTACCGGTACGTTCCTACCTGTTTATGCAGAAGAGTGAGCAACAATAAAACTGAATCGATATTTCAGAGTAATAAATGATGCATAATCAAGCAATCACACTTAGAGGCAAAACGTTGAGCCTATAATCATATTTTCTTTGGCTAGCGTAGAAAACTATCTTTAGCTATAAAACTTATGATTTGACTTAGGGTTATACTCATGTATTGAGAAAGGAAACACCTGTAGCTTTTCTTTCGAATGCAATTATAGCTAGAAAGTGAGGCGAAGATTTGATATTTAGTGGCCGTACAGAGTTTTTAAATAGTACGTAAGAGCATAAGTTAGATTGTATGCATACTTGTCAAGTTCGAATCTTAGTTTTTATAGTTAATTCTCCATTGTCATGTGTACAGAAATAAGCAGTACAAAACCTAATTTAGATGTTAATTTTTCACGTTATGAAGTCTACTGATATCTCCAAGAAAGATCAATTAATTCCTTCTTTCGACGTTTTTTAGGGCTTCTACAACATGGAATAATTAAAACTACCTCTTTCTTGTTTCAAAACAGTAAAGTCAATTTCTTTGTAGTTTCTTTATTTCAAAGAGCTATCTTCTCTCGCTTTTTTTTTTCCTTCAGGACCCTCTCTTTATTTAGTATTTTGTTTAAATCGGTTGGATCAGTGCATTGAATTTAACATCAACTTTTCTCTTGTTTGGTAGCTTTTAACTTCTTCAATCTCAGTTGTATACAGGGTTTTTTAATGACATTTAGCGCTTATGAAAATATTAAGTATTATCTTTTCATCATCTGATTTTTTTTTCTTGTAGGAATTGTTCGCAGAAATTGGTGACCTAAAACGATACTCCATTCATTACGACCGAAGTGGAAGATCAAAGGTACTTTGTTTAAGTTTATAATTTCAGGGAATTTAGTCGATCCATTTTGTTTTTGAGATCTTATGAGAACTGTGTCGTTCCAGGGAACGGCTGAAGTTGTCTTTTCAAGGCGGGCTGATGCATTAGCAGCTGTCCAGAGATACAACAATGTTCAGCTTGATGGAAAGCCTATGAAAATTGAAGTTGTCGGAGCAACTATCGCTACACCTATTATTCTGCCTCCAACATCTGCAGGTGTAATGTACAACAACTTCAGTAGAAGGTCAGTATCAACAAAATATTACACCATCTGTTTTTATTTAATAACTTTAGCTTTAGAGACCTTTTCCGCTGCACTATGCGCCATAAACTACTATGCCATGCATATATAATAACCAATTTTGTAATTAAGTATCAACCAGTATAGCCAAAAAAAAATTATAGTTATAAATATTTGATTTTGCTTGGGATTCTTTTGTGCTTTATTAGCATTATTCCTAACACTAGACTTCTTTTCTTGTTAGCATATCAAATATAGCCTCTTTCAACATGCATGTTAATCAAGCATTGCTCCTGCATGACCATCAAATTGTGTGCCACATCCCTTTTCCATGTATAATTGATGTAGTTGTGGAGATTTTGAAGCTATATTGTACAAGCATGGTAGTTTGATCGAATCTTGTTGGAATTTATCTTTTAGTCTGAGGCAAAACTTTTAGATATTCCGTAGGAAGAAAATCTTACTATGTTGTTATACTTAACCATATGATCTAAAGTAATTTGTTCTGCAACATATTTTCTAATTTAATATTATTTAACTCATGAAGTAACAGAGGCGGAGGAAGGGGAAGTGCTTTGGGACGCCTTCGTGGTGGACGTGGTGGAGGTGATCGTGGTGGCAGAAGAGGTCGTGGGCGTGGTAGAGGTGACCGTGGTGAAAAAATGTCAGCAGAAGATCTCGATGCTGATTTGGATACCTACCACAAAGAATCAATGGAAACAAGTTGATTATCGAACAGGAAATGCGCGTTTAGTGATTTGTGTTTTGAGATTTAGGGCAGTCTGAGGTGCTTATTTAAAATCTGTTAGATGTGTTTCTTCTCTTGGGTAATAGTTAAATTTGTTTGTACTGGCAATAATACTATAGATGCTGCTGTGCTTGTAGGATATTGTAGGATGTATTGGTTCTAGTTTGTGCTGTTGTCTTTTCAAATTGGCCTACCTTGTTTATTGTCATTACATATTAATTCACTTTACACATACTATTGTGTTTACAGTGGAAATATTGCAGAATTTTAAAGTGTAAATTTGGTCCAAAAAATGTTCATCAGTTTTAAAAATAGAACATTTTTGGAATTTCTATAGCCGATGAACAAACGGACGGTGAAATCCGCCGGGCTGTTTATATTCATCCGGGGAAGCTATCTGTAGCCCGAGATAAAAGAGTACTTTTGCTGGACTTGGTTATTTTTCAAGACTAGATTTAACCAATACAATTTTTAGATTTAGTTTAAGGTCTTTATCCCAACTTTTTGTGCGGGTGAGAATCCTTAAAAATATGGGTGCTAGAGCTGAGGTCCATTTATATCTCACCATTTTATTGGAGGTAATTTTAAAGTTTGTTACAAATATATATTTTTAAAGTTTTGATTTTTCTTTAAATGAATGTTTTCAAAAAAGTTGATTATATTTTTATAAAATCGAAACCATAAAAATGTAAAGGAATCACTATATATCTCTCCGTCTAATATTTAAGGTTATTTGAGGATTATAAGTTCTAAAAAACCATAAATTTAATTGTTTTATGTTATGTTTATTATGTTTAAGTTCATTAATATGTTGGTGAAAAAAATTGTTGGTTAAAGCAATATTTAACTAGCTGATTATTATTGGTTTTTTACGTCGTTAGTTAATTATACGACGTCGTTAGTTAATTATACGGGGATGGTAATTATAATAGTATGGTTATATATATCCAAATGTGGTTTAAGTTTATTTAAAAATTTCTTTTGATTTTTATTTTATTTTTCTAGAACGAAAATAGTCTCGAACTTCTATTTAATTACCGAAGTGCTGTTAAGTAAAAAAAATACTAAATATATCCTAGGTCTATCCAATTTACAAAACAATCTATTTGGCTATGTAGATGAAAAAACACAACTCCTTACTAGATCGAACACCATATTGGTATTGTTTTCTGAAATTTTTCCAAATCAACTTCAAAATTCAAATAAATTTGAAGAACATTCAACCTCATTTTGAAGAAAAACACATAATTAATCATTACTCATCCGGAGATAGGGATTAGCATGGAGGAGTTGATGTCGTCGGAGGTTGGAGATGAGGAAATATCGCTGGAGAAGGAGGTTGAGTCGCCAGAGAAGGAGTCGATGTCACCGCAAAAGGTATCCAATTTCATGGGTTCACTACGCACCATCGGCTATGGGCCTTGGGACCGATGATGTGTAGTGTTGTTGAGGCCGGTTTAAGGCCTTAGAACCGACCGTACTCGACCTACACACCACCGGTGCAATGCCCCAGAACCGGTGGTGCATAGGCCGCGTACAACCGGTTCTAAGGCCCTGAACCGGTGGTGCTCGACCCAAAAAAAATCGACCTTTTTTTTAAGCATGTTGTACCTAATTGTGAGTCGTGTTTTCATGTTGTTAATTATGGAACGGATGTTAGGCACGGATCTGAAGAAGCTATTGTTGCCGACTACAGTCATGTGTTTTTCACCACCGAGTATTATACGCAAGAAGCATTGATTAAATGGGTAAAGAAGACCGGAAAACATAATGGGTGGTTATCAATTTAAGGCGCCGCGATAAAGTTGATAGTAGAAAAAATCCTCTAATTTTTTTCTAGTGAGAGTGGTTGGAAAAATATACTCCAAAAGTGGTCGAAAAAGATCGTAAGAGAAAATCGATAGGAACCAAATATATTAGTTGTCCATTTGAGCTATATGGGTCGTTGGCGGAACCAGGTCGATGGAAGTTAGAGGTTATATGTGGAATTCACAACGACGAGAGTTTAAAAAAATTTGACGCTCATTCTTATGCACCCCGTTTGAACGAGGAGGATATAGAATTTGATGAGCGAGCAACATATATGGGAACAAACCCTAGAGAAAAATATTAAACGGTGTTAAGAAGATAAATGAAATGCGCACTAATTACAATGCAAGGCAAAAAAATCGAGTTTTGAAGAAAGCGGGTAGGTCACAACTGCAGTTTCTGTTATGGGAGCTTAAGGCACATAAGTATTATGAATGGCATAACTCTAGTGATGACGATGGACAAGTCATTACAAATATATTTTTTACGCATCCAGTTAATGTTGATCTTTTGCAGACATTTCCAATAGTATTGATCATGGGTAGTACGTATAAGATCATAAGATATGGTATGTCGTTGTTTGAAATAGTTGGTGACGTCTACTAGTTTGTTTTACTGTGTGGATTTTGTTTTCATGTCTGGTGAGAAGTTAAACAACTTCATTTGGGTGTTAGAATGGTTAAAGTCATTGATTGTCACTCACGAGATTAAATAATCGTCTGTTATTTTGACCGATAGAGATTTAGCATTGATGAACGCCATAGAAGTAGTATTCCCAAAGACAACGCACATGTTATGCAGCTGGCACATTAACCAAAACGTTCAGGGACATAAAAAAAATTTCCCTGAGAAAAATGATCATATGTAATTTATTTTTTCGTGGAACAAGATAACGTATGCGACATCAAAAAATTTAATTTGATCACGCCAGGCGTGAAATGCAATTGGAGTACAAAGAATACCCTGTTGAAATCGAATATAGTGAAAAGTCTTCGAAAATGAACAACTTCATGCATTTTGGGATATTGTACGACTAACCGGGTGGAGAGCGCTCATTTCACCTTAAAGCGTTACCTACGTACGAGCAAACTATACTTTGAGTTATTTTGGGCGATGGTGCATTCACTTGTTGAAATCCAACATGCTGCAAACAGATCTTCCTTTGAAAAGAGTCGTTACATAGCGCTGCATAAATTTGTTGACAAATTGTTTGACGAAATTCGAGGTAAGGTGTCTCATATGGCGTTGGAACTGTTGTTTAAGAATTAGAAATGGTGCAAGATTGCGAGAAGATCGCCATCAATGATAGGTCAGATGTTAAACACGATACAAGCGATGACGTTTGCATATGTTCGATAAGATCTACACACGATATATCATGCTACCACCAGATATGCGATTGGCGTAATAACAGAAAATTTGCATATTTAGAAGCGTTTCCCAGCCATTGGACGAGGTTAGAGATACAACCCCGTTCGAACCGTACAACGATAGAGATTCTAAAAGATAATTTGGAAAAAACTTGTAATCGATGTTATAGAGACAAAAGATGAAAGTCGTATAAAACACATTTACAAGAAATGGTTTGAAATTGTATATCTAGAGATATCATCCTTACTAGAGGCATTGAAGAAGTAGAAACACCGCGGTCGTCCACATGTGAAACGAAAACTTGTTGTCGATGCATCATCCACTAAACGAGATAAAAGACATTGGAAACATGTGAGGGATGCTGATAATGCTAGCGAAGACTTAGTGACGAACCCTTTTAAAACACCAAAAGTGAACTCCCGTAAAGTAGTTGCAAGTACGAATACGATTCGTGCGGATGTGCTTAGGATACCTCGCACTTCTTACATTGCCTCGCTTGTTAGAAATAACGTACAATCATCTGTTGTTGAAGGCAAACAACTGATAGATGATCAAAATGGTTTTTTTTTGTTGGATTCGACTTACTTCAATCTGTTTATATCTGGTATACATGATGTTAGGACAGATGGTCACTCTGGATATCGAGCAGTTTCGTCTGGTTGTATGGTCAGGAAAAAGGTTGGCAAGATGTTAGGAAGGAAATTTACGATGAACTAATGGAATTTTATGCAACTTATAGCAACATATATAACGGTAAAAAAGAATACATGAAGGTCGCATAAAGTATAAATTATTACGAAACTCCAACATCACACCAAATATTGGATGACAGTGCCGGAGATGGGCATTACGATTGCAACCAAGTTCTAATGCATTGTTCATTTTGTGTCATATGTGGGATCTCACAACTGAAGCCAAAAAATTCTATCTCTGCGAGGTGAACCCCTTATGATGTTCAAAATATGTAAAATTGGGTTCGGTTTCGTTGATACTAATCATTTCCTCAATGTAAGTCATTTGACTCATACTTTTGATATTCAATACGCTTGTCTTAAATAAAATATTATTCTAATTCTTAATTAAATTTGCAGTTAGCCATCAAGCCTCTATGTCCTTTCGAACTTATACATCCTACGTGGTATGCGTTGAAGAGCGATGACGCTTCAACGTGGGAGCTACCAATAGTTGGTCGCTGCAAAATATATATGGAGCTCGAAGGTCGAAAGTCAGTTTGTTCCTACCCAGAAGTAACTGATCTTGATGAATTTGTTTGGTCGGTTTATGTTGTTTAATTCTTTATTTACTTACTAGTTATAACGTTTTGTACTTCAGTTTTAAGTGTTTTATGTTTTAGTACTTTATTTTTATATAATAATAAATCAATTAATTTTCGATGAAACATTATGCAACTTATAATTCCATAACCTCAAAAAATATCATAAAAGAAACAACAATAACTTGTCAATGAAAATAGTCGTTACATAGAAGACAAAACAATAATACATAACTTAAGATTAAACATAAAATTAGTCAAAATCGTAGCCTTCATTATCGGTGAGGATACACAGTGTTTCCTACTTCATGACGATTTGATCCCAAACATATTCCATCATTTGTTTAGATAAGTAATCCGTCACTATTAAACCAAAGGATTTTAATGCCTAATTCATAATGTATGGTGGTTAGTTAAACACCAAAAACATTGGTCCACTAGTGATACACTTGTACCTACTCTTGACATATTCACGACTATGAGAGGGAGGCATTCGTGTAGACGTAGACATGCCGCCATACATGAAATACATCATACACAAAACCTCATCGAAAAACCCATCACTATTATTATCCAGCCTAGTAAACTTCACATGTTTTGCAGCGTTGAGTAAATGAGAATCGTCAAACACGCTCCACCGCATAAAGAAACAAATGAGAAATATTGCAAAAAGAAATTTGTGTGTTTGGTATATCGAAATTAGACATCCGTATATTGAAAAGTAGAAGTTTAGATTGACGGAAATTTTTGAGCGGGAATGAATTTTGGCGGCAAGTGCAATGCGGGAAAAAATTGATGAAATATATAACACCGTAGGTTTTGGCTAATGTGTACCTATGGTGCACAGTAAGGTGTACCGATGGTGCCTAGTCGACGACACCATCGGTGTGTTACCATGTGCACCGATGGTGCTCAAACCAGGCACCATCGATACACATGGTTACGCAACATCAGTGTCAACGACTAGGCACCGATGGTGCCTAGTACTGGTCGATACAATATGCACTGACCGGTGTTGTGTAGCCGGTATTGTGCATCATTGGTTCTCATGACTACGCACCAATGGTGCACGAGTACTTGAAGTTTTTTATTTTTTCCGTTGGCAATATGTTTTTTCACGGAATCTTTCTCAGGTATATCTTTGAACGTTTAGTGTTAGTTTTCTGTAAATCGGTTTTTCTCGTAGTTTATATATTACATCTATATCTATTTTTTAGTAACATTTATCATTGTTTCAGTACGTATAATTTACCGTAAAATTAATCGTTGTTTCAATACGTATAATTTATCATGTGAAGTGGATATTAATAGTTGAATAGAATAAGTAAATATAAGGATGAAAGAAAACAAACTAACATTCAAATAGAAATAATAAATTTATAGTAAAAATCAAAAATCAATCTTTCGAAGCAATAACAAATTAGATTTTGTTCTCTCCACTGAAGTGCACTCTTCAAAGCTCGACGTGTAGGAAATGTGTTCAAAGATCGAATTGCCTCTGACATTCGATCGTATGTGGTGCGCGAGGGTGGGCTGATCGTATGCCAACCATACTCACCCAAGTACCTCCATTACGTGTTCGTCGCTGATTGTCTATAAGTATCGACGGTAACGGTCAACCGATCATTTGGAATTAAATGCTGACGCCAATCTCGCCACTACTCTCACGCCACATATATCAAGACAAATCTCTCTTCTTGTAACCATGTTTAAGTACAAGTGGGAGTTCGGGTTCATCCTGAATCCGTCCGAACTGGCGCATAACGCGATCGGGCATATATCCCTCCATTGTGCTAATCATCCGTAAAGGATAAGCGATAGTACGGATCTCCTGCACGGGGAACTGAACCCTGATACCCTCATATGGCTCTAACACAAATTTTTCAAAATAAAATAAAACGTTGAATACATAATAGAATATGACTTAGTATAATTATGTAACTTACTAATAAATAAAATCACTTACATCTGTCTCCTTCAGATCCGGAAGAAGAGTACGCATCCTCGATCTTGGGTGAATGTTTGTTCCCATGATCCTCTTAGGTAGCCACTTCACAATCCTCGGCTCCCTCGCTACATGATCCGCACTATCGGGGGCTCTAAATCTGGGGAAATGATCGTAAATCCACCAGTCTAGCATGACGAAAAATCCGTAAAGGTTATGCTTTGATGCTTTCGAAGCATCACCCAGACCACGGAACAGAAAGGCCAATGCACTAGTACCCCATGCGATATCCCATAACCCGGAGTCCACGTTCTCCAATCCATATAAGCAATCAGCCTTGACACTTTTCTAATTAGTATCCGAAAATATAGTGCAACCAAATAAGAACATCAAGTATGCTTGTGATACCTGGCGGATAGTATCTGGATCAATCTGCTCGATGTAGCGGCCCTTTGCAAACGTCTCTCGCAGCCACTTTATCTTGAAGACAACGCCTCTTGTGAACTGGATCTCAGCCCGGACCTCCTGGCATAGTGGCTTAGTAGTTGTATGACTCATCACGTGGAACCATGACAACGTCCAAAGTCTGACCAACTAGAGGAGACCTGTAATGTAGCTGACATTGTCGAGAGTAATGGTCATCTCCCTGAAGCTGAAATAAAACGTGTTGGTCTCCTGATGACAACGCTCAACGAATAACTCATCTAGTACATAGTGCGTGAAGTACTGAGGCAAGTGAGCAATGAGAGGTCTGAAAGGAGTCTGTGCCAAGTGTCGCTCCACTTGTGGTTGATCATTAAGGTCCCACACACATAGCACATTATAATGTCCCTGGATGCCTAACGACATGCGAGCCTGCAAATAAAAAACTAAGTCACATATCACTCAAAATAAAACATAACTGCAAAATACCATATAATAATTCGATACTGACCTACCTATGAAGACGTGAAATGCCTTGTGTTTCTTATAGTCAGGAAATAGGGGTATCTTGTTGCATTTTAAAAATGCAAACGTCTTCCGACGCTCCTCAGTGTGTATGACATAATATGCTTCGCATCCAGGACATCCTGCTCGGGATATTCACTAGCATCCATCTTATCACTAACTGATAGTGGACGTTAAGTACCAGTATACACAGGTGGTGGTGAACGAGTAATGGACAGTGGTGATCGGTGGACATGTGGTGCATCCCATCATGATGTACCTCCATGAGTATCATCAACTGTTTTTTCAACAGCTTTATCCTTTCTTTTCCCATGTTTAATGAGGCGCAATGACCGATCGGACCTGATCCTCTCTGCATCTTTCTCCCCCAAACGTTCAGTTTACGTGTCCTTCGTTGATGATCGTTCGCGTTTAATTTCAGGGAATTTTTCATTTTCAACGACCCTTACTGTCTTCAAATTATTTACCCGGGTGAATCACTGTTGATCCCGGGTGAACCACCATTGACCGAGGAAGGCCACCGGGTTGTGGATCGACAAAATTGGACGTGAAATAAAAAAAAACAAGGTTAATATTGAAGAGTCTTAGGAATGTCAGGGGGTGATTATGCGATACGAGAATTACTTAGTGACAATTTGGTGATACATAAATCTCTTAGTGTCAATTTTAGAGAGAGAAAGTACGAGTTATTAGGTTAAGTAGATAGAGAAAATGTCATATTATTTATCCCGGGATTTGTGAAGCGTGTGTGGTCCTTTTATAGTACAATTGCGGACCCCACACGCTTTAACTCCCATTAATTACATCATTTAGTTCCTGAATTTTACTTTCTTCCTATTCTGGCTACTTCTTTATATAGTTTATACAATTTAGTCCTCACACAGTTTTTCCTATACAATTTAGTCCTTACACAATTTTCCTTATGTGATTTCCTCCTATCATACTTTTTCTTTGCTATTCTCTCCTGTCATGTTTCTTCTTCACACTTTTCTCCTTGTCTTTTATTCTTCATTATCAGTAGCCCCCCAGTCCTAGTAAAAGTTCTTTTACTGGGACTGAATAATTCTCCAATTGCTCACTTCGCATACCCTCGAAAAATTGCTTTTGAAAGACAGGAATCATTTTCCTCGAATATTTTCTTTCTTCGAATTTCCACAGTTTGCCTCGATCCATCGAAGCCATAAATCACTCTTCAAACTTCACCAGACTGAGGGAAATGTCTCCTCGAAAAATCGCTCTTTGAACTTCTTCTGATAACCGAGTAGTCCCCCAATCCTTGCTCCAATTTAGCCATCTAAGCCCCCCGACTCTGGCTAAAAGGGGTGCCAGGATTTAATCTTTATCATGACATCATTCAACAAACACATGTGTCAGCATATCTTTTTTGAAAATGTTGCTTATTCCCCTGACATTTTCTGACTAGAAAACTCTTCATTTTCCCCTGACATTTTCTGACAGAAAAACTCTTCATCTTCTCCTGTGGCTAGTGTCAGAATATTTCACACCTATATGGACTATACGGTCCCTATGCAAACACCAGAAAAAGTCCTCGGGCCTGATATGTCAGGAAAGCCCAGCTTCTCCTATAAATACTGACCTTCTCTCCTCATTAACTCAACTTTTGTTCAATCATTTCTAGAGAGATAAAGCTGGCGAATAAACCCCGTCGGATTCCTGAGTGGTTGTTAATCAGTAAGAGGTTCGAAGAGAGAGTTGCTGCTGTTGAAGACGTGAGGCCTCAACCTCCACCATCAACTACCACTTTCTTTGGTGCCTGGCCTCCCTCAGCAGATTCGACTGCAATTATCCCTCTCGAAGTCGCTCGACAAATCCTGCATAACGATTCTAACCCCCTCGGACACATGGGTAAGGACAGGAAGCATAAACACTCGTCCAGGAAGAGAAAGAAGTCTCACAAGGATAGGAAAGGATCTCATGAGCGAAAACGTGCCAGGGAGGCGCCCCTGGTCATTCGGGAGCCTACGTCACCAACAACCCTCGAAAATCTCCCTCAAACATCTGCTAGCCCTCTTCGAACGTCTACCAGACCTCCTCGAACTTCTGCCAGTCCTCCACGAATATCCACAAGCCCTCATCGGACCTCTAATAGTCCTCCCCAAAAAAACGAAGTAGATGAATCAAGTCTACCTTCTACTCCATCTATGACGATTCATGGGACTCGATTTTCGCCTTCGAAAATGCGCATCACCGAAGATGATATGCTCAATAGGAGAAATGAGAGTCGAGATGTCAAAGGGAAAAAACCTGCCACAACGCCCCTCAAACCAAAAGTGCCAGTGATTCCACCTTTGGGTTCTTCGAATAATGCCACCTCCTCGTCCCAAACAATATCCGAAGAGCAAGCCCGTCGGATTGCTCCAAAATCGAAAGGGGATATTGTGTTACCCTTGGAACTAGACAATATTGCTGGTCGCAACATTCGGGGCATCGAAAATAAGCATATGGTGGCCCTTTCCAACATCAGATACAAATATTTTTTGAAGGACGAAGAGGCGATGCTGAGGGCCCGATGGTGAATCCCTTCCTATATTACCATCAGATTTCCCTCGGAAGGAGAGACACCTTTATTAGTGAGGGACAACGAGTTGGTGGTATATACCGAGATCATGAACTGGGGGCTAAGGTATCACTTAGACCCCTTCTTTATCGAATATTTGGCAAAGATAGACCTTTGTCCTTCGCAGGTTGGTCCCAACATGTGGTTTACTCTGATGGCCTGCATCATGGCCTCGAGACTCTTAGGTCATGAATTTTCGTTAGAGCAACTTATTGGCCTTGCTGGTTTGGCCAGGAATCCTTTCTTTCCATTTTACTCACTGACTTTGAATCGAGGACAAAAAATCCTAAGAGATCTACTAGAGGCTGACAAGAAATGGAGGCAGCAGTTTGTGTTTTTCTCTGGTTGCTCGGAGACCGGGTCAGAAGCCACTCCCTCGAATCCTCACAAGCTTTCTCTGATGTGGACTAATAAATGTGAGTGCATATCCTTCGAAAAACTTTTTATGCTTCCTCAAATTTTAAATTCTGATTGGTCTTGATATTGATTTCTTGTTGCAGCTATGACTGGGATATCTAAGCCCTATGCTGACTATGTTGAGGGTGCCACAAATGTATTCACCAAGCTTCGCTTGTGGGCAAAAGAACACTGGGACAACCGATTTCGTCTCTGCATCACAGATAAAAATCTTTCCAGGAGTCGATTGTGGAGGCTCAATCCCCTCGACCGAATTAGCATGAGAGGATTGATGGCTCCTCCCTCAGAACGAGAAGTGATGGAGCGCTGTAGCCCAAAAGACATAGTGGTATATCTGCCCAAGCGCTCTCGGTCGCAGAGTCATCTTGGGGATCCTCCGGAAGATGATGTTTCAATGACTCAACAACTTAACCCTGAAGAAACGGTCAACACCCAAGGGCCTCCTCCCCCGAACAATACTGGGTCGTCGAACCCCGTCCCTCCACCAAACAATGCTGGGTCATCGAACTTCATTCCTCCTCCCCCTGCTCCCATCCTGCCATCAAAAAAGGATGCCAAGACAAGAGATAGGAAGGGTAAGGGTGTCCTCGAACCCATCCAAGAATTATCTGAGGGTGGAGAGACGCCCGAAGACAATCAAGGAGCTGCTCTAGAGGAAAAGGTCCAAGAGATCTCAAGTGAACCTGAGGATAGAGGTGGCCATTCTCCTGAGGAAAGTTCTCATCAATCTCCACATTTGCCTCTGACTGAGGCTTCTCACCCTGTCCCCCTCGAACATAGTCCAAGGTTAGCACCTATTCCCATCCCTCGGAGCAACCCTCCTCAACACATTGATCCATACACTCTTGGAGGCGGGTTTTCTGAGTTTGATTCTGCAGCATTAGGGTCTCCATCGAGCTCCTTCGAAGTTCCCTTGGATGATGAATTCTCTCTGTCCCTTCGAAAATTGTTGCACACCTCAGTAAATAGGGGCAAAAAACTGCGACACCTTGAAAAACGCAAAAATCACTACAAGTTTAAATCGCTGTTAGCTGCCTCTCAGCTCGAATAGGCCAAGAAACAACACGCAGTGATCGACGGCCAAGCCGATGCCTTATACGAGAGACTATCTGCCTCCGAAAATTATGTGATAATGCTGGAGAGGTGTTGTCAAGAAGAGAGGGACTTGTATAAAAAGAAGACTGATGCTCAAGAGCTGTTGATAGTTGAGTACAAAAAAGGACATCGTTTGGCTTGCGATGGATTCACAAAGTGTAGCGAGGCCTTTAGAAAGGTGAAAGAAGACCGAGATCAGCTACTGAAACGGGTCGAGAACTTTCCTAGCCAAGTCGAGGAAGAGAAGGACAAAGTTGTGGATGCTTATGCAGCGACGTGCACAAGTAAGCTGCAAGCCCGGGATGCCACTACTCGAGCTGGTTTGCTCACCCAAATCCATACTGAGCATCCTGAATATAACTTAAGGAGTTTTTGGAAACTTGTCCCCTCGGAACTTCGTCCTCCCCACATAATAGTAAGTGATAGCGAAGATTCAGAGGCTGAGAGGAGTGTCTCTTTGAAAAATTCAGACTGAGGGAAATGTATAAGGTGTTGATATTTTGTGTATGGCCAAATAGGGCCATTTTTTTTGTAATGCGGCTAAGGCATGTTGTACCGCGCTAATTTGATGATACATATTCTGATTTTGTAAGGTCAGTGATGAAACTTCATTTTTATGAAAAAATTCAATCCAAAGCCCCAAATGTTATGTTCTCAATAATAATCCGAAGAGACAAATCCTTCGAACCTTTATTATGTCCTACCTAACAACTTGGAGAGGTAATATTATGAGATAGATTATTGTGACCCAAACATTAATAAAGGCAGCTAGGATTCGAGGCACACATTAATGTGACCCAAATACTGAAAGTCAAATAAAATTCGAGGCGCACTTTAGCGTGACCCAAATAATAATAAAGTCTCAAAAAATTCGAGGCACACTTTAGTGTGACCCAAATAATAATAAAGTCTCAAAAAATTCGAGGCACACTTTAGTGTGACCCAAATAATAATAAAGTCTCAAAAAATTCGAGGCACACTTGAGTGTGACCCAAATAATAATGAAGTCACAAAACATTCGAGGCACACTTGAGTGTGACCCAAATATTAATTATCAGATAAACTTCGAAGCTCACTGGAGTGTGACCCGAATATTGTTCGAAGAGACATGAATTCGAGGCACATTTGACTGTGACCCGAAAATAGTTCGAAGAAACACGAGTTCGAGGCACATTTTACTGTGACCCGAAAATAGTTAAGGCAAAGAATTCTTTGTATTGAAGCAGCTCATCGAAACACCTCATTAAAACCTTCATGTGCCTAACAGGGTAGGAAAGAGTGTGCCCTCGCTAAATTTCGTTCTAAGGGATACAAAGAAGAAGAAAAAATACAATCGCTACTCGCTAGCTAGCTCGTCAATCAAGATACAATTTTAAGTGCTCAATGTTCCAAGGGAGACGGAGATATCGCCCTTCCTTGTCTTTTAATCGGTATGTGCCCGGTTTTATCTTCTCTGTGACCTCATAGGGACCTTCCTAATTCGGTCCCAACTTCCCCAAATTCTTGTCTTTGGTGTGCAAGAAAACTTTTCGTAGGACTCTGTCCCCCACTTTAAAATCTCTGTGCTTTACCTTAGACGCGTACCGACTCCTCATAAGAGTTTGATAATGGAGTGACGTCAACTGTGCTTGTTGTCTCTTTTCTTCAACCAAGTCTAAGGCCAGTGCTCTACTCTGGTCATTCGTGTCGGAGGCATATGTTGCTACACGATGTGAGGGAAAAATGATCTCTGGAGGGACAACGGCATCCATTCCATATACTAAGGCATATGGAGACACAGTAGTGGCCATTCGCGGAGTCGTCCGGTATGCTCACAATACTTCATGTAGATAGTCGGGCCATTTCCCCGCTTTCCCTTCCAGGTTCTTCTTCAAACCATCGAGAATCGTGCGATTAGTCACCTCCACTTGCCCATTAGCCTGAGGGTGAAATGGTGCTGAAAAACATTGTCGTATACCCCTCGATACACAGAAACTTTGGAACTCCTTGTTATCGAACTAAGGTCCGTTATCCGTGGTGATCTGCAATGGTACACCGAAACGACAACAAATGTTAGATATGACAAACTTGATCACATATTTGTCCTTTGTACCTGCCAGCGGCTCAGCCTCTACCCACTTAGAAAAATAGTCGACCGCTACGATTATAGTCTGTCGGCCCCCAAACGCCATTGGCAGGGGCCCAACTAGATCAATGCCCCATCTGTCAAATGGGACAGCCTCTGAAATGCTTTCCAGTAAAACCCCAGGTTTGTGAATCACGTTAGCGTAGCGTTGACACGTGTCACATCGTTTGACTAATTCTTTTGCGTCGGCCGCGATAGTAGGCCAATAATAGCCAGCCAGAAACACTCTCTGAATTAACGCCTTATATCCATAATGGGCAGATCCTTCACCATCGTGCAATTCGGACAGGATAATTTGCGACTCGGGCCTACTCAGACACCTCAATAATGGTCGACTCAGAGATCTTTTATACAGCACTCCTCCCAACAGGATATAGCCATGAGACTTGAATCTGACTTTCCTAGCTTCGTACTTTTCGACAGGTAAAGTATCATGGGCCAGAAAATCGATGATGGTCGTCCTCCAATCATTCTTAATCACGTTGCTTTCCTCCAAGATGTTCATTGTATGCTCCTCGCCAATCGAGATCGAAGGGCACTCCTGAACCAAAACCCATGGGTAACCTACCGCCCGTGAAGCGGAGACAAGAGAATCTGGGACAGCATTTAACTCTCTTCGTACATGCTCATACTTAACTTCCTCAAATTCGGATGCCAAATCTTTCAATATCTTCAAATACTGTATCAGCTTATCTTTCATGGCCTCGGACTCTCCTGAAGCTTGATTTATCACAAACTGTGAGTCACTGATCAGTTTAATCTTTCGAGCCCCACATATCTGAGCCAAACACAAACCTGCTAGAGCAGCCTCATACTCAGCTTCATTGTTAGTAGCCTTAAAACCGAAACGAATGGCTTGGAATATAGCTACGCCTTTCGGGGAAATCAATTGGACACCTGCCCTACTTCCTGAGATGTTCGACCCCTCATTCGTCCGTATCACCCATTCCTCTTCACCAACAAAGTCGTGCACTTCCTTTTCCTCTCTATCCGAATGGAACTCGACCAGGAAATCGGCTAAAACTTGGGCTTTTATCGTCCTGCCAGAGATGTCAGGCCTTTGTAATAAACTCTTCAGGGGAAATGTCGTCCGAACAATGATAGGATGGGCCTGGAAGTAAGGTCTCATCTTTCGAGCCGTCGTTACCAGCACTAAAGCTACCTTCTCCAATGTGAGATATCGCTTCTCCGCATCCAGCAAACTCTTACTGACATAATAGATAGACTTTAGGAGAGAGTCATCTTCGCGGAGGAGAACGGCGCTGACCGCACATCCTGATACTGATACATAGATAATTAATGTCTCTCCCACCAATGTCTTAGACAAAACCTCAGGAGACGTCAAATATTCGTGATCAGAGCTTTTAGCTGCTCGGGATCTGCCTCAATGACTTTTTCGCTGATCATGTATCCGAGAAATTTTCCTGACCTCACCCCGAAAATGCACTTCTCCGGATTGAGTTTTAGATTGACTCTACTTAAATTTTGAAATGTCTCTGCTAAGTCGGCAAAATGGTCTTCGTCCCGCGCACTTTTGACTAGCATATCATCGATATAGGCCTCCATGTTCCGCCCAATCTGCCCCTCAAAGGTTTTATTGACTAGGCGCTGATAGGTTGCCCCCGCGTTTTTTAATCCGAACGGCATGACCCTGTAGCAATATAAACCTCGCCCGGTGATAAAAGAAGTGATTTCCTCATCGTTAGCGGCTAATCGGATTTGGTTGTATCCTGAGTAAGCGTCCATAAACGACAACATTCGATTCCTGGAGGTCGAATCTACTAACTGATCGATGCGAGGCACAGGGAATGGATCTTTAGGACAAGCTCTGTTTAAATCTGTGAAATCAACACAGATTCTCCATTTTCCATTCTTCTTTCGCACCAACAATGGATTCGACACCCACACGGGATAATGCGACTCGCGAATATGACCTATGCTCAGTAGCCTCTCGACCTCCAACAGAATTGTCGTGGCCTTTTTCGGGGAGACAGGTCTTCTTTTCTGGACTATGGGTCGGACATCAAGTCGTACCGCGAGTTTATGACACATAATTTCCGACGGCACCCCAGTGACATCCTGTGCACACCAAGCAAACATATCAAGTTTATCAGATAAAAAAGAAATTAACTTCTCCTTGAATTATAGAGAGAGGATGACTCCAATCTTCAGAAATTTGCCACTCCCAAATTCATGTGTCGCAGAATCTCCTTCGGGAACCTGAAATCCGGGGGCCTCCCTCGGATCATCGCATGGGATGATTTCGGGGGGAGGCCCTTTTAATTGTTATGCTTTGTCTGAAGTTTCTCCCCGAACCCCCTTCGAGGACAGGGCTATCTGGTAACACTCTCGTGCCATCTTCTGGCTACTCCGGATTATCCCAATGTTATTTCCTACCACGTACTTCAAGCATTGATGCACCGTTGAGATTACGTCGTACATCCGGGATAACCAAGAGCGGCCTAGGATGGCGTTATACAATGTCGGCGCGTCAACGATAATGAACAATACTTCAACCTCCTTCTTGAACGGCCCTCGACCCAATTCGACCACACATTGAAATTCTCCTACCACCATTGCTGTAGCACCAGTGAAGCCCACTATAGTCCTGTCGGATTTTCGGATAACTGGTGGGTCGGAAATTCTCCGGTAAGTGCTCATAAACAATATATTTGCTGAACTCCCTGTATCAATAAGTATTTTCTGAATTTGATCCCCAGCGATACCCGCAGCGATCATGACCGCATCTTCGTGGGGGCCTACGACATTGCGCATGTCATCATCATCAAAACAAATGATAGAGGAAGGCGACCGGTGCATTTGCTCTGACACCCCTGCTTCGATCTGGGTAGTTAGGTTGACCATGTGCCTCTTGCGGGAGCTGTTAGAATTTCCCGCAATAGTGTCTCCTCCAAAAATTGCCAAAGAGTCGAAGAAAGCGCAGAGGCTATCCACCCTCCCCTTCGGAATAATATCTTCCACCATATTGACGTTGTTCCTCCCCTCCTTGGGGTCTAAATATTCCTGTTCAATATCAAAGTTGTCAATCCCTTCGAAAATCACCATGGTCGTGTCATTGTTTTTCGTGACAGCTTTTACCGCGACATTCTTTTGGGAGTGCTTTTTGACAAACTCTAGCAACATTCCATTCTCAACCAAGGCTTGCACTTCTTTCTTTAACGCTATACAATCCTTGGTGTCGTGTCCAATATCCTCGTGATACTTGCAATACTTATTAACGCTTCTGCTTTCCCTCGGAGTCTGTATGGGAAAAGGCTTTCTGAATGGTACCGTAGATTTTGCTTTGTCAAATATCGTAGCAACACTTTCTGTCAACTCTGCAAAGTAGTCGGGTCGAACCCACTTATTCGACATGGGTCTCGTTCCTTGGTTGTAATTGTGCTGGTTGCCATAGTATTGTGGATTTTATTTCTGTCTCGGCGGATATTGACTCGCATTCTTGGCCTGAATATTAGAACGGAGGCCAAGGTTACTCGACTCGGATCTTTGGAATTGGTTTTTATCCAACTGGTCCCCAGATCCCTTTTCCGACGCCTGAGTCTCTTCCACCAAGATCCTCTTCTCAACCTGATCAAGTAATACTCCGAAGGTCATTGCTTGGCTCTCCACTACCGTATCCTTCAACAATCCGGGGAGCAGACCCATCCTAAAGGCTGCAAGTGCCACCGAGTCTTTACAATATTCCATGTCCGTTTTCGTTTTGACAAAACGATTAGTGTAATCCTTGAGGCTCTCCCCAACTTTATGCCGACAATAGATGATCGTGTCTCCGTTTGCTCTGAACTTCTTGCTCCCCACGAAGTGTTGCCTGAAGATGTTCCAAAACATATCAAAATTCTTTATGGAGCCCTGCGGAATTCTATTGTACCATTTAGAAGCTACCCCCTTGAAAGTCTGGGAAAAAGCTCTGCACAACAACTTATCATCATCGTCGAAATTGATCATAAAATTTTTGAATTGTTCGATGTGGTTATCTGGGTCCTGTGTCTGAATTTTTCTAACTTTGAAATATCAAAGTGCTTCGGAAGGTTCCCCACTAAAATCTCCGAGGACAGAGGAGAGGCTCTCCAATTGTGACCCGTACGATAAATGTTGGATCGTAAATTGTCGTTATTCGAAAAGTACAAACCCTCCTCGGAAGGTAAAGTGTATTGTTGCTGCCATTCCAAATTCCGAGGGCCCATGTCCTCTTTCTTATCAAGATACCTTGCCTGTTCATGAGACCGATCACCACCTCGGGCATGGTGACTTTTTTCCCTCGAGGATTTCCTCTCTGAGCTTCTTCCTCCTCGGAAATCGGTACGCCTGTGATCACGTTTTTTCTTCCTGTGGTATTTCCGAGGGGACGATTCCGAAGTGCTGTATCGAGAGTAATCGCTTGAGTCGGCCGAATCTGAACGGCGTCTCTCTCTTTTCCTTGGCGATCGCCGCTCGCGTCCCCGATATCTGTCGTCCCTATTTTTGGGACGAAATTCAGTTTCACGTTCCTCCTTTTCAATGACAGCCTCTCTCCTTATCTCGGATCGAAGATTCTCCCGTGCAGCTTCCTTTTCTACTTTCAATCTTTCGATCTCTATCAGCAATTCATTCCTTCGAGCCATGAGATCTGAGTCATCAAAAGCGTTTTCGACTCGCTGACCTCCTTCTCCCTCGTATTCCATATCATTCCGGTAATCATCGCCTATCAAGTTCTCCTCGCAATTGTTAACCAAATCATCCCCTTCCATAGTTCTCCTCGGAACAGGGATTATTTCCAGGAAGTGATTGCCGTCAGAGCGATCTTCGCTTCCCACAGACGGCGCCACTGAAGAGTCTTAGGAATGTCCAGGGGTGATTATGCGATACGAGAATTACTTAGTGACAATTTGGTGATACAGAAATCTCTTAGTGTCAATTTTAGAGAGAGAAAGTACGAGTTATTAGGTTAAGTAGAGAGAGAAAATGTCATATTATTTATCCCGGGATTTGTGAAGCGTGTGTGGTCCTTTTATAGTACAATTGCGGACCCCACACGTTTTAACTCCCGTTAATTACATCCTTTAGTCCCTGCATTTTACTTTCTTCCTATTCTGGCTACTTCTTTCTATATTTTATACAATTTAGTCCTCACACAGTTTTCCCTATACAATTTAGTCCTTACACAATTTTCCCTATGCGATTTCCTCCTATCATACTTTTTCTTTGCTATTCTCTCTTGTCATGTTTCTTCTTCACACTTTTCTCCTTGTCTTTTATTCTTCCTTATCAAATATTATTATAAAACATAAAATACAATCCATAAACCTAAAAAACAATCCAGAAACTAAACCTAAAAATCCATATTAAAATATTTCGTACTTCAAAAAAAAATACTTAAAAAAAACAGAAAATTCATGGATACGCACCATAGGTGCACAGCCCCTACACTACGCACTAGTGGGGTGCGCCAAACACTCCATCTCTGTGTATGTCCAATACGGCCGGTATTGGGCATATGCACCGATGGGGTGCCTGGTGCACCCACCGGTAAGGCTGGCAGCCATTTTCCAACCGGCAATCGGGCTAGAAAATGGCCTCCAAACCTTACCAAGAACTCTAATTTCTAACATAATTCTACCATAATTTCTAAACATTAACTAAAATCTATTATACTAACTCAAAATCTTAACCAAATTCACAAATTTCTATGCTAAATAACCTAAAAATTAAAATTATGAAACTTATTTTGTTTGTGGTGGATCTTTCTTCTTCACCATGACGGAGGAGGAGGGAGGAAGAGAAGGAGGTGTCGTGGTTCGCCGGAAAAGTTAGATAGAGGTTGGAGGTTTTAAAGAGAAGTGAGTCTTAGGGTTGTAGAGAGAAGCAAGAGAGTGAGGAAAGTGAGGGATAGAGTTGGAGAAAAAATGAGATGGATAAAAGTTAGTGAAAAAAGGCTTATATACCCCTAAAAAGGTATTTTCGTCAAAATTAGGGTCAACTTATACCACTTGTGGGTAAACTCAAAATTGGGTAAACTTAAACCATATTTTGGTATATATAGTTTGACCCTAACTATAAATACAGTATGATCCATGCAAAATCTATATATTACCGTAAAACACATGATCAGGGTAGTAAGTATATATTATGTACAAAGATATCATTGGACGTTGTCGAGTCGTAACAACATCAGTGAGTGCGAAGTAAATTTTTGTACATGTTGTTATTTATTTTCATCCAATTCCAACCATTATTCTTAAATTCAGTTTCTATTATTGTGCTTTTTTTAATGAAATGTATTAAATTAAAATAATAAAATCTGCTTAAAATAATAAAATATATTGTAAACCAAAGTGAAATAATGATCTACGTAGGGAAAAACAGTTGAAGCGCATAACAGTTTTTCTGGAAGAGAACGTTTATGATGTAATGTCCGCAGTAATGAGAAATAAAAGAAATTGGAACTCCATCCGACCGTCTAAGAAGGTGCGACCAGTCAGGTACGTCCAAGTATTGGAGGGGTAAATTATAGGATAACAAAATTAGCTTTTATAGTTTAAGTCGGTCATATAATTTTTTAACCATGAAGTTTATAGCGGATGACAAAGAGTATGTGGTCATATATTGTAGACGTAAGATGCGTAGCTGTGATAAATATTTTTATATATTTTTATTTCTAAATGTGGTAAACCACAACACAGAAATAAGTGCGCCAAATGTGATATCGATCATGTTTGAATGGTCTTTACACGTTGACAATATGTAGCCAGTTGGACCAACATGGATCAGTGAAAGTAAATTCAAGTTTATAACTTGAAGCTTTCCAGATACTACTTTAGAAAATATATTAAAAGATAATGTGATTTATATTTTTTAATGCATTGCTACATAAAATAAAATCAAGTGGAAATTTAGATCCCAACCATTGAGTATGTCTCGTGTGGAGAGATTTTCCTGTATGACTAACCATAAATGAATGAGTATTTTAATATATTAGTATTGCTCTTCCGAGTGAGAGGGGAGGGATTAATTTTCGGATGATTTGGTATGTCTTATTAATGGTAAGTATATTACTTTTTTCATTAGGTAACCAACATATTACATCTTCATTGATTGAAAATTGAGGGGGAGTTCACGAATAACATTACCAATTTATTGAAGGTGGAATTCATTACTTACATTGTTCGATCTGCAACTTGTAAACAGTATTGAGTTTAAAGTTACTATTACCGTAGTGGTTGACAAGTGAGATAAGGAGAAGGAAATGGTCACACTGGAGAGAGATAGATTACCCATTTGCTACATTTTATGTGTAAAGATTAATAACAAGTGGCCTAAGCCGAATAATTTTCCTTCATACCGAAGAGGGTGATGATTCGAGGGAGAGCCCAAAATTATTATTTTTATTTTATTTTATTTAGTCACACAAATTTGATGACGTTTTTTCCACTTATTATAAACCATAGATGTTTAATGGTAGAAAGTTTAACCATCATAAACAGCACATAACATTCCAGCGCCCTTGATGGTATTAAGTTTAACCATTTATGAAGCCTCCAATGAATATTTGAATCCCCAACCAAACAGGCATGTAGTATGAACCGTTACGGAATAGGATATCCTTGTATGAATTACCACTTCTTCTCGGAAAGTGACACGTCTTTGATCTTTAGATCTACTTGATAAGCCATACTCTGGCCCACCTTTGCATGGGCTTTCACCCTTTCATCAGCTTCAATGTAGTAGGAACCCATGAAGATTAAGTAATCATAATTTCTAAAATCGTTATCACATAAATCACAAACGTTATGATCAATATAGGAAGCTTTACGTATATTCCCTTCTAAAAAAGTTATCATCTGATCTGAGGAATAGCACCGCTATCATCGTCCAAGAGAGTTCTTGCGAGTTTCAGTGGAACTAAGACTCTGTTTCTCGAAAATATATAATTAGAGGTGATTTAGAGATAAAGGAAATGCTTAAGTAAAGTATAGTGTCTCTCATAGTGGTAAATGTTCATTGACTATATAATATAATGTCGGGACACATATGGATTAATATGATGCACGCATTGTATCAAATATGCATCAATGCTCGTGATATATGTTCAAAAGAATAATCAGATTAATCCATAATATTCAACATGTGGCTAAAGAGTGTTATGATACTTCTTTTGTTCCTAACAAATATTAATTAGTCGGGGCCCTTAAAATTTTATATGATATCTATGATCTGAGAGAAGCACTCATATAGTGGAACGATGGAGATTAGTGGTAAAAATAACACTTGGAGCCACAAATTGTCTATAAATAATAGTTGTAGGCCGATAAAATAAAGACGCATACCATTATTTCATTAATTTAAATCCATTATTGATGCGGTCAATTGAATAAACCAGATTGTCCATATCAGGGAAGTTATTTGCCTTGTATTGATTGTGAATCCAATTTTAGTTAAAGAAAAACACCAAATGGAATATGTACATGGAATCAACCAACCTTAAACAAGAATGTACGAAGAACCCAATCCGTTATTACGCATTGATCGATTGGTGGATATCATTTTAGATTATAAGATGATATCATTTATGGATACATATTTAAGTTACAATCATATCATAATACATTCAGATGATGAAGAGCACACAAGTTTTATGACAAAATGAAGGTTGCACGACTATAAGGTCATGTCGTTTTGTCTCAAAAAATATTGTGCATATTAACAAAGATTGATAAACAAGACATTGTTTAATCAATTTAAAAGAAACGTAAAAGTATATATCAACAATATATTGGTTTAGTACAAATGACAAGAACCTGTGGCATTCAACCTGAAGTTAAACTAAAAAAAAGTGCATGTTGAAAGTCTGTTTCAGTAAATTCTTAGGATACTGAATCTGCTAAAAGGGGACCGCAGTAGACCTCAAGAAGTTTTACAATTTAGAATTTATGGAAAGTGAAGTATCAAAAGGGTTCATATCCTCACAAAGAAGGTTGACTTCCCTAAACCGATTTATCTCCAAGCTATTTTACAAGTGTATTCCCTTCTTCGAAATCTTAAATATGTTCGGATAGTCTAACTGGACCTCAGAGTGCGATTAAACATTTTGAAAAATTAACGCCACTTGGTTTCTCCTAAAGTCCTTACATGAACGCACTCATATAATAGCTTATATGTATAGTTATGTGTATCTAATCATATTATTAATATAGTCATAGTCAAGGCCGAGGAATTCACATGTATATCCATTTATTATGTTAATAAATCCATTATATATATAAAGAAAACTCGATACTTATAATTAAAGAAGTTAGCATTGGCTCTTGTGGTGGCTACTAGAAAAATGAGATCGTATTTTGAAAGTAATATAATTGTTGCAAGAACCTCTCTCTCTCTCTTTTGAAATGTTATCCAAAATTCCATAATATTTCATAAACTATCATGAAAGTCAATATAGCTGGAAATTTTGATATTACATTCAAACCAAGTAATGTCATCAAGGCTTAAAATCTAGCAAACTTACTCATTAAATTCCATGTTGAAAGACCATCTCTCTCGAAGGATAATCGCAAGCCCGAGTGAACAGTTTGAACTGGTGGATGATTAACTGATATAGATCCTGAAGAAGAAGTATAACTAACATCCATTCGAGATACTTTTTGTACCAATCGATCAAGTTTGGTTACACGTTTTGAAAAACGAGGCCGAATATGCAACAATAATATAAGGATTTCGGCTTGTCCATCTACATGGGGCACGATGTGTAAAACTCATCACTGACTCGTATTTGGTATTCAATCATGATTCGGGGTAAGTCAAAGAAAAAAATTCATCATATATTTACAAAACTAAGGCCAGAAGCCTATAAGTTTGAACAATTCAGTATGAGCAAGTAGGCCGATATAAGAATGTGATAGTTGACACATTTGCCTCTTCTAGACGTTTTTAATCAATGTTATAAGTGACCTTACATGATAAGTTTACCATATTCTAGCATATGTTGGTTGCGCCCTCTAAATTAAAATTAGAGACCATGCTTATTGACGAACAAAAAGACTGGTGAACCTCATTTATAGTATATCTGATTGAAAATACACTTTCTAAAAAATAAATTCAAGGGTAGAAGTTTCAAGATATGTTATGTTCATTGTTTAGTGTACGTTATAAGTAAATTATCAACACATATTGAAATAACTTGAGGTCTTTTGAGAGAAGTGAGATCAGAGATAAATATTGAAGAGAGAGTTTTATATATCATGTCATCTTTGCAACAAATAATGTTTGAACACTTTGTGTTTGGAGTCTTTGTGTAACCTACTTGTTTTATAAAAGAATGTATGTTGCCCATGGATGTAATATTTCTTCACAATCTAAACCACATTAAGTTGTTTTGTATGCATAATATTATGTTTTGTTTTATTTGTTACTAATCTTGACGAGGGTAAATTATTCATTCTAAATATTAATAATCATAGCTTGGTTCTTACCTAATATAAACAGATATTTTCCCCAACAAATGATGTGGTGAGTATGGAACAACAGTAAAGTGAGTAGATCAATTGTTTATCTAAATACTGGAGAAGCATATCTTTCTTGGAAACTAAAAGCCACAAAGACAAATTCTATGAAGCTTAGCCTACAAAAAATCAATAGATTGAATGACTTTAACCTCTAGAGAATTAAGGTTAAGGCTTATCTAGTATAAAAGAAATTGGATGTTTTTATCGAAGATAAATTTACACAGGTTCATGCCATGGTATTATCTAAAGCTCATAGTGCCCTCATACTGAGCTTGACAGATGAAGTGCTACAAGAGGCGTCTGAAGAGCCAACGGGGATAGGGTTATGGAATTGGTTGGAGGAAATTTACAAGAAGAAGTCATTGATGAACATATTTTATATAAAAAACAACTTTGCATGTTGTCTACTGATTTGTATAAAAGAGATTTGAAGGCCCCTAGATGATTACAATCGAATCATACTCGACTTGAATTTAGTTGGTGTGAAGATAGATAATGAGAAGTACCAAACATTCATCTTCTAAAGTTCTTTTCCACATGAATATAAATGCTTCGTGGCCACCGTGATCTATGACAAAGACTCTCTTACGATGGCCAAAGTTAAGAGCACCTTGAACTTCAAATATCTTCAAATGAAGACTATTGTGAAGGGTAAATCTTAAGGGCATGGGAAGAGTTCAAAATTAATTTGTTGGACATGCAAGAATGACATTTATTTCGGAACTATCCAGAGAAGAGAAATGGGAATACCTATCAGAATACCAAAGTCGAAGGATAATGCAATGATGTCTGATGACTGTGAGTACCCTGATAGGTTAATAACTTATTATTCTTGCAGGTACAATGATAAATGGATATTGGATGTGGGTCCATCGTTGCACATAACTTCCAATAAGCATTAGATTGATGACCTAGAAATATTAATGATAGAAGAGTCATCATTTGCAATGACAAATCTGACAATTTCAAATGGATTGGAACGTTTTGGCTCAAGTTGTATACAAAACTTGAGAGAGTGATTAACAATGTAAGGTATGTAACCGGAATAAAACGTAAACTTCTTTATATTGGGATTTTAGAGGAGGAAGGGTTTATCTATATGGGTGGAGATGGCATACTTAGGTTCTTACAAGGCTTTATTATTATTATATAATCCAATATGACTAATGGTGTGTTAGTTCTTGAAGGCACTATAGTAGTAGAGGGTGCGAGTTTTTCTAGGGTGTCATAGTATTAAGGGGTGTGTCTAGTATGGTGAAAGATTATATAGGTTGTATCATCATCTCTTGTGGTATTTAATGAGAACATACTAGGTGAACTAAGTAAACAAGAACTGTTAGATGATATCGCAGTTCAAGAGCTGAGCTTTTTTGCAAACTGTGTTTTGGGTAAGAGCAAGAGGGTGATGTTTACGCCCACTAACCAAACATATAATGGATCACTTGATTATGTTCATTCAGGCCTTTGAATTCCAGCATGGGAACCTACCATGGGTGGTACAAGTTACTTTATGTTGTTTATTGGTGACTATTTTAGGAAAGTATGGGTTATACTTTTGAAGAAAAAATATAAAGCATTTTCGGGCTATGATTAATAGGATTTATTCTGGAGTGTCTGATGAAGAATTAGGTTCCCTTAAACCTATAAATAGATGAAAATATAACCTACAAAGATATGGCATGATGAGTATTGTGAACGGAATATTTCTTGAACCACTGCGGGACGCGCAACGGGGGAGACTCATTTTTCTCTAGTCCATGGGATACAAGTTGAAGTACCACCAGAAACATTTCTTACCTCCTTCAGAATTACCTACTATAATGAAGGAACAAACAAGATCAGTCGTAGGTCCGAGTTGGACTTGATAGACAAAAATCTAATCAAAACACATTTTTGAATGGAGACTATCGAATGTTAATGCAAAAAAAGTTGATTTTAAGATTTATTTTCATGAGTTTCAAATATGGGGAAATGTATGAATTGACTTTTCATTTACCCAAAAGATAAAACTTTTGGTAAGTGAAAGTTAAACTCGGAAGGATTCTAAACAGTAACTGCTAACGTTAAATTGGACACTTACAAACAAATAAATGCATAGGGGTATCACCTACCATACCCATAGAATGTGGAGCACCTGAAACTTTATGTCTCTCAAAGACTATAATCTCCTGATAAATTCTTATTGTGTAAACTTTTTGCTTTATTTGATAATGTTATATATTATGGGTGTATTATTTCCAATTTAGTGGCATGGGTAGGTTTTAACAATGCACTTTATTATTTAAAAAAAAATGTTGTCTTAACTTATGTATTTTAATATTTTTGTATTATAAATTTGAATGTGTATAAGCTTTCGAGCTAGAGCATCAAAATTGTATAGGATTTCAAAGTTGAACATCAAATGTGCATAGGTTTTTTAACCGGATCATCTAACATGCATAGAATTATGATCTAGAACATCCAATATGCATAGGCCTCCGAGTTAGAACATTAATGTGTAAAGTGACTTTTGAGTCAAAGCACTAACATACAAACAGTTTTTCGGGCATGGGAACCTAACCTCTAAAACGATCACTCTAAAAATGATTTAATTTCACTCGTTGTTGTATGAAACACGTAAAATAAATCTAAAAGACACATTGTTTTTTCTCTATAGCGTAATCACAGTATATTCGATTTACACAAAATAAATGAATAAAAATAATCTAAATCGTAGGGTAACCAATCTACCGGACTTGTTTAAAAAATAAATAAATTGCAAAAAAAAAAAAATATATATATATATATATAAATCCAATATGAAAAGTTTACTAAAGTAACATGTATAACGAAACATATATTTCCTTTAAGGAGAAAAAATTGAGCCCACAAACGACATCAAACATACGCAAAGCAAAGAAAGAGTAATCATTATGGGAAAGGGTTGGTCATGTTGATAAGGCCTTACAAATAAACAAATGTCGCCTCATTTAGAGGAATTCAGTAATAAGAATGTAGCAAAACAATATACAAAGGAAACGCCCATATTCTTTAGTGCAACATATCTTATTCGACTTGTTGCTGTTCGACAACTCGACTATTCTACTTTGTGGCTAGCATGGCTGACGTACCTTTAACTTCTCATTACAGTCATAAAATTGGGTACTCAGTTCTCGGGCCACCTACCATTCTTGCATTAAGGATAACGCATTAGATAACAACTCATTCCTCAGCTCGAACTTAGAATCAGGCTCCCTCAACATACTAGATTCTAATAATCTTTAGTAGCAGCTTCTGCTCGCCTCTCGGCTTCCAACCTTTTCTTAACATCCATATTTGCTTGTAACTCTACTTGCAACTTTTCATTTGCCTCCATAACTTCGACCCCAATTTTACTTATTGGGGAGTAGAAGTCACAATCTCTTCACTGCTTCCTGAAACGTATGCATACAGATCATGCTCTCTCATTGACTTTCGTCGGTGGAGGTGATTTGCCACCATCTCGTATCGATTTTTTCTCTCTATTTATCACACGTAGAAGAAAAGTTTATTTTGATCAGTTATTGCTCATGTGGTATTACTTCCAAAGAGCCCTCAAATATACGCCAAGCATGACTTTTGTGAATCTGAAAAATGAATTGTGGCTTCCAACCGTTGAGCATCTTTTAACGCTTTTGTGATGCCAAACTCACGGATCGCCTTTAGATGGATTTCATGTTGAACTCGCTCGTCCTTCAGCAAATTGGTGACAACACCCGACAGATCTTGAGCATTTTTCATTGTTTCTTCAAATACCATTAGTTGTCTTTCCCACTCAGTGATCATTTGACCTTGGATAGCTTTTAGGGACTTCTTCTCCTTCTTAGCCTTTCTCTCAGCATAGATTTATTGCATAAAGCACGATTCGATGTCCTACTGTCATTTTTTTTAAGGATAAACTGATATGCCACTTGAGTTTCTCTCGCCCTGGCTTGTCCACCTTTTTTTAGCCCTAGTTAAGGTGTCAAAAGTTTTAGAGATGGTCTACAACAAAAATATATATAAAAACTCCAACCTCGAATGTCTATTCAATTTACCGAGATATCATGTCAATAACAAGACGCATCGCATCGACCCTATTGTTTGGTCCTTCAGTGATATCATCATCTGAGAGATCCTCACGCTGTGTGGTGGATCAATACATGTTTTGCTTTTACAAGGCACTATGCCCAACAACGGATAAGGAAGTATTTTTTAAATATCTCTTCTCGTGTTCTCATTGTACTAATTGGGGTACGAGCAGTCATATCGCCCAATAGAGCACCAGAGGCCCGGTTGAAATACTTTCTTTTGCTGGGGGAGCTGCAGGGGAATCGGTCGAGCGAATGTAGGTTTCAAAGAAAAGATTTAGTTCGTCACTCTATGTTTCTTGCTCACAAACCCACCGTTGGATTCATTGCAATAAAAATTATTCGCCACAACCGTCAAACATTTGACAGCCACGGCATGCATACCTCACTGTAACTTTAGAGAATACATGACTTCCTACGGGCCTCAGCGTTGGATATTATATCACTTTCTCATTTATCTTTCACTACACCTGGTTTGGGCTACATTCATGTGTTCATGAATAACAAAATATGTTTAACGAATAAGGATACATTGCTATTTGGATTGGCGATTCAGCCATATTTGTTTCTTGAAAAATTGGAGAAGTATCAGCATACCCTGCTAAAGCATTCACCCAGAAAGCCTTTCCAAAAATGTTTTTTTTCTCTGGCCAATAACCCAGGAAATTAAATTTTCTAGAGGTTAATAGATTGTGATAGAATTTATCCCATACATTCTCGGAAATCTTGCCCAAACACTAAAAAAAAATTCTCTTTGACTCCGCGTGATCAACAAAATAGCGAAGAAGTTGTTATGGTATATGGACAAATGTAGTCAAATAATAAAATTTTAGGACAAGATCGTAGCGACATTCGAAGTGAGTAATTACATATCATTCACCAATGTATGGCAGTAGCTCCATCCCGAACAGGTTTGTCTGTCTCCTAGTATTCCCTCATAAAGACAATACCCTTTTTTCTCTGCAATCCGGAGACCTTTTACCATTTTGTAAGGGCTGAAAAGTGACAAGTAATAAAATAGACGTCAACCCTCTCAGTTCATTTGCGCAACAGCAATAAACTCTTGTATAAAAAAATGAGGCTCTGCGTAGTACGCTGTCATGGTCCACTCTATTAGCAACCTTCGGCCATTCGGGGATAATTGCCTAAGACATAGTCCTCACAATTTGAAAAACTCCAACAGCTCATGATGCAATGGAAGACAAACCCATAAGTCCAAAAATATTGTAATCCGAATAATCCGCTAGAGCTTCCCCTTCCACATAAAGTTTAATAATAACCAAGTCTGGCAGGTTTAACTGGACTCGTAGGCGACCTAATTGGTCTTGGTCAAAATACTATACATCAGCAAACCAGGAAGGCCTCGACAAATTGGCTAATATTTGGTGATTAAACTCTACGAAATGTAGTAAGAAGAGCTACTGCACCTTGTGAATGTCTGTCACGGTCAGAACAGGAAGAATTGGGTTTACACATGCCTATCTTTATTTCAATGGATTAGCTGACCCGGCCAATTTTCCTGATGAATGTCCTTCCATTATAAGGTATGGTCAGCCCGGCAGTAATCTTAAATCCAGTACACATAAAGATTGATGTTCATTGATAACAGGTTATACAATAAGATTAAGCAAGATTGGTGTTCATTGATAACAGGTTATACAATAAGATTAAGTTGAGACGAAAAAACAATTTCATTGATAACGAAATGAACAGCTTGAAACCCTAGTAGCAAATGAGACTAAATGGAAAATGTAATTTACATTATCTAATGCATAAACAAAAGCAACAGTAGATGCGAAATTCCACAATCTAACCGCCGAATCCATAAAGAGTTCGACCTTGCCTCTTGAGTGCATAGACAACATCCATGGCAGTCACCGTCTTTCGCCTGGCGTGCTCAGTGTAGGTAACGGCATCACGAATCACATTTTCAAGAAAGATCTTGAGGACTCCACGAGTCTCTTCGTAGATGAGTCCGCTAATTCGCTTCACGCCTCCTCTCCTCGCCAATCGGCGGATGGCCGGCTTTGTGATTCCTTGGATGTTATCACGGAGCACTTTCCTGTGCCTCTTGGCTCCTCCCTTACCCAAACCTTTTCCTCCTTTGCCGCGACCTGACATTTTCTCGAGAAAATGATAGAAAACAAGCTATAAGTAGAGAGAAAGAGAGCTATGGATATACGTTGTGTTAGTAGTGGTGAGGTGGAGGGTTTATATAGGAAGTGTTTAGTGTGCTTCTTTGAGGCGGGTGAATTGGTGTTACGGATAAGAGCCGTTCGATCAAAATAGTTGATCGACGATCAAATACTTTGATCCGCGAGCTGTGGTCTAATTGGATGAAACTTGACAAAGGAGTATTGCCACGCGGATTTGGATTTGTGATTTACTAACCGTCGATTTAATCTGCTTGTTGATTGTTATGTGACTATGTCTAGTGATTAATAGGAGAAAACGTTACCAATGGCAATGGTCAACTGTATCGTTAATTAACCACTAAAATTTAAAAACAAAAGGTTTGGCGGGAACCGATTAGTAAGCCTTTATTAGCCTACTTTTTACTAATTTTAATGTATTTTTACATGAGTAATTGTTGTCCCTGTTTATATTTTATTTTCTAGACAAGATTACCCTTCTCTTTAATTGAATAACGGCTAATTTTTGATTTAGACAATAAAAAATTAAATTAAAATTTAACGTTATTTATCATTTAAATTTATTAAAATTTAACGTTATTTACCATTCATCTGAATAAAACACCTTTTATTAAAAAAAATATTAATAATAGGGATATAAAAAAATAGAATTCTCAAAACGAAAATCAATACTAATAAATGAACCAAGTGATTTGGAAAATATTGTTTTAAATTATAAAATAATCATTTCTAAAATATAAACTTTAAAAAATATGTCATTGATTATAATTTTATAATAAAAAATATTTTTATTGACCTATTCTTTTAGAAAAATTGTTTTTATAAAAATAACGAAAAATCTTAATATATTATTTTTTAAAAATATTTAAAATAAAATATAACTAAATTAAATTTAATATTCGAAATATATTTTAAAATACGTGAATGAAAATTATATAACAATAATTTTGAAAAATACATAGATATAAAATCAAAATTTTTATATAAAATATATCTCTGTAAAAATAAAAGGAAACCTTAATATATTACTTCAATTATAGTTTTTAAATAATTTTTATTTACAAACTTTTAATAAAAATTACGTTCTGAAATAACTATAAATTTTAATTTTCATTCATTGCCTAAATCAAAACTTAGATCTATAATATTCGGTATAATTGAAGGGCTATTTTGTCTACAAAATTAAATTATAAAGAGTGACAATAATCACTCATGAAAAGTACATTAAAATTAGTAAAAAGTGGGCTAATAAATGCTTACTAACCGGTGCCCATGGGAACCGGTTAGCCAAACCCAAAAACAAATATATTATTTAATAAAGAATTCGTTAGATAAGTGTTTTATTCAAATTGAACGATTTTTACTCAAATCAATAATAATAAATCCATATAGTAAGAGTTTTCCCCCACTTTAATTATTTACAAATACTAGATGAAATTTCCACAATAATATGGATAACAATTCTTTATTCTCATCGTGACAAATCCAATCATTGAACAATAAGGGATTAATTAGTATCAACAAAAAAATTGCAAGATTTACAGGAAAACAGTCAAGCCCAAAATTAGCACGAAAAAGATCAAGCACGAACAATCTTGTATCTCAACTAAAAGGAAGTACAAAACAATTTATTTCTTTTTTTAAAATAAGTATCTTTTTCTTGAAAAATTTAAGTTTACATTAGTAGGGAAATTCTCCCTAGATAGGTCACCAATGCATATTATTCATTCATTTATGAACAAATGACATGTAGTTGTTGACTTTAATCTAACTATATGGAACCATAGACGTATATTTATAGAACTGGACCTAATAGAATACCTTAGAATTTTACAGAAAATTAATATTTGGCCAATTGGCCAGTATTCCATGAGACTCAAGCCTAAGGAAGAAACCCAAGTAACCCTTACGTGGGTTACTTTTCTAAAAATTCATGAGTTTTTATATAGTATGGATACTATAAAGATAATATCAACAAATTTAGACAAAAACTTAAATATATAGTTACCTAGTAGGAATATAACTAAATACAATTAATTCATGAGTTTTTATATAGTTTGGATACTATAAAGATAATATCAACAAATTTAGACAAAAACTTAAATATATAGTTACCTAGTAGGAATATAACTAAATACAATTAATTCATGAGTTTTTATATAGTTTGGATACTATAAAGATAATATCAACAAATTTAGACAAAAACTTAAATATATAATTACCTAGTAGGAATATAACTAAATACAATTATTGTCAGACTTTGATAGAGTTGAGTGTATTTAAACCTTTGAGTGAAAAAATTAGATAGACTTTTAAGAACAAGATGGATTATTGATGGATATTATATATGATAACATATCATTATATTGTCCATATTGTTTCCATTTTGGACATAAAAGTAGTCAATATAATAAAAGTAAAAAAAATCCTACTAAAATACAAGATTGGAACAACAATGCAAATTTGGGACAAAAAGATAAACACATTTACTTGTAAAGGTAACTGAAATATGGGGTCCTAAACTCAAATCTATAATAATCAGTGAGGGAACTGAAGATAGCACAAAATTTATTCCAAACAATATAAATACTACTACTCGTGGTAATCAAAGCAAAAATAAGGAAAGTGTAGGATTACAAGAAAACAAAACCACTTTGATAAGCAACCCAATGTTAATAGAGGAAATAAACTTTGAAAGTATTGAAGCTTTACACTTAATAGAGCTTGAAAATATATTTAACTTCTTCAATGATTTATTTGATGAGTATCAGATGAAAAACTCTCTAAAACCAACCCTGATTGGTAGTCTACCGGCACCACCAACAAATTAGCCATACTGAAAAAAACATGGAATTTACAGAAGTAACAAACAAGAAAACAAACATGGTAAAACTAATATTAAAAAAATGGCCAATAACCTCAAAATGGTCAAAAAAACCTATCCACCTCTATAATTAAATGACCATACAAATCTTAATTTGAAATGATAGAGTTGTGGGTAATAAAAACATAATAAGAACATTGAAATAAATTGTAAAGACTGAAAATATAGACTTTATGGCCTTACAGGAGCCTATGATTGTTGAAAACATACTTAACCTTATCTTAAAAACCATTGGCTTCCATCAAGGAATTGCAAACTTGAATAATAAAATATATAGAATGACACTTTTATAGTGGATGTTATATGCAACCATGAACAACTCATCCACTTAAAAGTTCAACATTCAACCAATAATAAAGCTTTCATGGCAACTGTATTTCATGCAAAATGTTCCAGAATCAGCATATTACATCTTTGGGGAAAAAATAATAGAGTTAGCTAACCATCAATTGGAGTGGATTGTTATTGAGATTTGAACTGTATAACAAAATCCCCTGAACACATATCATGTTCAACATTGTGTATAAAAAGTTTATGTGACTTCAATAACATAATCTTGTACTGTAATTTAGATGATGCTGGCTACATAGGGTCTTTATATACTTGATCTAATAATAGAAATTGTAAAAGGTTATATAGAGTTTTGATAAATAACCCAATGAGAAATTTCTTTGAAAAAATTCCAAGTTAAGCATTTGGCTAAAACATGTTTTGATCATTGTCCAATAGCTATAACTATATCAAATAACTATATTAAGCCAAAAACATCTTTCAAATTCTTAAACATGTAGAAACTTCACCCTCATTTCAACCATATTCTAGAGGAGTCATGGAAGGTTCCTACATGTGGCCAACCTCTTCATGTATTTTTCCAAAAACTCAAAAGACTTAAATATAAATTTAAAAAAATAACCATGAGACTTTTGGCAATATATTTAATGTTATTTCCAAAGTTTAGTAAAATATTGTCTACCTTTAAAATAAATACCATGATATTCTAAGCTACGAGGATAACACTAGCTCATCCAGAGCCAATACAAACCTTCTTTTTCTCTTTGCAAGAAAAAAATCTTATTGGGAGCAAAAACATTGTATAAATTAGATTAAGCAAGGTGATAAAAGCAGTTTAATGTTCTATAAATATATCAAGAAAATATAGGAAAAGAATATAGTTAAAGGAATTTTACATGGTGGAATATGGATTGAAGATCAGAACAAAATTAGGGCATCAGTTATTGATTACTTTAAAAATCTGTTAACAATCACAAATCTTGTAAATCATTTTGAAAACATATTGAATATAATACCAAACCTAGTCTCCGAATTTGGTAATCAATATCTTTTGGCCACTCCATTAGATAATGAAATTTATAAAGTTGTTAAGGGTCTAAAAACAAATAGTGTTGTTGGCCTATATGAGTTTAATGAAACTTTATACCAAACATGTTGGCCCATTATTAATCACGACCTTTGTTTTACTGTGAATGACTATTTTTCTGATAACTGCCTCGCATGGAATTTATTCAACTGCCATATGTTTAATTCATAAAATTGAAAATCTAAAATAGTGGAAAGACTGTAAACCAATTAGTATGTGCATTGTTTTTAATAGATTAGTTTTTAAAATACTAAATGATCTCAATAACAATTAGGATTTTTTCATGAAAAAAATATCCATGAACACGTCCTCCTATCTCATGAGCTTATTTTTTACTTAAATAAGAAATCAAAGGGATGTAACGTTCTCTTAAAGTTGACATGACAAAAACCTTTGATACAATATCTCATAACTTCATATTAAATGTTCTAAAAACCTTTGGTTTTCACAATAATTTTATTAATCTTATAAGCAACGACATTCAATCTGTGGTTTTCTCTATAATCATCAATGAAGACATAAAATTATACTTTAACGGTTTTAATGTTATAAGGAAACGAGATCATATCTCCTACAACCTCTTTATTATTGCAGAAACAATTACCATGACATGAAATACAAAACTAATAGTGACTTTAATATAATTTTTTTGCATTTACAAATAGTTCAAGGAATAACATTAATAGATTAAACACATTTTTAATTTTGTATCAAAACATATTTGGTCAGTCCATAATAAAGAAAAATCAAGCCTAATTGTTTCATCAAATATTAATAACCAACGGATTATATACATTGAATAGGCTACTGGTTTCTAAAATAAACCTTTACCATTAAAATACGTTGGGGTTTCTATTCATAATAGTAACAATGTAAACCATTATGATGAGTTGGTTAGAAAACTTAGATCCAAAATACGTGATTCGGACAATGAGACTTTTTCATTTGGTGCTATATTAATACTGGTACAATCAGTACTAATGACAATTCTCTTATACCATATACAATGTTGTAACATTCCCAAAACTACCTTAAGTAACATTAAAAAACTACTTAACATATTGTTGTGGAGATCTAAAAAGACAACTGAAGCCTTAATATGGACAAATTAGAACTCTTTACCCTATAAGGAGTGGGGTCTCAATGTTAGAAGACTTACTGACTTACAGACCATATTTTCATGTAAAATTTGGTATAAATTTAATGAAAACAAAACCACATGGGCTAGGTATATGCACTTAATATACTGTTAAACCCTTAATCATTTACAAACTAATCCATAATATAAAGTTTTTAGAACTTGGAAAATATTAAACTCTGTTAAGAACACTGTTGAACCATTTATTATATGAAACTAAAGTAAAGGGAATTTGGACTTTTGGTTAGATAAATAGTTTTAAAATGGCCATCAATTAGTCTCCCATGTAGTAGCAACAACACTTGGTACATTATTAAAAAGGTTGATAGCTTATGGACATATAACAATTGGGATTTAGAAAAGCTAATATCAAATATTACACCCGCTGACATTAATAGAATACAAAACCTTAAAATTCACAAGGACAAATAAGATATTATTTGGTCGTTAAACAAATCAGGTTGCTTTAACACGAAAGCAACCTAGAATCATATATGGCACAACTGTATTGTCTCAAATATTTTTGCAAAGATTTGGAATAATATCATTCTGACAATTTTTTTGTATGGAAGATCATGAAAGGTTGGATATTTGTGAATACTATCTTACAATTAAAACTTTAACATTGCGTTAAGTGTCAGTTTTGTCATGAGATAGAGTCGACCATTCATTTTTTTGTTGAATTCCCAATAGCATAGGCTGTTTGGAACCATTGTACAAGTTTATTTAATATACGTATAGGTAGATTCATAACTATCCAGCATCTTATTATATGTTGGTTTTGGTATACTCTCAAAATAACACATATCATAACAATATTACCATCCATCATTTGTTAGACAATATGACATTATAGAAAAAAAATCAAATATGATGTATTATTTGTTACTTTTTAACTTATATTAGATAAAGTAGATTCTTTATAAGCTTAATAATTCAAACATCTTACAAAATAAATTTTGGCATGGTGATATTAATATAGTTAATAAATTAAGATTTTACTTTCATATTGAAAACTCTAACAAAATAAATATTATTAAATGGATAACTCTGAATGATAATATGATTAAGTTAATTTTTGATGGTTCTTGCCTTTTAAATTGGAAGTCAAGTTGCTCTGGAATTATCAGAGACAATAACGGTGATGTTATTACAACATATGGAAAATTTTATGGAAAGCAATCATATTTAATATATGAATGTAGGGCACTTAATGATAGACTTATATTGTGTAATCAAAATGGATTTAAACATGTTGAGATAGAATCTGACTCTAATTTATTAATTGATATGATTTCAAATGGTCATGGACCTTGGTATTTAAATCTATTATTAAATTGCTCTAGAAAATTAATATGTTAATTAATGACTATCAAACGCATTTCAATGAACCAAAACCAAACAACCAATTGCCTTGCTCGTTGGACCCTGAAATATAAAAATGAAATTAAACCTAAATAATTAGCAAATACCAAATCCCCTTAACACTGTAGGGAATATTGGGTCCATATATTCTGCTTTTGTATATAAGTAAGAATACTCCGATCTCCACAATAGTGTACTGGCCCGCACGGCTTTGCTTTTGGTCCACTTCCAAAAGGCCTTACACTAATAGAGTTGTATTCTTAACTTATATACTGATCTTTCTTCCCATGTTTAACCGATGTGGGATGTGGGACTTTGGTCGCACCTAACAATCCTCCTCTCGAACAAAGTACCACTCTAGCCTCCTCTTAATTGACCTCAATCCGCCTACTCTAGTCAGGTGGATAGGAACCTGAACTCTAGAGCTTTAGGGCTCAAGCCACCACTTTATCTTTAGATGAATCTGCGCCGCTCCTTGATCAAGCCACCTGCTTGATGAGCCATCTGGCGCTTCATCTATCCAGCAGATCAATCTCTTTGAGTATGGCTCCTCGCAAGATGTTCGGCATCCTGAGAATTTCACCCACATCACAACCCACCACATCGCGTTCCGTCTGGGCCTGGTGCTCTGATACCATTTGTAAGGAATATTGGGTCAGTATATTCCGCTTTTGTATATCAGTAAGAATACTCCGATCTCCACAATAGTGTGATATTGTCCGCTTTGGGCCCACTGGCCCGCACGGCTTTGCTTTTGGTCCACTTCCAAAAGGCCTCACACTAATAGAGTTGTATTCTTAACTTATATACTGATCTTTCTTCCCATGTTTAACCGATGTGGGATGTGGGACTTTGGTCGCACCTAACAAACCCAATAACATTACTTGAAATTTTAGGTTCTAGATGCTTCATATTTGATGAATAAAAATATGTACATATGTTAAGCTACAGGAAATATTTGATTAGCCTGCTTTTGTAAAACATGAATTATATACATATACTTAAATTTTATTTTTCCAACCTTATATGAAAGACCAAATTCATTCATGCTGACAACAAAGAGATGAGGAGCAAAGCTAAACATGGAGAAAGAGATACCAACGACTATTAGCAAGATCATGAAAACTTCAAATCAAAAGCTAAAGGGATGGAATTTCTAATTTCTTCATCAAATTAGAATTATGAATAAAATTAGTTAAGGTATAATTAACATGAAGAAAACATAGACAAAAGTTATACTGTTTCAGTGATAAATTGTATGCATATGCCCATAATAAAGTACTAGAAATTTATAAATTTTTTTATTCAATAAAATTTAAATTTGCTTTAAAAATAGTTAAAATTATTTTATCACTATATAATATTTGGTAAAGGATTTTGTTTATATATTTTAAATTTAATTTTAATCGATTTGGATACATTTTTTTATAGAACTATGTTTATATATATATATATATATATGTGTGTTTTTATGTTTTTGGTTTTGATTGATACAAATCATATGAGTTTGATATAATTTTAGTTATACATTAATGTAAAAGTTAGGTTTTGTATTTGTCGTTGTTTTTATGTCTTACCGATTTTGATACGCTTTTAGTTATACATTTATGTATAAGTTAAGTTTTTAAAATTCCGAGTTTGGTGAAGAAACCAACTATGACATGACAACTTACAAGAGGTTGATTACGTAGAAGAATGTGGCTCTAACAGGCCATCGAAAGAGAATCATTTTAAGAGGAAACGTAATTGTAAATTTGTTGAAGAAAATAACAAAGAGGTATACAAAAATGTTACCCCTTTGGGTAATTAAACAATTGAGCCTAATTTTCCTTCTTCTGAGAATGTTCTTATTATCGACCTAGACTTTCCTTAGGTATCAAATGAAGAAACTTCTACCCAAGAAAATGTGGCAATTGACGCTCATCAGAGCAATTCAATATCAGAGCTCTATCAAAAATGATACCCACGTCCGTGAAAATTTAGATTATGGCCCTCCATCAGAGCACTTGAATATTTACAACGATAATTTTCTAGTCCTTTAACTTCACAGACTACTTCATCCCACGATACTTCTTGAAAGAAATGCCAAAATGTTGAACGCCCAAAAAATATTTATTTAAACGAGGCTTTAATGAGAAGGTCCGTGATGAAAAAGTTAGAAGACAAACTCTCCCATTTAAATAAGTTGTTATCGAGTGTCTTAAACAACTCAAAATGGTGTAGAATCGGTTAATATGGAACATGACACATTTGATCGTGAGCGAGTGAATTGGGTTTGGGTGAATATTCAGATATATACACTCATCGAAGCCTCAACAAAGGGTGTCACAAGACCAAAGAGTATTTCCAACAAGATGTTAAAGATTTAGAAAAGGCTAAAGTTGACAAAAAATATTTTAGAGATTAAGCTGAAACGAGCAAGAATGTCGTTTTTGAAAAATACACTGCTAACTACGTTTATAAATTAGAGGATATGGATGCTAAAGTTAAATCCCATATAATGTTGGAGTTTCATGGGCGCTTCTCGGACTTAAAGTTAGGCAGCTTCTGGGAGCTCATGCTTGATAAGTATCGTATGAATAACATTTCTTTAGAAGATGAAAAATCACCTAATAGTTTTGATGGGACATAAATTTCTTCATTTGGCTTATTGGAAGATGGATTTGAGAGTACCCTTTCGGAATAAGGAAGACTCAGCTAATTTATTTTTTTTTGTTATGTTTTTTTTTTTGTAATTTTTTTGTGCCTTAGGAATTTTTGTGAAGTTTTCGCATCATCGGGGAATTTTGTACCTTACACATTTTATCAATAGAACTCCTTCTCTTCATGGTAGCTTTCTCTTCGGGTAAATTTTCCTTAATAAAATTTTGAATATTAAATAGGAAACAAATGATTTTTATCGACCAACTTCTATTGGAAGACCTTTATGGTCGATAAATAAATGGTTGTTAACCAACTTTCGTTGGAAGACCATTTCGATCCAAAAATAAATGATTATTGACCAAATTCTGTTGGAATACCCTTTCGCTCCATCAATGATAGATTAGTCACTTCAAATTGGCAATTTGCTGCGGATAAAAAAATGTCAAAAAGCATTGTCGTATTACTTTATAATAACAAAAAGCTCTAATGTCTTTATAATCGAATTGTGGCTCAATGTCCATCATTATTCGCTTCGGAATTCCGAAGAGACAAAAGATATTGGACACAATAAACTTGATTACATCTTTGACTTTTGTTCCCGCCAATGCTTCAGCTTCCACCCACTTTGAAAAATAATCTGCTGGAACTATTATCGTCTGTCGTCCTCCAGATGTCATCTTTAAATGTCTAACCAAATCAATACCCCACTGATCAATAGGTAGTGCATCAGATATCGATTTAAGAGATACTCATGCTATGTGGATTGTGTTAGCAAATCTTTGACAAATATCACACCTCTTAGCCATTTTTTGGCATCAGAAGAAATTGTGGGCCAATAATTTCATCCAAGAAGAATCCTTCGTATTAAAGTCTTGCACCCGCAATGTGCATAACTTCCTCATCGTGTAGCTCCGAAAGTATCATTTGTGATTTATTTCCCCCAAGGAATCAAATAAAGGGTTTGTTAATAGATTTTTTATACATGATGTCCCCAAGTATGACATAACTATGCGCCTTAAACCGTATTTTCTTGATGTCATACCCCCAATCATTTTTGGTACTTGTAGAATTTTGGAAAGTTGCATCAATTCCTTCCACCCGTTCAGACTCTTTTGTAATCGAACAAATTTATTAAGTAAGAATCCAAGGGTGCTATTTAAAATATGCGGTAGTGGTCAGAGAATCAACCACATAATTATCAACCCTATGAACATGAACGTACTTAATTCTTGAGAAGACAACTGTTAATGTCTTTAATGCTTTCAAATACTTCACTATGTAATATTTTCAAGCTTCAGATTGGCGAGACTCGTGATTTTATGAGAAGTTGCGAATCGTTCACTAGCCTAACCTTTTTAGGTCCGCAAATATAGGCGAGTCTTAGTCCTGCCAAAGTAGTTTCTTATTCTACCTCATTATTCGATGCTCGAAACCTGAAGCGTATAGATTGGAACATTGCAATCCCCTCTGGATAAACCAACTGGACCCCAACCCCACATCCCAAAGGTATTGTAACCTCCATCTATTTGGACTGTCCATTCCGCCTCTGAATTTTCTTCATCTAATTCGATCTCTGACCGATCATAATGAAATTTGATTAAAAAATTTGCTAAAGCTTGAGTTTTAATTGTTATTCGGGGGTTTAAATCAATGTTAAAAACACATAATTCCACGAACCATTTGGTCATTCAAACCGACACATCAGGTTTTTGCAACATACTCTGTAATGAAAAAAATGTTCGAACAATAATAGAGTGAGACTAAAATTGAGATATAATCTTATGAGTTGTAATAACCAAAGCAAAGGCTAATATTTCCAATTTCAAATATCTTTTTCTGCATCCAAAAGGCTTTTACTAACGTAGTACACTAGTCGTATGTAATTATCAGCCTCTTAAATCAATATAACATTCACAACATAATATACTACTACTATGCAAACGAACAGCTTGTCCTCCGGAATAGTTTTTTATGGGGAGGACAAATAATCTTTAATTTATACAAAAGCCTTGGAACATTCGTGGGTAAAATTAAAACAATTTGTTTGTCTCAATATTTGGAAAAATAGAACGCATTTATCTAAAGACCTGAATATGAATATGTTAAAGGTTGTGATCATTCCTGTCAAAATTTGTACCTCATTGATTGTCAGAAAGGGAGCCATAGTACTTCAAGCGTCTAGTTGCACTTGGTCAGCTTATATATATCGCTCACTAACTATGTACCAAAGAAATTTTCCAAGTTGCACCACAAAATTTTATTCTAAATCTGTAAAGTGGTCTTCATCTCTTGTGTTTTTTATTAGCATATCATCAATATATATTTCAATATTCTGTCCTATCTAGGTCTCAAAAATTTTGTTTACCAAGAGTTAGTAAGTAGCCCCTACATTTTTATAACAATGTAAGAATCTTCTAATGATGAATGAAGTTCTCTCTTAAACCTACATATATATATATATATTGATCTGATTGTACCCTTCATATGCATTCATAAAAGAAAGCAATTGATTACCTAATGTATAATCCACTAATTGATCTTTCAGAGGGACTGAAAATGATCTTTTAAGCATGCTTAATATAAGTTAATGAAGTCCACACACATTTACCATTTACAATTTTTCTCTTTTACAAAAACCAGATTAGCCATCCACAAAGGGTATTAAGATTCTTGTATGTGCCCAACTTTGGATAAAAGATCTACTTCGGCCATGATAGCCTCAGATTTTTTTTGAGAAAAAAAAATTATATTTTATAAATTGAGCGTACATTTCTTCGAATGGCTAATATATGACTGATAATTTCAGCAGACACCCAGTTACATCCTTAGTGCACCATGTGAACATGTGTAACTTTGTTGATGGAAACTGAATTAACCGCTCCCTCACCTCCAGAGACAATTTTATACCAATCTTTAAACTCTTCCCATTTGAAAAACGTGGTCCTCAAAATTCTCATTAGAGACTATAAGTCTGAGGGTCTCTCTCGGATCATTAACAGGGTCAGATCCCGAATAGGCCCCACTAACTGAGATGCTTCTTGCCATTTTATGGCTGCTCCTGATTGTTCATACGTTATTTCCCACAACATCTTTCAAACTTTGGTGAAAAGTCAAGGCAGCCGCATGCATTCGAGATAGCAAAAAAAATCTCAAATATTGCATTATAAGATGTCGGTGCATCCACTACAATGAATAATATTGTTATCTATTTCTTGAACGACCATCGACCTAGTTTCATAGTCTATTTAAATTTGCCAACTACTTCTACATTCTACAATTATCTTGGTAAAATCTACAATTGTTCGGTCCAAACAAAGAATAGTCGGGGGGGTTCCATTTTCTCATAGATTGTCATGAATGAAATATTGGCAAAACTACTGGTGTCTATCAAAAAAAATTGTATCTCGTCTCCAACGATTCCTGCCACTATTACCACAGTATCCTCATGTGGAACATCCACTTATCTCATATCACGATCCTCAAAACAAAGTAGTTGAGATGGATTCCTATACAAGTATGGCAAACACTTGCTTCGAATTGAGTTTTTTGGCCCATGATATGTCTTTTTCTGTAGTAGTTTGATGTTATTTAAACACTATCACCCCCCAAATTTTTTAATGACTCGAAGAAAGCATACAATTCATTTACATTTCCGTTTGTAACAGGTTCTTTTAACAACATAACCTTATACCTATCTTGCTTCAGATCCAATATTCAAAAGAAACATCAAAATAGTCGATAGGTTCCGAAATCATCAAAGTATTTTCTTGCTTTATAGCTGTAAGAAAAACTTTATTAACAAATAATGTCAATTTTTTCATTTTCAATCAACATTTGTATTTCTTTTTTCAGCACCACACAATACTTCGTGCCATGCCCAACATAATCATGGTATTTGCAATACTTGTTGCTTCTGTTTTTCTTGGGTGTCCGTATTTGAGCAGTTTTACAGAATTGTATGTGATCATGAGCCCTATAAAAAAATATTGCTACATACGATGTCCATTCAGCAAAATGAACAGGTCATAACCATTTGTTTGACATCAGCCTGGCACTTTGTTATGCGTTTGCTATTTGTGAATTCACTCTCGATTGCGTATGTAACTAGGTCAAAGATCTCGGTCAAACAATAGTTGTCCGATGATAAGTTGAACGAATTTGTGCAGGAAGCGGATTATATGTCACCATCAGAGATTATTGGATTTTATTTTACTCAATTTATGCCATGGACTCAATTTTGATGCCCATGTATATTATACCAAGATTATCTTCTTAATTTGATCCAACAATGCCCCAAATGTAACCGTTTGTTTCTCCACAGTATTATCCTTTAAAATACCATGAAGAAGTCTCATTAGGAAAGCTACTCAAGCTATTTGATCTTCACAACCATTTGTATCAGTTTTAGTTTTGATGAAACGATTAATGTAATCCTTTAAACTCTCCCCAACTTTTTATTTATTGTAAATTATTGTATCACCATTATCCCATAACGTTTTGCTCCCCAAAAAGTATTGGCGGAAGATGTTCGAAAACATGTCAGAATTCTTAATACACCCTTTAAGAATATGGTTATACCATTTCGAGTCAGCATCGTTATATGTTTGGGAGACAACCCTACACAACAATTTATCATCGTCATCATAATTAATCGTAATGTTCTTTTAGAAATGCTATGACTGTGTGGATCTTGTGTCCCATCAAACTTTTCTAAATTTAAGATGTCGAAGCACTTTGGCATATGTCCTGGTAGGATTTCCACAGAAAAAGAGAGCCAACCTCTAATTATGTCCAGTCTTATACATATTGCCCCCGGGGTCTTCGTTCATAGTGGTGTATACATCCTATTCGGACGGGTATGTGAACTGATTACTCATGCGATACTCAAAACTTTGACTCATCAACGAGATCTGTACGTGGGGCATAGCTTGCTCCATTTTAGCGACAATTATAACTTTATCCCGTTCCTCATATATGATTCTTTTTTCTCTTAATCATTCTTTTTTTCTTCGAATCTCTGATCCGACGAGATGCCCGGTGGCCATCCTTACACCCCCTCGAATTCTTTCTATTTCTATTTTTTCGCGTCGATTATTTCTTTCAGGGGAGGAAGACTCATCTGATTCGTAAAAAAAATAATCACTAGACTCGATGGAATCGTATAAACATCTGGGTTTTAGCGGTTACATTGAATAAAGATTGATTTTTTGGAGGATTAAATTTTGGAGTCAACTACCAATCAAAAGAACCATAAGTGCAACAATTGTGCACCCATGCTGCACGGTGTGTTGCACTAACAGTGCAAGATGCGTACCATCAGTGCTAAGGTGAAGCATCGACAATGCAGACTAGTGTGCACCCTAACTGCCCAAACTATGGTGCATATTATTTGGTAACACCTGTGATTTAAAACATATGTTAAAAATGGCTGTTTATTAACAATTTATTGGTTTGATTTATGTATGAATTTCAAACTCAAGTAATTTACTAATAATTGAATGATTTATGAGTTTATAAAATAACTTTTATGTCGTCTGTTTTTTAATCAACTTATGTGTTTGAATTAATTCAAATGTTATGTAATTGTAAGTCGAGTAAACATAAACAACATAAATGATTTATAAAAAAACTTCAAATAACATAACATGATCTGCAAATACATAACCAAACCATTTGTGGTACAATACAAAACATCAAGAAAACATAACCAATAAAAGTGTTAAAATAAAAAATATAGTATTGGATATAAATATAAACATTAATCAAACAGAACCGGAATAAGTCATATAACAAAAACAACGATCTAATAAGAACTGAGCTGCAACACTTGTCTCTTGGAGGGCCTCAAACCTTCCAAGTCATCTTTTGTGCATATGATGTTGATCGTACGAATAAACTTAAGGAGTTTATCATCACCAGACTCCACATGTGGGGTAATGATGTACCATCCAAAGCGAGCAATGTAATCGAAATACCTACTTATTCTCAACCTTTTGTATGTAGCAATACAAGTTGTCGAACGATTATAAAAAAAAGTAAACGTTGACGATAATCTTGTTAAATTGTCCCACTCCAAAAGTAACGCGATAAATCTTCCTTCTTACACGAAATATTTAGTAACATGAGAGATGTTGGTGCATTATGAATCCGTCCACATTATATTATGATTATGTTGCGCATAAACCTTTTACAGTGCTCATCATTCATATAAGATAGTCTAGTAGAAAGATATACTACACGAGAAACTGAGCTCTCATGCGCTTGTATGACTCAAAGATAACTTAAAAAAATATAATATGTTATAAAATAAATTAAGTTGAATGTTCTAAGTATTGTTAGACATGTAATAAGTATAAGATTATGCACTTACATATTTCTCATTTTAAAGTGCAAAAGCCCACCGTTCTCTTTGGCAACCAACTATAACTTTTTGGGTTCCTCATGACATAATATGAGGTTTATGGAGATTTTAAAGTTGTAAAGTGGCGTATATGCAATAGTCTAACATGACCATAAAACCGTAGATATTATGGTTTGAAGATTTAGTAGCATCTTATAGCACGATGAAGAAAAGCAAAAGCACTAACCCTCAAACTATACCTCATAACCCAAAATCCATGTTCTCTAAACCGTAAAGATAGTTAACCTTCACACTTTTATAGACTGGTCTCCGCAAATATAGTAGAAATGAATAAAAACACAAGGTATGCGTGTGATAGCTTGCGTATAGTTTATTGGCCGATCAAGTGAATAAATTTTTCCTCAGTAAAAGTTTCATAAAAACACTTAAATTAAACCTCACACATCGTGTAAACTCCAACTCGAAACAGACTTCATCAATTGTGAGTCCCAACAACCTTGCATAGTAGGTATACGTCTACTCTTTTGTAACCTTAACCATTTCCAATTTTCTACCTTGCATAGTAGGTATACATCCTCTCTTTAGTAACATTAACCATATATAGTGGTTTACAAACAATTGAGAGGTTTGTAATGATATTGACATCCTATATAGTGTGTGTCATATCCTTAAAAGTAAATTAAAATATATTGGTTTCTTTATGCCAACCTTTAATGAATTCCTAGTTTAACATTGGATGAGTGTAATACTTTGACAGGTGAGTTATGAGAAGTCTAAATAGATTGCATGTGAGATGAATCATTATTTCAAGTTGGGTTGTAAAGTCCCACATACGCAACATATTATAATGTGCCTAACTGCATAGAGAACTACGATCATGTACCAAACAATAGTTAGTAAGAAAACAACACGTAATAAATAATATAAATATAACTTGAACTTTTAATTTAATAATTATAAACTTATACTTTTGATGAAAGTGTTGAATTCTTCGTTCTTATTGTATAATGGAAACATTCATATTTTTTTTAAACTAAAAAAAATGTTATTTTATATAAGCCGCGACATTATCCTCATCATCAAGTAACTCGCGATCTATATCACCAATATCGATGCTACCGATAGTCATATTAGAGTGCGTTGCACGATAAGCTATTAATGGTGAACAACGAGGTGATGTTGGTGGAAGTACAAATGAAGGTGGTGAATAATGCGATGACGGTGGTGGTGCAACCTATCGAGATTACCAATTCCTTAAAGGATTAACTTATTTGTCAATGTTCTTAGCCTCATGCCTCAAACCCTTATGTATGCGTTACAATGATCTTTATGTTTCTCAACTTCATTTTCCATGCTAGGTTTCCATGCTTTTTGCGAACGAGTCTCACATTTTATACTTAAACGAACTTCATAAAGAAAATATATTTCCTATGGTGCTCATGTCCAGAGCTACCAATAGTTCGTGGGTGGTGGTCCTTTTGCGTATCGGACGACCTGAGTAAAAACATAATGAAAGTTAGATAAAATACTAAAATAAACATAAAATAGAAATATATTAGTAACTAAATTATACGACGAACAAATGTTAAAAACTAAATAAGCATGAAAAAAGTAAGTTTAAAAGGTAGGAAAATAAGAAAAAATTGAATGAATTAGTCAACTTGATAAACAAGACTAAAATAACTATTACAAACTATTTAAAAAAAATAAAGTTCAGTTTTTTTAGTTTATAAGAGTGTTGTCTTCTTTCGAGTAAAGGTTGAAGAGAGTGATGCCTTTATGAATGAAATTCATTCGATCTCTATCTTGAAGTATATTGAAAGTTATAAAATATCTTAAAACTTTTGAATTAAACAAATATGTATCCCTTGATTGTTTATTGTCCTTTCATTTTTTCGATCTTCAATTAGTTAAAATTGAGTTTTACTTATAGTATGAAAGTCCCTCTAAATATTCTTTCTCCCTCATTCTTCTGTTCCCAGTAAGTAATTTGTACATTAAAATACAACATATAACAGTCAAGTTGTAAACCTGTTTGAAAATTGTTAGTAATCATCCTATTTTACAAGGTATTGAGTATTAATTTCTTACATAGGTAACTTAAAGCATATTTTCCAATCATAAGCATCATATTCTTAATCTCTCAAAAAATATGATAGTTATGAGTTGAGAAAAGGCCTGAATAAGATGTATAATACAACTAGTCTTGCATTTCAGGGATCATTTTGTTATCTAATTTGCAGTATTATTTTGTTCTCGGTAGATATGTTTTATTGTCATTGTAGAAATAATTAATTTTCTACAACAATTTATGATTGAGGTAAAGTCCCATGATGCTTGGCCTTTATCTAGTGTTTTAATTTTTTTTATTGAATCTAAATATACTTGGTTATATCCCATGTTTTTACACATTGATAAGCCATCAAAAAGAGCCATTGCTTCAGCTATAAATGGAGTTTGTTTCCTATATAGTTTACCAAAAAAGATTAAAAATAACACTTTGAGAATTTCTCATTAAAATACAACCACCAAATTCACCTTTATATAAACATGAATTATTAGTATTTAATTTAAGTCTATTAACATGGGGGGTTCCATTTAACATATAATGCTTTTATATTATTTGTGTGATGGTGAAAACAACTCAATAACTGAGTTGTCTTTAAATCACCTTACCATAAATTATTGGAAATAAGATTAACACAATCCAATTTAACTAGTATGTATTGTATTTTGTCCTTGATGTTACTGGATGATGTGGATACATTTTTGAATTTAGACTTGTTTATGGCATACCAAATTGACTAACATATTAAAGACGGTAAGATTGTCTTATATGAGTTACTTTGTTCGCTGAAAAAAGTTAGATGCTTATTAAATGTTTAAAAGTCATACGATTGCCTATTAGTATCCCAATGAGACATGCAGAGTATTTCCATAATTTTCATGTAGTTTTGCACAAAACCAAAAAATGGTTTATGATTTTATATTGTTACAAAATTGACATTTTGAACTAATGCTATATTTTTTATTTTGAAGAGTATTATCTACTGATAGTATTCCTTTTATAATTCTTCAAATAGTGAAAAACAATTATTTGGAGTAATCGAGTTCCATATTTTATTATATAGGTTTGAGTATGTTCTTATTTTTCTTATATTTTCCAAAATACATTTTAATATAAAACCATAACACATCTGTTATCCGTTTGATTTCATCATGTTTATGTATGTACGATAGAAGTACATTGCTCTTTAACTTGTCTAAGTTTCAGTTATCCTTCTTCAATAATGATATTATTTTCTACAACTTTAACAATTATTAGTACTATCATTTGAAAGCTTAATAAGAAAATGAATATCGTCTCTTCAACGAGAAATCCATACTTTTCAATCCTATACCAATAATAATAATAAATAATAATATTATTCTACTATTACACCTCATTTTCTATATTTTAGATATAGTTTTTAAATTTAATTAAAAAATGAAAACAAATCGTATAGTTCAAAAACCATTTTGGGATAACCATTATAAATAAATTTGGTATATTTTTTTATTAATTTTGTATATATACATTAATTTAATTATAAAATTATTTATCTTATTATACACTTGAGATTAGTCATTCATAAATGTGTTATTTCTATAATAATATCTAGCAAAACTTTCGGCACATAATTTTGTTGTTATTGATATGCAGAAGAATATTATTTGGAAAAATGTATCTAGTTATAAATTATTTTTTAGTTTTTAATTCCAATTTGTTAAAAGTTCGGTAAGTGGATTTGTTAAAATTACTAATTCACTAGTACAATAAGATGGAAATAGTGAGAATGAGAAGGCTAAATGGACCGACGGCTTCTATATTTACAAATCTAAATCGAAACCTAAATCCTCGTGACAACACAAACTCCCCTATCAATTATCATCCAATCAAACCATAGCTCGCGGATCACAATATTTGACCGTCGCTAAATATTTTGATCGAACGGTCGCTATTACATTACATCCAAATCCGCGTGACAATAAAGCCCTTTGTCAAGGTCAACCAATTAAACAACAGGTCGAG